>CM029014.1:31669680-32108609 GCA_016801055.1 Panax notoginseng | reverse complement strand
ACAGTATATTATACATGTATGGTATAATATTAAAATACACATATATAACAAAATCACTACATATCTAAACTGTGTGGATATTATAATCACTATTTAAATTATATTACAACATAATATTATACCATTATAATTATATTACAACATAATATTATACAGTTTAAAATATTTAAAACAAAATTCAAATAACAAATAATATCATTCATAACTTACTATGTTGATTTTATAATTCCCTAAATCACTACTTTTTCAATCTAAACGGTTTTTATATTATCGTTACTTAATTATTATCTCCTAAAATTATTACTTTTTAATCTCACATTAATATTTTTGATTTTTATAATCTCATAAATCACTACAAATCTATTAAATATACTAATTAAATTGCAGTACAAAATACCATTGCATGACATTTGTCATTCTCAAATTGCAACACATATCCTACCTAATTAATGTGATCATCCATTATTCCAGTTTTTATATTATTTTACTTAATATTATCTCCTGAAATCACTACATTAATCCCACATTATACTTTAATTTTATAATCTCATAAATCACTATAAATCTAAACTGTTCTGATAATGTTAATTGTTCAAATATTATCATTACTAATTTAATTATTATCTCCAAAAATCACTACTTTTTTAATCCCAAATTAATATTTTTAATTTATAATCTCCTAAATCACTACAAATCTAAACTGTTTTGGTAATGTCAACTGTTTGATATTATCTTTTCTAATTTAATTATTATCTCCTAAAATCACTACTTTATGTATTATCATTACTGAATATTATCATTACTCTCCGTTATTCAACCTAATTTTTCTCTATAATACAACATAATAATTATAACATTTATAATTATATTACAACGTAATATTATACAGTTTAAAATATTTAAAATAAAATTAAATAATAAATAATATCAATCATAACTTACTATGTTAATTTTGTAATCCCGAAAATTCACTACTTTTCTAAACATAATTATTATATCCTAAATTACTATTTTTTTAATATTATTCCATTCATAATTATACCATACATTATATCATACATGTATAGTATAATATTATAATGTACAATATAACAAAATCACTGCCTATCTAAACTGTGCGGATATTATAATTTACTATTTAAATTATATTACAACATAATATAATACCATTTATAATTATATTACAACATAATATTATACAGTTTAAAACATTTAAAACAAAATAAAATAACAAATAATATCACTCATAACTTACTATGCTGATTTATAATCACATTAATCACTACTTTTTCAATCTAAACAGTTTTTATATTATCGTTACTTAATTTTTATCTCCTAAAATCGCTACTTTTTAATCCTACGTTAATAGTTTGATTTTATAATCCCATAAATCACTACATGTAAGACCCCAACTTTTATAAATAAAGATGAATTTTTTATAAATATCATTTTTGAATATTATAGAGTTAATTTGATATAATGTTATAGTTGTGGGTAATATTTATAAACTT
This sequence comes from Panax notoginseng, assembly GCA_016801055.1. Taxonomy (NCBI): domain Eukaryota; kingdom Viridiplantae; phylum Streptophyta; class Magnoliopsida; order Apiales; family Araliaceae; genus Panax; species Panax notoginseng. The sequence goes on along the minus strand of CM029014.1, from coordinate 32,107,098 downwards.
TACAAAGTACGCAAGTTGTTATATAATATTCGATTGGTCGGAAAATATTCGTTTAACAGGGAATATTCGTACAACGACACAATCATTGGTGGACCCCCACAACGGAATTATTGTCGGATTGAGAAAACGACAAAAATATTTTATTAAAAATAACGGCGGAAGTTTTACCATTGTTACTGTTGAACTACTCGGTAGTAAAAGTACAATAATATGTGTGGTTGCATAGTAGCACACGGTATTGATTATTAATGCTTATGTGAGAAGTCACTCAGTTTGATTTAATTATTGTCAGTTAATAATATGAATTAATTTAGCGATAATGACGTTTTGTTTTATTCGTATTATTAACGTAATAAAACAGAAACATCTTTTTATATAAAGCAGAATACTTTATTAAAGTTATCTATAAATAGAATATATTATATTTTATTTAAAATATTTTTCTTTAAATATGGACCGTCAGATTAAAGTAATCAATCTGGACCGTTCATGGATTAGTTACTATGCATTCTATTTTTCTATAAATAGCAGCTCATTCCTTCATTATTTCTTACGAATTCACTTAACTCTAGAGAGAGAAACTATAGAGAGAAACTATAGAAAGAGAGAAGAAGAGTATTCTGCTACTTAACTACTTCCTTATTTCAGCTATTCTTTAAAACGGTAAGGGTTGTTATTCTTTCTTATTCATGAAGAGAACTGTTGTTATTCCATTTCTTATTATTCTGTTGGAATAACCTATATACGTGGTCTACCCTATACTTGGTGACATTCTTCTATTATTCTGCTGGAACATCCTGTCTGTGTGTTTTACACCGGACCTGGTTCCGTTTTTTATTATTATTCTGTTGGAACATCCTGTCTGTGTGTTTTACACCGGACCTGGTTCCGTCTTGTTATTATTTTGTTGGAACATCCTGTCTGTTTGTTTTACACCGGACCTGGTTCCATTATTTATTATTCTGTCGGAATATCATGTCTGTGCGTTTACGCCGGACCTGGTTCTATTATTTATTATTCTGTTGGAATAACCTGTCTGTGCGGTCTATCGCATGCCGGGTGATTTCTTTTGTTATTCCATTCTTTATTATACTCAGTTGGTTAAGTTTTGACTTCTATACTCCATGAAATTAGTGGAATATCCTTGATAATTGCGGTTCATCCAATATCTTTTCATGAAAATATTCTTCTAAGTATTCTTGAATTTTACTCCACAAAGCAGTATCATGTTGACAATTTAGACGTTGTTAATTCTTGGATAAATTAATTCTTGAACTTGTTTTATTGAATTCTTATATCATTGTCATCATCCTCATGTTTATAAAATGTTGAAAGTCATCTGTGGCCTGTAGTGCATAGATGGACTTGGTATGATTATGACCAGGGATTATTCGGTATAATCATGACCGTAATGTTACAATGATGTGGTAAAAGTCCTCATTGGTCGTAGTGCATTGATGGACAGTTGTTGGCATGATCATGACCATTAATGACACGAATATCATTGGCCGTAGTGCAGGGGTGATTCGATGATGTGGATTATTTTATTAAGCTGAGTCCCAGCGATAACAGTGTTGAAAAACCTTTTAAATCATAAAAGATAGTAGAGCTTATTTTCTACTTGACTCTTTTAATGGATTGCTTGTTCCGCTGCAGTTAAACTTGATGTCTATTATATTTTATCAGTTTAACATTGTTGAAGGCTAATGATAATTTATTCTGCATTATCTTAGTCATAATATTTCTTACTGGGCTAGTTGAGCTCACCCTTTCTTTCATTGTTCTCTTCAAGAAATGAGAACGTAGCTGGGGCAAGTCTGGGAACGGAGTGATGGTTCGAATGGTCGAATGTAGTATTAGTTAGTAGTCCTCACTATTCTATGTAATAGTGTGTTAATAAATGTAATGAGGACTCCTTTTGAGTATGAATACTCTCTAGAAGATAATATTTGTATTCAAACTCGCAGTTTATGTTTTGTTGTATTGTACACGACAGTTGTATTAGTAAGTTGTATTTATATTCTGTACTTTGTATCTGACGACCCAAGATGGGTGATGTATACCTAATTTTGGGGGTGTCACAGTTGGTATCAGAGCTTAGGATATGATCCCTGGCTAAGATGTGAGAATAAAACTAGGAGGGAGAGACGGGGAATTTCTTCGCTAGTATGACCTACCTAAGTTTATTTGCATGGTATTTAATTGGTCGGTCATAATATAAGGATAATATATGACATATCAATTAACTTTTATTTTGTGGCAGTATCTGAAAATGGCATATGAGAATGTTGAGAATAGCAATGGAGCACAGGCGACTGTTGATTCACCACATATCAATGATCAAGATAATGTGCATCAGGAAGGTGACAATCCTCATGCAAACAACAACACTGACCAGATGATGAATGATGGAATGTTCAGAAACTTTATGCAGTTCATGCAACAGCAGGCGAGAGCGGCTCCTGTCCAAAATATAAGTGGAAACACTGAAAACTCTCGGACGGTCACCGCTAAACAGTTCAAGGAGCTGGGACCACCAGAGTTTAAGGGAGAGCCAAAACCACTTATAGCGGAAACATGGATAAAACAGATTACCAAGATATTTGATGTCTTGGGATGCTCCGAGGAGCAAAAGGTTCCCTTTGCCGCCTTTATGTTGCGAGGAGAGGCAGATTACTGGTGGGAATCGATTAAGCGTACTCAACCTGCCGCACTGAAGATGTCTTGGAAGAAGTTCCAAGAGCTGTTCAATGACAAATACTTTTCCGAAAGTGATCGTCACATGAAGGAGGTGGAGTTCATCAAATTGGAGCAGAATAATATGACCGTGTCGCAGTATGAGGCTAAATTTGCTGAGTTGTCCCGGTTTGCGTCCCACTTGGTGGATAATGTAGAGCGAATGACACGAATATTTTTGCGAGGTTTGAAACCTGAGATACGTCAACATCTTATTTCTCATAAACTGTGTTTATATTCAGATGTTGTGAATAGGGCTCAGTTAGTGGAGCGCGATAACGAGTCAACGCAACCAAAAGAGAGCAGTCGGCAAAATAATAATACTAGTGAGAGCAGTCATCGAAGCGGTGACAACAAGCGTGGAGGGAATCAACAGGCCCGAAATGGTAACCACTTCGGTGGTAATCAGGGCCAAAACAATAAGAATGGTCATTTCAAGAAGAGGAGATTCAACAATGATGGAAAGACGTCAGCACCAGCACCCGTTGTTAAGGAAGGAGAACGACCACCTATCATATGTTTCAAATGCGGAGGGAGGGCACATCAGTCCAAACTGCGCGATGCCGTCTAAAGCATGTTATAATTGTGGAAGAGAATGTAATTTAGCTCGATTTTGTCGTTTACCAAAAATAAGTTCAGCCAAGATGGAGACACCAAAGGCCGTCCCAGAAAAGTCAAAACCGGTAGTGCAAGGGAGAGCGTTTGTTGTGACCTCCCAGAAAGCAAGGAACCCGAATGAGGTCATCACGGGTAAGCTTATCATAAACTCTAACGAATTCTATACTTTATTTGATACCGGTTCTACCCATTCTTTTATTTCTCCTACTTGCGCTAATCGATTAAATTTGATTCCGGAGAAATTAGACTTTGACTTATCTGTTGAAACTCCATTGGGAGAAACCTTCATTACATCCCCGATTTATAAGTCTTGTTTGGTTCAAGTTGGTACCCACACATTACCTGTCGATCTGATTTTATTAAAAATACTTGCATTTGACGTGATTCTAGGGATTGATTGGTTAACTACTCATCATACAAAAATTGATTATTTTCGTAAGGTTGTTAGCTTTCATATTCCTAATCGACCTATTATGCGAATTCAAGCAACCAAACCATTAAAATCAATCGCTGTCATCTCAAGCAATAAAGCTATTCGTTTATTGAAAAACGGATGTCAAGCTTTCTTAGCTCATGTCACGGATCTAAACAAAAATACGTCAGTTTTGAATGATATTTCTATTATTAATAAATTCCCTGACGTATTCCCTGAAGAACTTCCTGGCTTACCCCCAGAGCGTGAAATTAAATTTTGTATCGACCTTGAACCCGGTACAAAACCCATTTCCAAAGCCCCATATCGAATGGCTCCTATTGAACTTCAGGAGTTAAAGATCCAACTGTAAGAATTGTTAGACATTGGCTTTATTCGTCCTTGTACTTCTCATTGGGGTGCTCCTGTTCTATTCGTGAAGAAGAAAGATGGAAGTATGCGACTTTGTATTGATTATCGGGAGTTGAATCATGTCACCATCAAAAATAGGTACCCATTGCCACGTATTGATGACCTGTTTGACCAGTTGTAAGGAGCACAATTCTTTTCAAAGATCGATCTTCGTTCTGGATATCATCAGCTGAAGGTTAGAACTGAGGATATTCCAAAGACGGCTTTCAGAACTCGGTACGGGCATTATGAATTCCTAGTCATGTCCTTTGGATTGACTAATGTTCCTGCTGCCTTCATGGATATGATGAACCGGGTATTCAAGGAATATTTGGATCACTTTGTGGTCGTCTTTATTGATGACATCCTTATTTATTCCAAAAGCCGTGAAGATCATGAGCAACACTTTAGGCTGGTACTCCAAAAGCTTCGTGAATACAAGCTTTATACCAAGTTGAAAAAATGCGAGTTCTGGTTGGAGGAGGTAGCATTTCTTGGGCACGTAATATCAAGTCGTGGAATATCGGTAAACCCGGCAAAGATTGAAGCTATTCAAAGCTGGGAGCAACCTAAATCAGTGACCGAAGTACGTAGCTTTCTTGGTTTAGCTAGTTATTATCGGAGATTCGTGGAAGGATTTTCTCGAATCGCTACTCCATTAACTCAGCTGACTCGGAAAGATACAAAGTTCGGTTGGAGCAAAAAATGTGAGAAGAGTTTTCAAGAACTCAAGAGGAGACTCATTTCAGCACCTGTTCTAACAATACCATCTGGCTCGGAGGGATTTATCATCTACAGTGATGCTTCGAGCAAAAGGTTGGGATGCGTTCTCATGTAACATGGAAAAGTCATAGCCTATGCATCAAGACAACTCAAAGAATATGAGAGGAATTATCCTACTCATGATCTAGAGTTGGCAGCTATTGTCTTTGCACTTAAAATTTGGAGGCATTACTTGTATGGGGAGAAGGTGGAGATCTTTACGGATCATAAAAGCCTTAAATATTTCTTCACTCAAAAGGAACTCAACATGCGACAATGACGTTGGCTTGAACTGTTGAAAGATTATGATCATACCATTCAATACCATCCTAAAAAAGCGAACGTGGTAGCTGACGCATTGAGTAGAAGATCATATGCAAGTACGAGTGCGATATTGTCAACACAAAGGCCCATTTTGTGTGATTTACAAAGGATGGAGATAGAGTTAAAGACTCCAGGGACCCATGTGATGATGGCGAATATACGAGTAGAACCGACTTTAATCGATAAAGTTAAAGCTGCTCAAGCTACAGACCTGGAGCTGATGCGTATGAGGAAGAAAGTGCAAGAAGGTGCTATGCCGGAAGCAAAAATCGATGAAGAAGGAATACTTCGAGTCAACTCCAGACTTTGTGTTTCTAACAACTCTGATTTAAAGTATGAAATCATGATGGAGGCGCACAACACACCGTTTGCAATCCATCCTGAAAGTACCAAAATGTATCATGATCTTCGTCATACATTTTGGTGGAATAATATGAAGAGAGAGATAGCGTTGTTTATCTCAAGGTGTCTAACTTGTCAACGAGTCAAAGCGGAGCATCAAGTACCAAAAGGTCCATTGCAACCACTTGAAATTTCAGAATGGAAGTGGGAGCACATTACCATGGATTTCGTTACCGGTCTTCCTAGGGTTTCTCAAGGTATTGATGCGATTTGGGTCATTATTGATAGATTGACCAAGTCTGCTCATTTCTTACCGATACGAGAAACTTATACACTTGAACGTCTTGCTCGTATGTACATAAACGAGATTGTAAGACTGTATGATATGCTAGTATCCATAGTTTCTGACCGAGACCCAAGATTCACATTCACGATTTTGGGTTAGTTTACAAAAAGCTATGGGCACGGATCTACGATTTAGTTCAACATATCATCCTCAGACGGACGGACAATCAGAGAGGACTATTAAAACTCTTGAAGATCTATTAAGACTTTGTGTCTTTGACATCAAGGGAAGTTGGGATAAGTTCTTACCATTGGTGGAGTTTTCCTACAATAATAGTTATCAAGCAAGTATTGACATGGCTCCATTCGAAGCATTGTATGGAAGAAAATGTCGTTCTCCAGTATGTTGGGATGAGGTGGGGGAAGCAACGTTGTTGGGACCGGAGTTGGTACGTATGACTACAGAAAAGATTCAAACGATCCGACAACGTATAAAAATCTCACAAGATCGACAAAAGAGTTATGCTGATCTTCATCGAAAGGACGTGGAATTTGATGTAGGAGATCATGTGTTCTTACGTGTTGCTCCATGGAAAGGAGTTACGAGATTTGGAAAGAGAGGAAAACTCAATCCTCGATTCATCGATCCATTTTTAATCCTCGATCGAGTAGGAACTGTGGCTTATAGACTCGCGTTACCGCCAAGTATGTCTCGTTTTCATAACGTTTTTCACATATCCATGTTACGCAAATATGTGGAAGACCCGAACCATATTATTGAGTTAGAACCGGACGAAATAGCGGAGGATTTGACGTATGAAGAAGTTCCTGTTCAAATCTTGGATAAGAAGGAACATATTCTGCGCTCCAAGGTTATACCTCAAGTCAAAGTTTTGTGGAGAAACCACGATGTTGAGGAAATGACTTGGGAGTTAGAATCTGAAATGAAATCAAGGTATCCTTACCTCTTTGACATACCAGGTACGTACCCTAATTTCGAGGGCGAAATTTCATAAGAAGGGGAGGTTGTAAGACCCCAACTTTTATAAATAAAGATGAATTTTCTATAAATATCATTTTTGAATATTATGGAGTTAATTTGATATAATGTTATAGTTGTGGGTAATATTTATAAACTTTGCAAAGTACGCAAGTTGTTATATAATATTCGATTGGTCGGGGAATATTCGTTTAACAGGGAATATTCGTACAACGACACAATCATTGGTGGACCCCACAACAGAATTATTGTCGAATTGAGAAAACGACAAAAATATTTTATTAAAAATAACGGCGGAAGTTTTACCACTGTTACTGTTGAACTACTCGGTAATAAAAGTACAATAATACGTGTGGTTGCATAGTAGCACACGGTATTGATTATTAATGCTTATGTGAGAAGTTACTCAGTTTGATTCAATTATTGTCAGTTAATAATATGAATTATTTAGCGATAATGACGTTTTGTTTTATTCGTATTATTAACGTAATAAAACAGAAACATCTTTTTATATAAAACAGAATACTTTATTAAAGTTATTCTATAAATAGAATATATTATATTTTATTTAAAAGATTTTTCTTTAAATATGGACCTTCAGATTAAAGTAATCAATCTGGACCGTTCATGGATTAGTTATTATGCATTCTATTTTTCTATAAATAGCAGCTCATTCCTTTATTATTTCTTACGAATTCACTGAACTCTAGAGAGAGAAACTATAGAAAGAGAGAAGAAGAGTATTCTCCTACTTAACTACTTCCTTATTTCAGCTCTTCTTTAAAACGGTAAGGGGTGTTATTCTTTCTTATTCATGAAGAGAACTGTTGTTATTCCATTTCTTATTATTCTGTTGGAATAACTTGTATACGCGGTCTACCCTATACTTGGTGACATTCTTCTATTATTCTGTTGGAACATTCTGTCTGTGTATTTTACACCGGACCTGGTTCCGTTTTTATTATTATTCTGATGGAACATCCTGTCTGTGTGTTTTATATCGGACCTGGTTCCATCTTGTTATTATTTTGTTGGAACATCCTGTCTGTGTGTTTTACACCGGACTTGGTTCCATTATTTATTATTCTGTCGGAATATCCTGTCTGTGCGTTTACGCCGGACCTGGTTCCATTATTTATTATTCTGTTGGAATAACCTGTCTGTGCGGTCTATCGCATGCCGGGTGATTTCATTTGTTATTCCATTCTTTATTATACTCAGTTGGTTAAGTTTTGACTTCTATACACCATGAAATTAGTGGAATATCCTTGATAATTGCGGTTCATCCAGTATCTTTTCATGAAAATATTCTTCTAAGTATTCTTGAATTTTACTCCACAAAGCAGTATCATGTTGACAATTTGGACGTTGTTAATTCTTGGATAAATTAATTCTTGAACTTGTTTTATTGAATTCTTATATCATTGTCATCATCCTCATGTTTATAAAATGTTAAAAGTCATCTGTGGCATGTAGTGCATAGATGGACTTGGTATGATTATGACCAGGGATTATTCGGTATAATCATGACCGTAATGTTACAATGATGTGGTAAAAGTCCTCATTGGTCGTAGTGCATTGATGGACAGTTGTTGGCATGATCATGACCATTAATGAATACATGAATATCCTTGGCCGTAGTGCAGGGGTGATTCGATGATGTGGATTATTTTATTAAGCTGAGTCCTAGCGATAACAGTGTTGAAAAACCTTTTAAATCATAAAAGATAGTAGAGTTTATTTTCTACTTGACTCTTTTAATGGATTGCTTGTTCCGCTGTAGTTAAACTTGATGTCTATTATATTTTATCAGTTTAACATTGTTGAAGGCTAATGATAATTTATTATGCATTATCTTAGTCATAATATTTCTTACTGGGCTAGTTGAGCTCACCCTTTCTTTCATTGTTCTCTTCAAGAAATGAGAACGTAGCTGGGGCAAGTCGGGGAACAGAATGATGGTTCGAATGATAGTATTAGTTAGTAGTCCTCACTATTCTATGTAATAGTGTGTTAATAAATGTAATGAGGACTCCTTTTGAGTATGAATACTCTCTAGAAGATAATATTTGTATTCAAACTCGCAGTTTATATTTTGTCGTATTGTACACGACAGTTGTATTAGTAAGTTGTATTTGTATTCTGTACTTTGTATCTGACGACCCAAGATGGGTGATGTATACCTAATTTTGGAGGCGTCATACTGCATATTTAAACTATTCTGATAATGTTAATTGTTTTAATTTTATCATTACTAATTTAATTATTATCTCCTAAAATAACTATTTTTTTAATCCCAAATTAATATTTTGAATTTATAATCCCCTAAATCACTACAAATCTAAAGTGTTTTGGTAATGTCAACTGTTCTGATATTATCATTTCTAATTTAATTATTATATTCTAAAATCACTACTTTGTGATATTATCAATACTGAGCTATTATCATTACTCTCTGTTATTTAACCTAATTTTCTCTCTATAAATACAACATAATATTACACCAAATAATTATATTACAACATAATATTATACAGTTTAAAACATTTAAATAAAATTAAAATAACAAATAATATCAATCATAACTTATATGTTGATTTTATAATCTCCAAAATCCACTACTTTTTTAAACATAATTATTATATCCTAAAATTACTATTTTTCTAATATTATACCATAAATAATTATACCATACATTATATCATACATATATGGTATAATATTATAATACACATATATAATAAAATAACAAAATCACTACCTATTTTAACTGTGCAGATATTATTATTATTAATTAAATTATATTATAACATAATATTATACATTTTAAAATATTTAAAATAAAATTAAAATAACAAATAATATCATTCATAACTTACTATGCTGATTTTATAATCCTCTAAATCACTACTTTTTCAATCCAAACAGTTTTTTAAATTATCGTTACATAATTATTATCTCCTAAATAATTACTTTTTAATCCCACATTAATATTTTAATTTTATAATCTCATAAATCACTATAAATCTAAACTGTTCTGATAATGTTAATTGTTCTAATATTATCATTACTAATTTAATTATTATATCCTAAAATCACTACTTTTTTAATCCCAAATTAATATTTTGAATTTATAATCTCCTAAATCATTACAAATCTAATTTTTTTGATAATGTCAATTGTTCAGATATTATCTTTTCTAATTTAATTATTAACTCCTAAAATCACTACTTTATGATATTATCATTACTATCCATTATTTAACATAATTTCTATCTATAAATACAACATAATATTATACCAATTATAATTATATTATAACATAATATTATACAGTTTAAAATATTTAAAATAAAATTAAAATAACAAATAATATCAATCATAACTTACTATGTTGATTTTGTAATCCCCAAAATTCACTACTTTTCTAAACATCATTACTATATCCTAAAATCATTATTTTTCTAATATTATACCATTCATAATTATACCATACATTATATCATACATGTATGGTATAATATTATAATATACATATATAACAAAATAACAAAATCACTACCTATCTAAACTGTGCAGATATTATCATTATTAATGAAATTATATTATAACATAATATTATACATTTTAAAATATTTAAAATAAAATTAAAATAACAAATAATATCATTCATAACTTACTATGTTGATTTTATAATCCTCTAAATCACTACTTTTTCAATATAAACGGTTTTTATATTATCGTTACATAATTATTATCTCCTAAATAATTACTTTTTAATCCCACATTAATATTTTAATTTTATAATCCCATAAATCACTATAAATCTAAACTGTTCTGATAATGTTAACTGTGACAACCCCAAAATAGGTCCATTCCACCCAACCCATTCTGAGTCGTCAAATACATGGTACAGAAAATAACTACAACTTTATTACAATAATTGTCGTGCAAATACAACAACACATATGCTGTGAGTTTGGATACAAATATATACCAAATGTGACTCATGTTCCAACCGTGGACATCACCTCACAATAACACCTTACATAAAGGTATAGTCAAAAACTGTTTTAGAAATTAGAATCTTTGGGAAGTGCTCAAGGAAACCTTCGTACATGGGAGGCCACGCGTCTAGGTTATGATAGATATCATATGGCCACAGAATTATCCTTGGTTGACCCAATAGACCCCAAAGAAAAACGAGAAGATTACTATCATATTCTTCCCAATGGTGAGTCTTCTCTTGACTTATTATTATCTCCACTGTCTCTAACTGAGAATTATATTTTAAACAAACACCAAGATTATATAGGTAGTGCCCATAGATATACTCAGCAAGTGGATGAGCACAACCCTGTCCTATGATGACACGAGGTTGTATGTCATTAGACATCTTGTATGATAGTGACAAAACACCCTTCCAACGTTGGGTTCGCCTCACCCTATTTTCTTCACCAAATATAACTACTAAATGATGACCACCGTTCTATTCCCTTGTTACCCCCGCTCGACCCAGCTACACTCTTATTACCTGAAAGGAATTGTGAAGTAAAAGGGTGAGCACAACTAGCTCAGTAAAGAATATCATGACTAAAGATAATTCAATTATCAATAGCCTTCATCAACAATAAATCAGAGATTTAGAACATATGGTAAATGATAAAATTTCAACCATAGTTGCAGCGGAACGAGCAATCCATTAGAAGAGTCAAATAGACTATAAAGTCTATTATCTTCTCCATGTTAAAAATCCACCAACAATATTTTATCCATGTAACATCACTCAACAGTTCCTTTCCACAATCATATGAATAACTCATAATCATAATTGTGACTATAAATTTTTCTTCGCACCCAGGACGAAGAATATTTTCATCACCTGTCTTTACCTGAAACATCAAAGATCATGGTTATACCAAATCACAGTTCCTGTTTATAATCATACTAACAAATCCATCTTTGCACTACGGGCCAAAGATATTCATCAACAAACCATCTTTGCACTACGGGCCAAAGATATTCAACAACAGTTCATCTTTGCACTACAGGCCAAAGATATTCATCAACAGGCCATCTTTGCACTACATGCCAAAGATATTCATCAACAATTCATATTTGCACTACAGGCCAAATATGTTCATATCTCAAAGAAATATATAATCATTTCAGAATTTATATAAACAATAATTATAACCATGTTGATCAATTCACCTTTGCACTTAAGCTTAAGATATTCAATTATAAATTCAATGGTCATGATCATACCAGTCACAATTCAACTTTGCACTACAGGCCAAAGAGAACCCTAGTCATGATCATACCAATAATCTACCCATCTTTACACTCCAGTGAAAGAGAATTTCAACATCAGGGTTATAAAAATGTTATATATGATGATAAAAATAATATGATCAACATATAGTTTTAATCTCAAGAGTAATATTCGTAACTCATGAATAGTAACCCCGACACAAAAGATAGAAATTCTACAATAAAATTCATACCAATATTTCGGTATAATGATATTGAAAGAATAACATTACTTAAATTTATAAACAATTTATTTTAATTGTTTACACTTTACTAATTAATGCATTTAATCATCATAAAATGTCAACTCTTACAATTTCATCATCAATAACCAAAACCCTCATCAAAAATCTGCATATACCTCATATAGGATTCTCAAGCCATAAAATCCTATTTTCCAATTTTCTTTCTTCACAAAACATATTTAATTCATTTACTCATAACTAGACCATTTTCATGAAAAATACCAAATCAGTTTCAAAAATATTTCTTTTCTGGAATTTAGCATAATATAGTCCCATAGTGAACATATATTTTTCTCAGAATTTTTAAAAGTCATTTACTATTTTTCATATGGCCAAAATAGCCGAATATTTAGACATTTATCAAAAATTGTACTTTTGTCTAAAAATTCTGAAATTTACAGAGTATACTTCTATCATATACATGTACTCCCAATAAAAATTTCATCAATTTTGGAGTTAACCACAAGGAATTATAAGCTGTTACTTTTAAAATAGTCTTTTCTCATAAAATTCATAACTCTCAATCTATACATCCAAAAATCACCATTTTTGGACACAATCAAGAAAACTCATCAAAATATCATTTCAAATTTTTCCAGAATTTTTGAAGTTCAGAAAAATTACGAAACTGAAAATCATAACAACCCTTAAAATCCCTTACTATCCCTTATTATCCCTTACTATCCCTTACCTCAAAAGAGCAGTACTTCTGACTGGATATCGGATATGATGCTGAAGGAAACTTGCACTGATGAATAGCAACTCATCAAGTATCTAAAAACTCACAAAATATGCTTCATAATATAGAGAGAGAAAGAGAGAAAGCTTATGTTTCTGGTGTGATTTTCCATTCTAACTTAGCCCTCTATTTATAGGAAAATTTTGGTAGGTTTGACCTGCAACCTAATGGCTTTACCTGCTACTATTCCCACCCACCACATTTGAAATATAATTCAGCACATTTCTTCACCAACCACAAGTGGGGCCCACCAATTCTAGAATTTTCCACCAAAAATGATTTATAACTTGATTTCTGAATCAGTCACCTCTTAAAATTCATAACAAATCATACGTTCATTTTTAACGGTTCAAAATTTGTGGGCATATACTCAACTTATATATGTATAACATATCTAAAAATTACCACGATCCAACGGTCGGATTAAAAATTATAACCCCCGCAAAATATCTCAAAAACCCTGATTTTTAATACCTCCATTCCGACAAAAGTACGGATAAAAACCTCAACATTAACTCCTTCATTTTTTAACCACAAAAATATATCCTTCATTTATATCCACATAAAATAAATATTTTCTTATCATATAAATCAATAATTAATTACTCACAAATAATATTACAGAATCACATTTATGACAACCAGGCCGTTCCCAGGAAAGAGGGGGCTTTCCAATAAGAATTTTTCCTTACTGGCGCGCAATTAAATGACCAAACCTCTCCTTAGACAGAACTTTCTAGACATTGCCAATAATGTTATCTAATAATACTATTCAAATAATATGAATTATTGATCTGATAATGGGAAATACTGTGCAGCAACAATTATTGAACAACAATAATACAATATTTCAACGTAGCAATTATTGAATCAATAAAATAAAATATTGAACAGTAATTACTGTAACAATTAATGAGTAGTGCCTTCTTACGTAAGAATCAATAATTTCAAAAATACTATGCAATACCGTGTGCTACTGTGCAATAACGCGTATTACTGTATTTTAACCACCGGGTATTCCAACAGTGTTAACAGCAACAACTACGCCGTTATTTATAAAAACTCAAATTTGTCGTTTTCTTCACCCGACAGTTATTCTGTTATGGGGCCCACAAATGGCTGCGCCGTCGTACGAATATTCCCCGACAGAAAGAATATTCCACGACCAAACGAATATTCCCCGACAACAATGATTATTTTATAATTAACCACTTGCGTATTTTGAAAAAAATTTCATATATCACCCTTAACTTTAACTTTTATCAATTTAACCATTTACTGAATAGTAATTATAAGAAAAATTGAATACTTTTATTTCATAAAATTCGGGGTCTTACAATCTCCCCTCCTTATGAAATTTCGTCCCCGAAATTTACGTACCTGGTATTTCAAAGAGTTGAGAATACCTTGCTTTCATTTCAGATTCCATCTTCCCTATCATCATGATTTCTCCATTGCTCATCTCCTGTATTTCAGATATCATTCTAGAATACAGCTTCAAAATAAGGGTTAATTTAACAAATTAACATATCACATAATATCCCAATATTATGACTGACCAACAAATAAGCTTAGGTAGGACACACTAGCGAAGGATTTACTCATCTCTCCCCTCCTAGTTGTATTCTCCGATCTCCGCCAGAGATCATATCCCTAAGCTCTGATACCACCTGTGACTCTCATGGTGCTTCAACCACAGCACCTCACAGTGGTACCTATCAGTTTGCCACCGCAGAACGGCGTCCCCTACGGAGAGTCTGGCTTCGGTGCATCCCCCATCAACAGGAAGTCACCAGCGAGAGGCTCGGGGCTCTTTACTTATAGCTCTGATACCACCTGTGACAACCCCAAAATAGGTCCATTCCACCCAACCCATTCTGAGTCGTCAAATACATGGTACAGAAAATAACTACAACTTTATTACAATAATTGTCGTGCAAAATACAACAACACATATGCTGTGAGTTTGGATACAAATATATACCAAATGTGACTCATGTTCCAACCGTGGACATCACCTCACAATAACACCTTACATAAAGGTATAGTCAAAAACTGTTTTAGAAATTAGAATCTTTGGGAAGTGCTCAAGGAAACCTTCGTACATGGGAGGCCACGCGTCTAGGTTATGATAGATATCATATGGCCACAGAATTATCCTTGGTTGACCCAATAGACCCCAAAGAAAAACGAGAAGATTACTATCATATTCTTCCCAATGGTGAGTCTTCTCTTGACTTATTATTATCTCCACTGTCTCTAACTGAGAATTATATTTTAAACAAACACCAAGATTATATAGGTAGTGCCCATAGATATACTCAGCAAGTGGATGAGCACAACCCTGTCCTATGATGACACGAGTTGTATGTCATTAGACATCTTGTATGATAGTGACAAAACACCCTTCCAACGTTGGGTTCGCCTCACCCTATTTTCTTCACCAAATATAACTACTAAATGATGACCACCGTTCTATTCCCTTGTTACCCCCGCTCGACCCAGCTACACTCTTATTACCTGAAAGGAATTGTGAAGCAAAAGGGTGAGCACAACTAGCTCAGTAAAGAATATCATGACTAAAGATAATTAAATTATCAATAGCCTTCATCAATAATAAATCAGAGATTTAGAACATATGGTAAATGATAAAATTTCAACCATAGTTGCAGCGGAATGAGCAATCCATTAGAAGAGTCAAATAGACTATAAAGTCTATTATCTTCTCCATGTTAAAAATTCACCAACAATATTTTATCCATGTAACATCACTCAACAGTTCCTTTCCACAATCATATGAATAACTCATAATCATAATTGTGACTATAAATTTTTCTTCGCACCCAGGACGAAGAATATTTTCATCACCTGTCTTTACCTGAAACATCAAAGATCATGGTTATACCAAATCACAATTCCTGTTTATAATCATACTAACAAATCCATCTTTGCACTACGGGCCAAAGATATTCATCAACAAACCATCTTTGCACTACGGGCCAAAGATATTCAACAACAGTTCATCTTTGCACTACAGGCCAAAGATATTCATCAACAGGCCATCTTTGCACTACATGCCAAAGATATTCATCAACAATTCATATTTGCACTACAGGCCAAATATGTTCATATCTCAAAGAAATATATAATCATTTCAGAATTTATATAAACAATAATTATAACCATGTTGATCAATTCACCTTTGCACTTAAGCTTAAGATATTCAATTATAAATTCAATGGTCATGATCATACCAGTCACAATTCAACTTTGCACTACAGGCCAAAGAGAACCCTAGTCATGATCATACCAATAATCTACCCATCTTTACACTCCAGTGAAAGAGAATTTCAACATCAGGGTTATAAAAATGTTATATATGATGATAAAAATAATATGATCAACATACAGTTTTAATCTCAAGAGTAATATTCGTAACTCATGAATAGTAACCCCGACACAAAAGATAGAAATTCTACAATAAAATTCATACCAATATTTCGGTATAATGATATTGAAAGAATAACATTACTTAAATTTATAAACAATTTATTTTAATTGTTTACACTTTACTAATTAATGCATTTAATCATCATAAAATGTCAACTCTTACAATTTCATCATCAATAACCAAAACCCTCATCAAAAATCTGCATATACCTCATATAGGATTCTCAAGCCATAAAATCCTATTTTCCAATTTTCTTTCTTCACAAAACATATTTAATTCATTTACTCATAACTAGACCATTTTCATGAAAAATACCAAATCAGTTTCAAAAATATTTCTTTTCTGAAATTTAGCATAATATAGTCCCATAGTGAACATATATTTTTCTCAGAATTTTTAAAAGTCATTTACTATTTTTCATATGGCCAAAATAGCCGAATATTTAGACATTTATCAAAAATTGTACTTTTGTCTAAAAATTCTGAAATTTACAGAGTATACTTCTATCATATACATGTACTCCCAATAAAAATTTCATCAATTTTGGAGTTAACCACAAGGAATTATAAGCTGTTACTTTTAAAATAGTCTTTTCTCATAAAATTCATAACTCTCAATCTATACATCCAAAAATCACCATTTTTGGACACAATCAAGAAAACTCATCAAAATATCATTTCAAATTTTTTCAGAATTTTTGAAGTTCAGAAAAATTACGAAACTGAAAATCATAACAACCCTTAAAATCCCTTACTATCCCTTATTATCCCTTACTATCCCTTACCTCAAAAGAGCAGTACTTCTGACTGGATATCGGATATGATGCTGAAGGAAACTTGCACTGATGAATAGCAACTCATCAAGTATCTAAAAACTCACAAAATATGCTTCATAATATAGAGAGAGAAAGAGAGAAAGCTTATGTTTCTGGTGTGATTTTCCATTCTAACTTAGCCCTCTATTTATAGGAAAATTTTGGTAGGTTTGACCTGCAACCTAATGGCTTTACCTGCTACTATTCCCACCCACCACATTTGAAATATAATTCAGCACATTTCTTCACCAACCACAAGTGGGGCCCACCAATTCTAGAATTTTCCACCAAAAATAATTTATAACTTGATTTCTGAATCAGTCACCTCTTAAAATTCATAACAAATCATACGTTCATTTTTAACGGTTCAAAATTTGTGGGCATATACTCAACTTATATATGTATAACATATCTAAAAATTACCACGATCCAACGGTCGGATTAAAAATTATAACCCCCGCAAAATATCTCAAAAACCCTGATTTTTAATACCTCCATTCCGACAAAAGTACGGATAAAAACCTCAACATTAACTCCTTCATTTTTTAACCACAAAAATATATCCTTCATTTATATCCACATAAAATAAATATTTTCTTATCATATAAATCAATAATTAATTACTCACAAATAATATTACAGAATCACATTTATGACAACCAAACCGTTCCCAGGAAAGAGGGGGCTTTCCAATAAGAATTTTTCCTTACTGGCGCGCAATTAAATGACCAAACCTCTCCTTAGACAGAACTTTCTAGACATTGCCAATAATGTTATCTAATAATACTATTCAAATAATATGAATTATTGATCTGATAATGGGAAATACTGTGCAGCAACAATTATTGAACAACAATAATACAATATTTCAACGTAGCAATTATTGAATCAATAAAATAAAATATTGAACAGTAATTACTGTAACAATTAATGAGTAGTGCCTTCTTACGTAAGAATCAATAATTTCAAAAATACTATGCAATACCGTGTGCTACTGTGCAATAACGCGTATTACTGTATTTTAACCACCGGGTATTCCAACAGTGTTAACAGCAACAACTACGCCGTTATTTATAAAAACTCAAATTTGTCGTTTTCTTCACCCGACAGTTATTCTGTTATGGGGCCCACAAATGGCTGCGCCGTCGTACGAATATTCCCCGACAGAAAGAATATTCCACGACCAAACGAATATTCCCCGACAACAATGATTATTTTATAATTAACCACTTGCGTATTTTGAAAAAAATTTCATATATCACCATTAACTTTAACTTTTATCAATTTAACCATTTACTGAATAGTAATTATAAGAAAAATTGAATACTTTTATTTCATAAAATTCGGGGTCTTACATTAACTGTTCTAATATTATCATTACTAATTTAATTATTATATCCTAAAATCACTACTTTTTTAATCCCAAATTAATATTTTGAATTTATAATTCCCTAAATCACTACAAATCTAATTTTTTTGGTAATGTCAATTGTTCTGATATTATCTTTTCTAATTTAATTATTAACTCCTAAAATCACTACTTTGTGATATTATCATTACTATCCATTATTTAACATAATTTTCTCTCTATAAATACAACATAATATTATACCAATTATAATTATATTAGAACATAATATTATACAGTTTAAAATATTTAAAATAAAATTAAAATAACAAATAATATCAATCATAACTTACTATGTTGATTTTGTAATCCCCAAAATTCACTACTTTTCTAAACATAATTATTATATCCTAAAATCACTATTTTTCTAATATTAAACCATTCATAATTATACCATACATTATATTATACATGTATGGTATAATATTATAATACACATATATAACAAAATAACAAAATCACTACATATCTAAACTGTGCAGATATTATCATTATTAATTAAATTATATTATAACATAATATTATACATTTTAAAATATTTAAAATAAAATTAAAATAATAAATAATATCATTCATAACTTACTATGTTGATTTTATAATCCTCTAAATCACTACTTTTTCACTCTAAACGGTTTTTATATTATCGTTACATAATTATTATCTCCTAAATAATTACTTTTTAATCACACATTAATATTTTAATTTTATAATCCCATAAATCACTACAAATCTAAACTGTTCTGATAATATTAACTGTTCTAATATTATCATTACTAATTTAATTATTATATCCTAAAATCACTACTTTTTTAATCCCAAATTAATATTTTAAATTTATAATCCCCTAAATCACTACAAATCTAATTTTTTTGGTAATGTCAATTGTTCTGATATTATCTTTTCTAATTTAATTATTAACTCCTAAAATCACTACGTTGTGATATTATCATTACTATCCATTATTTAATATAATTTTCTCTCTATAAATACAACATAATATTATACCAATTATAATTATATTACAACATAATATTATACAGTTTAAAACATTTAAAATAAAATTAAAATAACAAATAATATCAATCAAAACTTACTATGTTGATTTTATAATCTCCAAAATCCACTACTTTTCTAAACATAATTATTATATCCTAAAATCACCATTTTTCTAATATTATACCATTCATAATTATACCATACATTATATCATACATGTATGGTATAATATTATAATACACATATATAACAAAATCACTACCTATCTAAACTGTGTGGATATTATAATTACTAATTAAATTATATTACAACATAATATTATACCATTTATAATTATATTACAACATAATATTATACATTTTAAAATATTTAAAATAAAATTAAAATAACAAATAATTTCATTCATAACTTACTATGTTGATTTTATAATACTCTAAATCACTACTTTTTCAATCTAAACGGTTTTTATTTTATCGTTACTTAATTATTATCTCCTAAAATCTCTACTTTTTAATCACACATTAATATTTTGATTTTATAATCTCATAAATCACTACATATCTAAACTGTACTGATAATGTTAACTGTTCTAATATTATCATTACTAATTTAATTATTATCTCCTAAAATCACTATTTTTTTTAATCCCAAATTAATATTTTGAATTTATAATCTCCTAAATCATTACAAATTTAAACTGTTTTGATATTATCCTTTTTAATTTAATTATTATCTCATAAAATCATTACTTTATGATATTATCATTACTGAGCTATTATAAATACTTTCCGTTATTTAACCTAATTTGTGACAACCCCAAAATAGGTCCATTCCATCCAACCTATTCTGAGTCGCCAAATACATGGTACAGAAAACAACTATAACTTTATTACAACAATTGTCGTGCAAAATACAACAACACATATACTGTGAGTTTGGATACAAATATATACCAAATGTGACTCATGTTCTAACCGTGGACATCACCTCACAATGACACCTTACATAAAGGTATAGTCAAAAACTGTTCTAGAAATTAGAATCTTTGGAAAGTGTTCAAGGAAACCTTCGTACATGGGAGGCCACGCGTCTAGGTTATGATAGATATCATATGGCCACATAATTATCCTTGGTTGACCCAATAGACCCCAAAGAAAAACGAGAAGATTACTATCATATTCTTCCCAATGGTGAGTCTTCTCTTGACTTATCATTATCTCCACTGTCTCTAATTGAGAATTATACTTCAAACAAACACCAAGATTATATAGGTAGTGCCCATAGATATACTCAGCAAGTGGATGAGCACAACCCTGTCCTATGATGACACGAGGTTGTATGTCATTAGACATCTTGTATGATAGTGACAAAACACCCTTCCAACGTTGGGTTCGCCTCACCCTATTTTCTTCACCAAATATAACTACTAAATGATGACCACCGTTCTATTCCCTTGTTACCCCCGCTCGACCCAGCTACACTCTTATTACCTGAAAGGAATTGTGAAGTAAAAGGGTGAGCACAACTAGCTCAGTAAAGAATATCATGACTAAAGATAATTCAATTATCAATAGCCTTCATCAACAATAAATCAGAGATTTAGAACATATGGTAAATGATAAAAATTTCAACCATAGTTGCAGCGGAACGAGCAATCCATTAGAAGAGTCAAATAGACTATAAAGTCTATTATCTTCTCCATGTTAAAAATCCACCAACAATATTTTATCCATGTAACATCACTCAACAGTTCCTTTCCACAATCATATGAATAACTCATAATCATAATTGTGACTATAAATTTTTCTTCGCACCCAGGACGAAGAATATTTTCATCACCTGTCTTTACCTGAAACATCAAAGATCATGGTTATACCAAATCACAGTTCCTGTTTATAATCATACTAACAAATCCATCTTTGCACTACGGGCCAAAGATATTCATCAACAAACCATCTTTGCACTACGGGCCAAAGATATTCAACAACAGTTCATCTTTGCACTACAGGCCAAAGATATTCATCAACAGGCCATCTTTGCACTACATGCCAAAGATATTCATCAACAATTCATATTTGCACTACAGGCCAAATATGTTCATATCTCAAAGAAATATATAATCATTTCAGAATTTATATAAACAATAATTATAACCATGTTGATCAATTCACCTTTGCACTTAAGCTTAAGATATTCAATTATAAATTCAATGGTCATGATCATACCAGTCACAATTCAACTTTGCACTACAGGCCAAAGAGAACCCTAGTCATGATCATACCAATAATCTACCCATCTTTACACTCCAGTGAAAGAGAATTTCAACATCAGGGTTATAAAAATGTTATATATGATGATAAAAATAATATGATCAACATATAGTTTTAATCTCAAGAGTAATATTCATAAATCAACTATAATTTGGTTAGTAAAAGAAACCAATTTTGTCGTGAATAGTAACTCGTGAATAGTAACTCATGAATAGTAACTCGTGAATAGTAATCCCGACATGAAAAAGGTAGAAATTCCACAATAAAATTCATACCAATACTTCGGTATAATGATATTGAAAGAATAACATTTCTTAAGCTTATAAATAATTTATTTAAATTGTTTACACTTTACTAATTAATACATTTAATCATCATAAAATGCCAACTCTTAAGATTTCATCATCAATAGCCAAAACCCTCATCAAAAATCTGCATATACCTCATATAGGATTCTCAAGCCATAAAATCCTATTTTCCAATTTTCTTACTTCACATAACATATTTAATTTATTTTCTCATAACTTGTCCATTTTCATGAAAAATACCAAATCAGTTCCAAAAATATTTCTTTTCTGGAATTTAGCATAATATAGTCCCATAGTGAACATATATTTTTCTCAGAATTTTTAAAAGTCATTTACTATTTTTCATATGGCCAAAATAGCCGAATATTTAGACATTTATCAAAAATTATACTTTTGTCTAAAAATTCTGAAATTTACAGAGTATACTTCTATCATATACATGTACTCCCAATAAAAATTTCATCAATTTTGGAGTTAACCACAAGGAATTATAAGCTGTTACTTCTAAAATAGTCTTTTCTCATAAAATTCATAACTTTCAATCTATACATCCAAAAATCACCATTTTTGGACACAATCAATAAAACTCATCAAAATATCATTTCAAATTTTTCCAAAATTTTTGAAGATCAGAAAAATTACGAAACTGAAAATCATAACAACCCTTAAAATCCCTTAATATCCCTTACTATCTCTTACTATCCCTTACTATCCCTTACCTCAAAGAGCAGCACTTCAGATTGGATATCGGATATGACGCTGAAAGAAACTCGCACTGATGAATAGCAACTCACCAAGTATCTAAATACTCACAAAATACACTCAATAATCTAGAGAGAGAAAGAGAGAAAGCTTATGTTTCTGGTGTGATTTTCAATTCTAACTTAGCCCTCTATTTATAGAAAAATTTTGGTAAGTTTGACCTGCAACCTGATGGCTTTACCTGCTACTATTCCCACCCACCACATTTGAAATATAATTCAGCACATTTTTTCACCAACCACAAGTGGGGCCCACCAATTCTAGAATTTTCCACCAAAATGATAAACTCCAAAAATTCAACAATTTCTGAACCAGTCATCTTGTAAAATTCATAATAAATCATACGTTCATTTTTAACGGTTCAAAATTTGTGGACATATACTCAACTTATATATGTATAACATATCCAAATATTACCACGATCCAACGGTCGGATTAAAAATTATAACCCCCGCAAAATATCTCAAAAACCCTAATTTTTAATACCTCCATTCCGACAAAAATACGGATAAAAATCTCAACATTAACTCCTTCATTTTTTAACCACAAAAATATATCCCTCATTTATATCCACATAAAATAAATATTTTCTTATCATATGAATCAATAATTAATTATTCATAAATAATATTACAGAATCACATTTATGACAACCAGGTCGTTCCCAGGAAAGAGGGGGCTTTCCAATAAGGATTTCTCCTTACTAGCGCACAATTAGATGACCAAACCTCTCCTTAGACAGAACTTTCTAGACATTGCCAATAATGTTATCTAATAATATTATTCAAATAATATGAATTATTGATCTGATAATAGAAAATACTGTGCAGCAACAATTATTGAAACAACAATAATATAAAATATCAACGCAACAATTATTGAATCAATAAAATAAAATATTGAACAGTAACTACTGTAACAATTATTGAGTAGTGCTTCTTACGTAAGAATCAATAATTTCAAAAATACTATGCAATACCGTGTGCTACTGTGCAATAACGCGTATTACTGTATTTTAACCACCGGGTATTCCAACAGTGTTAACGCTAACAACTACGCCGTTATTTGTAAAAACTCAAATTTGTCGTTTTCCTTCACCCGACAGTTATTCGTTATGGGGCCCACAAATAGCTGCGCCGTCGTACGAATATTCTCCGACAGAAAGAATATTCCACGACCAAACGAATATTCCCCGACAACAATGATTATTTTATAACCACTTGCTTATTTTGAAAAAAAATTCATATTTCACCCATAACTTTAAAATTTTATCAATTTAACCATTTACTGAATAGAAAAATTGAATATTTTTATTTCATAAAATTCGGGGTCTTACAATCTCCCCTCCTTATGAAATTTCGTCCCCGAAATTTACGTACCTGGTATTTCAAAGAGTTGAGAATACCTTGCTTTCATTTCAGATTCCATCTTCCTTATCATCATGATTTCTCTATTGCTCATCTCCTGTATTTCAGATATCTTTCTAGAATACAGCTTCAAAACAAGGGTTAATTTAACAAATTAACATATCACATAATATCTCGATATTATGACTGACCAACAAATAAGCTTAGGTAGGACACACTAGCGAAGGATTTACTCATCTCTCCCCTCCTAGTTATATTCCCCGATCTCCGCCAAAGATCATATCCCTAAGCTCTGATACCACCTGTGACAACCCCAAAATAGGTCCATTCCATCCAACCTATTCTGAGTCGCCAAATACATGGTACAGAAAACAACTATAACTTTATTACAACAATTGTCGTGCAAAATACAACAACACATATGCTGTGAGTTTGGATACAAATATATACCAAATGTGACTCATGTTCTAACCGTGGACATCACCTCACAATGACACCTTACATAAAGGTATAGTCAAAAACTGTTCTAGAAATTAGAATCTTTGGAAAGTGTTCAAGGAAACCTTCGTACATGGGAGGCCACGCGTCTAGGTTATGATAGATATCATATGGCCACATAATTATCCTTGGTTGACCCAATAGACCCCAAAGAAAAACGAGAAGATTACTATCATATTCTTCCCAATGGTGAGTCTTCTCTTGACTTATCATTATCTCCACTGTCTCTAATTGAGAATTATACTTCAAACAAACACCAAGATTATATAGGTAGTGCCCATAGATATACTCAGCAAGTGGATGAGCACAACCCTGTCCTATGATGACACGAGGTTGTATGTCATTAGACATCTTGTATGATAGTGACAAAACACCCTTCCAATGTTGGGTTCGCCTCACCCTATTTTCTTCACCAAATATAACTACTAAATGATGACCACCGTTCTATTCCCTTGTTACCCCCGCTCGACCCAGCTACACTCTTATTACCTGAAAGGAATTGTGAAGTAAAAGGGTGAGCACAACTAGCTCAGTAAAGAATATCATGACTAAAGATAATTCAATTATCAATAGCCTTCATCAACAATAAATCAGAGATTTAGAACATATGGTAAATGATAAAAATTTCAACCATAGTTGCAGCGGAACGAGCAATCCATTAGAAGAG
The DNA here is from genome assembly GCA_016801055.1 of Panax notoginseng. NCBI lineage: Eukaryota > Viridiplantae > Streptophyta > Magnoliopsida > Apiales > Araliaceae > Panax > Panax notoginseng. The sequence goes on along the minus strand of CM029014.1, from coordinate 32,081,370 downwards.
TCAAATAGACTATAAAGTCTATTATCTTCTCCATGTTAAAAATCCACCAACAATATTTTATCCATGTAACATCACTCAACAGTTCCTTTCCACAATCATATGAATAACTCATAATCATAATTGTGACTATAAATTTTTCTTCGCACCCAGGACGAAGAATATTTTCATCACCTGTCTTTACCTGAAACATCAAAGATCATGGTTATACCAAATCACAGTTCCTGTTTATAATCATACTAACAAATCCATCTTTGCACTACGGGCCAAAGATATTCATCAACAAACCATCTTTGCACTACGGGCCAAAGATATTCAACAACAGTTCATCTTTGCACTACAGGCCAAAGATATTCATCAACAGGCCATCTTTGCACTACATGCCAAAGATATTCATCAACAATTCATATTTGCACTACAGGCCAAATATATTCATATCTCAAAGAAATATATAATCATTTCAGAATTTATATAAACAATAATTATAACCATGTTGATCAATTCACCTTTGCACTTAAGCTTAAGATATTCAATTATAAATTCAATGGTCATGATCATACCAGTCACAATTCAACTTTGCACTACAGGCCAAAGAGAACCCTAGTCATGATCATACCAATAATCTACCCATCTTTACACTCCAGTGAAAGAGAAATTCAACATCAGGGTTATAAAAATGTTATATATGATAATAAAATAATATAATCAACATATAGATTTAATCTCAAGAGTAATATTCATAAATCAACTATAATTTGGTTAGTAAAAGAAACCAATTTTGTCGTGAATAGTAACTCGTGAATAGTAACTCATGAATAGTAACTCGTGAATAGTAACTCCGACATGAAAAAGGTAGAAATTCCACAATAAAATTCATACCAATACTTCGGTATAATGATATTGAAAGAATAACATTTCTTAAGCTTATAAATAATTTATTTAAATTGTTTACACTTTACTAATTAATACATTTAATCATCATAAAATGTCAACTCTTAAGATTTCATCATCAATAGCCAAAACCCTCATCAAAAATCTGCATATACCTCATATAGGATTCTCAAGCCATAAAATCCTATTTTCCAATTTTCTTACTTCACATAACATATTTAATTTATTTTCTCATAACTTGTCCATTTTCATGAAAAATACCAAATCAGTTCCAAAAATATTTCTTTTCTGGAATTTAGCATAATATAGTCCCATAGTGAACATATATTTTTCTCAGAATTTTTAAAAGTCATTTACTATTTTTCATATGGCCAAAATAGCCGAATATTTAGACATTTATCAAAAATTATACTTTTGTCTAAAAATTCTGAAATTTACAGAGTATACTTCTATCATATACATGTACTCCCAATAAAAATTTCATCAATTTTGGAGTTAACCACAAGGAATTATAAGCTGTTACTTCTAAAATAGTCTTTTCTCATAAAATTCATAACTTTCAATCTATACATCCAAAAATCACCATTTTTGGACACAATCAATAAAACTCATCAAAATATCATTTCAAATTTTTCCAAAATTTTTGAAGATCAGAAAAATTACGAAACTGAAAATCATAACAACCCTTAAAATCCCTTAATATCCCTTACTATCTCTTACTATCCCTTACTATCCCTTACCTCAAAGAGCAGCACTTCAGATTGGATATCGGATATGACGCTGAAAGAAACTCGCACTGATGAATAGCAACTCACCAAGTATCTAAATACTCACAAAATACACTCAATAATCTAGAGAGAGAAAGAGAGAAAGCTTATGTTTCTGGTGTGATTTTCAATTCTAACTTAGCCCTCTATTTATAGGAAAATTTTGGTAGGTTTGACCTGCAACCTGATGGCTTTACCTGCTACTATTCCCACCCACCACATTTGAAATATAATTCAGCACATTTTTTCACCAACCACAAGTGGGGCCCACCAATTCTAGAATTTTCCACCAAAATGATAAACTCCAAAAATTCAACAATTTCTGAACCAGTCATCTTGTAAAATTCATAATAAATCATACGTTCATTTTTAACGGTTCAAAATTTGTGGACATATACTCAACTTATATATGTATAACATATCCAAATATTACCACGATCCAACGGTCGGATTAAAAATTATAACCCCCGCAAAATATCTCAAAAACCCTAATTTTTAATACCTCCATTCCGACAAAAATACGGATAAAAATCTCAACATTAACTCCTTCATTTTTTAACCACAAAAATATATCCCTCATTTATATCCACATAAAATAAATATTTTCTTATCATATGAATCAATAATTAATTATTCATAAATAATATTACAGAATCACATTTATGACAACCAGGTCGTTCCCAGGAAAGAGGGGGCTTTCCAATAAGGATTTCTCCTTACTAGCGCACAATTAGATGACCAAACCTCTCCTTAGACAGAACTTTCTAGACATTGCCAATAATGTTATCTAATAATATTATTCAAATAATATGAATTATTGATCTGATAATAGAAAATACTGTGCAGCAACAATTATTGAAACAACAATAATATAAAATATCAACGCAACAATTATTGAATCAATAAAATAAAATATTGAACAGTAACTACTGTAACAATTATTGAGTAGTGCCTTCTTACGTAAGAATCAATAATTTCAAAAATACTATGCAATACCGTGTGCTACTGTGCAATAACGCGTATTACTGTATTTTAACCACCGGGTATTCCAACAGTGTTAACGCTAACAACTACGCCGTTATTTGTAAAAACTCAAATTTGTCGTTTTCCTTCACCCGACAGTTATTCGTTATGGGGCCCACAAATAGCTGCGCCGTCGTACGAATATTCTCCGACAGAAAGAATATTCCACGACCAAACGAATATTCCCCGACAACAATGATTATTTTATAACCACTTGCTTATTTTGAAAAAAAATTCATATTTCACCCATAACTTTAAAATTTTATCAATTTAACCATTTACTGAATAGAAAAATTGAATATTTTTATTTCATAAAATTCGGGGTCTTACATAATTTCTGCCTATAAATACATACCAACTATTACGTTATTTAACCTTCAGATTATGTTGACAGTGCATGTAACACCCCCAAAATAGGTCCATTCCACCCAACCTATTTCTGAGTCGCCAAATACATGGTACAGAAAATAACTATAACTTTATTACTACAATTGTCGTGCAAAATGTAACAACACATATACTGTGAGTTTGAATACCAACTGTGACTCATGTCCTAACTATGGACAGCACCTCACATTGATACCTTACATAAAGGTACAGTCAAAAACTGTTTTAGAAATTAAAATATTTGGAAAGTACTCAAGGAAACCTTCGTACATGGGAGGCCACTCGTCTACGTTATGATAGATATCATATGTCCACAGAATTATCCTTGGTTGACCCAATAGACCCCAAAGAAAAACGAAAAGATTACTATCATGTTTTTTTTCCAATAGTGAGTCTTCTCTTGACATATAACTATCTCTACTGTCTCCAATTGAAAATTATATTTTAAATAAACTCCAAGATCATATAGGTAATGCTCATAGATATACTCAGCAAGTGGATGTGCACAACCCTGTCTTATGATAACACGAGGTTGTCTGTCATTAGACATCTTGTATGATAGTGGCAAAACACCCTTCCAACGTTGGGTTCACCTCACCCTATTTGATTCACCAAATATAACTACTAAATAATGTATAAAATACAACACACTATTCCAAAGTTCTCAATAAAATTATTTACATACTGTTTAGGGGTTTAGGGAGAACCTTCACAGCTAGAGACCACCGTTCTATTCCCCTGTTACCCCCGCTCGACCCGGCAACACTCTTATTACCTGAAAGGAATTGTGAAGCAAAAGGATGAGCACGCTAGCCCAGTAAAGAATATCATGACTAAAGATAGTTAAATTATCAATATCCTTCGTCAGAAATAAATCAGAGATTTAGAACATATGCTAGATGATAAAATTTTTCAACCATAGTTGCAGCGGAACGAGCAATCCATTAGAAGAGTCAAATAGACCATAATGTCTATAATCTTCTATATGTTAAAAGTCCACCAACAATATTTTATCCATGTAACATCAATCAACAGTTCCTGTTCACAATCATATGAATAACTCATAATCATATTTGTGGTTCCAAATTCCTTTTCTCATCCAAAATGAAGATAATTTTTATTACATGTCTTTACCTGAAACATTAAAGATCATGGTTATACCAAATCACAGTTCATGTTTATAATCATACTAATACATCCATCTTTGCACTACGGGCCAAAGATATTCATTAACATGTCATCTTTGCACTACGGGCCAAAGATATTCAATAACAGGTCATCTTTGCGCTACGGGCCAAAGATATTCACCAATAATTCATCTTTGCACTACAGGCCAAAGATATTCAACAAGTCATCTTTGTACTACGGGCCAAAGATATTCATATCTCAAAGAAATATATAATCATTTCAGAATTTATATAAACAATAATTATAACCATGTTGATCAATTCACCTTTGCACTTAAGCTAAAGATAATCGTTTATAAATCCAATGGTCATGATCATACCAGTCAACAATTCATCTTTGCACTACTGGCCAAAGAGAATCCATAGTCACGATCATACCAATAATCTACCCATCTTTACACTTAAGTCAAAGAGAAATATCATCACCAAAATTATAAAAATGTTATATATGATAATAAAAATAATATGATCAACAACTGCATTTAATTTCAAGAATAAGATTCATAAATCAATGATTTCATAACACCTTAATCTAAATGTTATAAATCACATAATAATCTCATAATCTAATATTATTAATATTACCACAATATCTTAATCATTTCTTAAACTTATAAATAATTTATTTTAATTGTTTATACTTTACTAATTAATGCATTTAATCAATCTAAAATGTCAAACTCATAAGATTTCATCACCAATAATCAAAACCCTCATCAAAAATCTGCATATACCTTATATAGGATTCTTAAGCCATAAAATCTTATTTTCCAAATTTCTTACTTCACATAACATATTTAATTTATTTACTCATAACTAGACTATTTTCATGAAAAATACCAAATCAGTTCTAAAAATATTTCTTTTCTGGGATTTAGCATAATATAGTCCCATATTGAACATATATTTTTCTCAGAATTTTTGTAATTCATTTACTATTTTTCATATGGCCAAAACTGCCGAATATTTAGACATTTATCATAAATTGTACTTTTGTTCAAATCTTCTGAAATTTACACGGTATACTTCTGTTATATACATGTACTCCCAATAAAAATTTCATTAATTTTGGAGTTAACCACAAGGAGTTATAAGCGTTTACTTTTAAAATAGTCTTTTCTCATAAAATCCATAACTCTTAATCTATACATTCAAAAATCGTCATTTTTGGACACAATCAACAAAACTCATCAAATTATCATTTTAAATTTTTCCAGAATTTTTGAAGGTTCGCAAAAATTTCAAAACTGAAAAACATAATAACCCTTAAAATCTCTTACTATCCCTTACCTTAAAAAAGCAGTACTGGAATGTCGGATATAACGCTGAACGAACTTGTACCGTATAGAAATACTCAAGATATCTAAATACTCACAAATTGCGCTCGATAATATAGAGAGAGAAAACTTCAGTTTCTGGTGTGATTTTCAATTCTAACCTAAGCACCCTATTTATAGGAAATTGCTTAGAACACCAAAACAGAAAATTTAATAAAATATTAATATATTTATATTATTTTCTTACACATACCTTGCCATCTGAATTCAGCCACAAACACGTGCAAGTGGGTCGAACAAACACACCAAACATGTTTTTCTTTTAAAAAATATTTAAAACTTCAAAAATTAATTATTCCGGAACTTTAATAATTCATAATAAATAGCTGTTTTATCAGAAAAATTCAAATCTTATATCCATTTCATAAAAAATTTAATTCTCTACAACTTTGCAGAAGAAAGTTTTTCTAAATTCCAAACAAAAATTGACCAAAATCCACAAACGGACGATTTTACAAGCTATAATCAAATTTCAGTCAAAAATTGTGTCCACCAACATGTTTAACATGTGTTAAATATTTAATGTAACAAAAATACTCTTCTTCCTCATTTATTCATATATCACACATTCATTGTAAAAATATCATCATTATTATATTATTAAAATATAATAATATACTAAATGAATTATCTTATCAGAAAAGATAAAATAACAATTTTCAATAATTGTCACATTAAAAATTTTCTCCATCTATATCCACATAAAATAAATATTTTTCTCATCATAAAAATTAATAATTAATTATTCATAAATAATATTACAGAATCACATTACTGACAACCAGGCAATTCCCAGGAAAGAGGGGGATTTCTAATAAGGATTTTTCCTTCTTGGCGCGCAATTAGATGACCAAACCTCTCCTTAGATAGAAATTTCTAGACATTGCCAATAATGTTATCTAATAATATTATTCAGATAATATGAATTATTGCTCCGATAATAGAAAATACTGTGCAGTGACAATTATTGATACAACAATAATATAAAATATTAACGCAGCAATTATTGAATCAATAAAATAAAACAATTATTGAGTAGTGACTTATTAAAAAAATCATCATGTTTCGTGCATAGTAACTCGTGAATAGTAACTCGTGAATAGTAACTATAAGAAAATTGAATATTTTTATTTCATAAAATTCGGGGTCTTATAATCTCCCCTCCTTATGAAATTATGTCCCCGAAATTTACGTACCTGGTATTTCAAAGAGTTGAGAATACCTTGCTTTCATTTCAGATTCTATCTCCCCAGTCATTATGATTTCTCCATTGCTCATCTCCTGTATTTCGAATATCATTCTAGAATACAGCTTCAAAACAAAGGTTAATTGACATATCACAATTTGTCATCTTAAGTAAGAAAATTTAGCTTAGGTAGGACACACACTAGCGAAGGATATTACTCGTCTCTCCCCTCCTAGTTCTATTCCCTGATCTCCGCCAGAGACCATATCCCTAAGCTCTGATACCAAATGTAACTCTGGACACCAACTTGTGTCAGCACCTTGCATTGATACCTATTAGTTTGCCACCGCAGAACGGCGTCCCCTACGGAGAGTCTGGCTTTGGTGCATCCCCCATCAACAAGAAGTCACCAGATAGAGGCTCGGGGCTCTTCACTTATGGCTCTGATACCAAATGTAACACCCCCAAAATAGGTCTATTCCACCCAACCTATTCTGAGCCGTCAAATACATGGTACAGAAAATAACTACAACTTTATTACTACAATTGTCGTGCAAAATACAACAACACATATACTGTGAGTTTGAATACCAACTGTGACTCATGTCCCAACTATGGACAACACCTCACATTGATACCTTACATAAAGGTACAGTCAAAAACTGTTTTAGAAATTAAAATCTTTGGAAAGTACTCAAGGAAACCTTCGTACATGGGAGGCCACGCGTCTAGGTTATGATAGATATCATATGTCTACAGAATTATCCTTGGTTGACCCAATAGACCCCAAAGAAAAACGAGAAGATTACTATCATGTTTTTTTTCCAATGGTGAGTCTTCTCTTGACATATAACTATCTCCACTGTCTCCAGTTGAAAATTATATTTTAAATAAACTCCAAGATCATATAGGTACTGCTCGTAGATATACTCAGCAAGTGGATGTGCACAACCCTATCTTATGATAACCCGAGGTTGTATGTCATTAGATATCTTGTATGATAGTAACAAAACACTCTTCCAACGTTGGGTTCGCCTCACCCTATTTGATTCACCAAATATAACTACTAAATGATGTATAAAATACAACACATTATTCCAAAGTTCTCAATAAAATTATTTCCATACTGTTTAGGTGTTTAGGGAGAACCTTCACAGCTAGAGACCACCGTTCTATTCCCCTGTTACCCCCACTCGACCCGGCAACACTCTTATTACCTGAAAGGAATTGTGAAGCAAAAGGGTGAGCACGCTAGCTCAGTAAAGAATATCATGACTAAAGATAATTAAATTATCAATATCCTTCGTCAGAAATAAATTAGAGATTTAGAACATATGGTAGATGATAAAATTTTTCAACCATAGTTGCAGCAGAACGAGCAATCCATTAGAAGAGTCAAATAGACCATAATGTCTATTATCTTCTCTATATTAAAAGTCCCCCAACAATATTTTATCCCTGTAACATCAATCAACAGTTCCTGTCCACAATCATATTAATAACTCATAATCATATTTGTGGTTCCAAATTCCTTTTCTCATCCAAAACGAAGATAATTTTCATCACATGTCTTTACCTGAAACATCAAAGATCATGGTTATACCAAATCACAGTTCATGTTCATAATTATACTAATAAATTTATCTTTGCACTACAGGCCAAAGATATTCATTAACATGTCATCTTTGCACTACGGGCCAAAGATATTCAACAACAGGTCATCTTTGCGCTACGGGCCAAAGATATTCACCAATAATTCATCTTTGCACTACATGCCAAAGATATTTAACAAGTCATCTTTGCACTACAGGCCAAAGATATTCATATCTCAAAGAAATATATAATCATTTCAGAATTTATATAAATAATAAATATAACCATGTTGATCAATTCACCTTTGCACTTAAGCTAAAGATAATCGTTTATAAATCCAATGGTCATGATCATACCAGTCAACAATTCATCTTTGCACTACTAGCCAAAGAGAACCCATAGTCACGATCATACCAATAATCTACCCATCTTTACACTTAAGTCAAAGAGAAATATTATCACCGAAATTATAAAAATGTTATATATAAAAAATATATGATCAACAACTGCATTTAATTTTAAGAATAAGATTCATAAATCAATGATTTCATAACACCTTAATCTAAATATTATAAATCACTTAATAATCTCATAATCTAATATTATTAATATTACCACAATATCTTAATCATTTCTTAAACTTATAAACAATTTATTTTAATTGTTTATACTTTACTAATTAATGCATTTAATCATTCTAAAATGTCAAACTCATAAGATTTCATCACCAATAATCAAAACCCTCATCAAAAATCTGCATATACCTTATATAGGATTCTTAAGCCATAAAATCTTATTTTTCAAATTTCTTACTTCACATAACATATTTAATTCATTTACTCATAACTAGACTATTTTCATAAAAAATACCAAATTAGTTCCAAAAATATTTCTTTTTTGGAATTTAGCATAATATAGTCCCATATTGAACATATATTTTTCTAAGAATTTTTAAAATTTATTTACTATTTTTCATATGGCCAAAACTGCCGAATATTTAGACATTTATCATAAATTGTACTTTTGTCCAAATCTTCTGAAATTTACACGGTATACTTCTGTTATATACATGTACTTTCAATAAAAATTTTATCAATTTTGGAGTTAACCACAAGGAGTTATAAGCGTTTACTTTTAAAATAATTTTTTCTCATAAAATCTATAACTCTTAATCTATATATCCAAAAATCGCTATTTTTGGACACAATCAACAAAACTCATCAAATAATCATTTCAAATTTTTTTAGAATTTTTGAAGGTTCGCAAAAATTTCGAAACTGAAAAACATAATAACCCTTAAAATCCCTTACAATCCCTTACCTCAAAAGAGCAGTACTGGAATGTCGGATATAACGCTGAACGAACTTGCACCGTATAGCGATACTCAAGATATCTAAATACTCACAAAATACGCTCGATAATATAGAGATAGAAAACTTCAGTTTCTAATGTGATTTCCAATTCTAACCTAAGCACCCTATTTATAGGAAATTGTTTAGAACACTAAAGCAGAAAATTTAATAAAATATTAATATATTTATATTATTTTCTTACGCACACCTTGCCATCTGAATTCAGCCACAAACACATGCAAGTGGGCCTCACAAACACACCAAACATGTTTTTCTTTTAAAAAATATTTAAAACTTTAAAAATTAATTATTCCGAAACTTCAATAATTCATAATAAATAGCCCTTTTATCAGAAAAATTCAAATTTTATGTCCATTTTATAGAAAATTTAATTCTCTACAACTTTGCAAAAGAAAAGTTTTCTAAATTCCAAACAGAAATTGACCGAAATCCACAAACGGACGATTTTACAGGTTATAATCAAATTTCAGCCAAAAATTGTGTCCACCAACATGTTTAACATGTGTTAAATATTTAATGCAACAAAAATATTCTTTCTCCTCATTTATTCATATATCATACATTCATTGTAAAAATATCATCATTATTATATTATTAAAATATAATAATATACTAAATGAATTATCTTATCAGAAAAGATAAAATAACAATTTTCAATAATTGTCACATTAAAAATTTTCTCCATCTATATCCACATAAAATAAATATTTTTCTCATCATAAAAATTAATAATTAATTATTCATAAATAATATTACAGAATCACATTACTGACAACCAGGCAATTTCCAGGAAAGAGGGGGATTTCTAATAAGGATTTTTCCTTCTTGGCGCGCAATTAGATGACCAAACCTCTCCTTAGACAGAAGTTTCTAGACATTGCCAATAATGTTATCTAATAATATTATTCAGATAATATGAATTATTGCTCCGATAATAGAAAATACTGTGCAGTGACAATTATTGATACAACAATAATATAAAATATCAACGCAACAATTATTGAATCAATAAAATAAAATAATTATTGAGTAGTGCCTTCTTAAAAAAAATTATCATGCTTCGTGAATAGTAACTATAAGAAAATTGAATATTTTTATTTCATAAAATTCGGGGTCTTACAGTGCATTCAATGAGTGGGGCTATGACTTCATTTTGTGGACTATATCTCACTATGTTTATATTTATGGCTTCTTCATCTATTGCATTCTATCATCTGGATTGTGGCTTTGCATGATTTGTTAAGTACTAGCATCCGGTAAATTATTTTCATTATTATTAATAGTTTTTTTTGGCATTATAGTAATACTGTGAGTGCCTCTACAATTGCCAAAAATGAATAAAAAACTAATGAGGCAATGTATTCGTGTTTTAACTATAACATTGTGTTATATATGATATAGTGTTATACTGCTATGTTTTTGGACATTGTGTTTGTTTGACATGAAGATCCAACATAATTATTAATGCTCGTACTTTTCAATATCTGCATGTAACATGTAACTTCCCTTAAGGTCTGAGGACAGAAACTGGGACATTCTTCATCTGTTTTCCCTTTCATTTGGATGTTTGAATTCAAGTGCAAGTAAGTGTATATGAGACATGGACTCTTTAAAATGCATCAAGTACCTGTGTCAGATATTTGAGGCTTGGTGAGGTTTGTGTAATGTGTAACAGACTTCAAATATGCAAGTAACAATCATATCAATATAATAACTAGATGACATTGTGCATTACACTTTCTAAATATTTGTTAGTACTTTAGAATGAAAGAAGTACTCATTTTTAATCATATTGGTTACATTATAAACATTTTTATCAAGAAATTAATATATATATATATATAGAGAGAGAGAAAGGATCAAGGGCATACCTCTTTAAATAGCATACTTTGCATACCCCCTTTAGCGATGGACCGGTGACGGTCCGATCCGTCGCTATATCAGAGATTCGTCGCTATATGTTGTCCGTCGATAAAAGCTAAGACGACGAATTTCTGATATAGCGACGGACCAGACCGTCGCCCGGTCCGTCGCTAAAGGGGGGTATGCAAGGTATGTTGAATAAAGGTGTATACCCTTGAAATGGACTCTGTGTGTGTGTGTGTGTGTATATATATATATACACACACACACACAACTATTATATAATGTCCTAGGGTTTAGTGATCAGATTAATTCTATACTTGGATATGTATTTGCGCACAAAACTTTTACCCAACTTTATGCGACATATGCTACTAAAATTTGATCATCGTACAATAATCTACCATCTTCTTATTATATTTTAATTTTTTAATTGCATGTATAAATTTATTATTAACAAAATGTATAATCCCGCCGCAACGCGCAGGTTTATATCTAGTAATTTACTGAACGTGACTTACTCAAGAAAAACCTAATGGAGTTTTATTTGTCTGACAATAGAAGTTAATTTTTATAATGATAGTTGTACAAATGATCATTGGATATGAGATTATCATAGTATCTTGTGTATTTTTAATTATACTTTGTCATATTCTTTAATACTTTAGAGTATATCATATGGTATGTTTGAGTATAATAAAGTATATATGGAGGTAGGTGAATGATCAACAAAGGATTTACACTTCTAGTAAAGGTAGAGAATGTCATATGTGATTCAATAAGTGACAACTTAGAAATCCCTGGAAAAGATGAATGAAAATTAGAAAGGAGGTTTTAAATTACATTAATCAGAGTTGTGCATTTGTGAATCGAAATGCATATGATTAAATAAATAAGACTTGTCAATAATTTCATACATTGTATGGTATATTTGTAAGACCCCAAATTTTATAAAATAAAAGTATTCAATTTTCTTATAATTATTATTCTATTTAGTAAATGATTAAATTGATAAAAGGTTAAAGGTGATATGTGAAAATTTTAAAAAAGTAAGCAAGTTGTCATAAAATATTCGTTTGGTCGAGGAATATTCTTTTTTTCGGAGAATATCCGTACGACGGCACAATCATTGGTGGGCCCTACAACGAAATAAATGTCGAATTTAGAAAGCGACAGAAATAACCTTTTTATAAAAATAACGACAAGACTTTTACCATTAAACTCTTGAACTACCCGGTGATAAAAATACAGTAATACGCGTTGTTGCACAGTAGCACACAGTATTGCACAGTATCTCTAAATTATTGATGCTTACGTGAGAAGTCACTCAGTTTATTCAATTATTGCAACAGTAATTGGTGCATAGTATCTCATATTATTGATTCAATTATTGTCACAGTATCATTTGCACAATATTTTATATTATTAAATCAATAATTGAGATGACACAGTTATTTTATATTATTAAAGGGGTTTGGTCACCTAATTGCACGCCAATAAGGAGAAGTCCTTATCGGAAAGCTCCCTCTTTCTTGGGAATGATTTAGTTGTTCATATTACGAGTTATAATATTAATGATGAATAAATGTTATTAAAAATGTGTTTAGCGAAGCCAAGTGAATTGAGATAAATAGAGGAATTTTTTATGAAGTATTTGTTATAAATTTGGCTTATTACATGGACCCCCACTTACTCATTTTTTAAAATTATCGGTAGAAAGTTATCTCAATTTTATTTTATTACTTATATATATATATATATATATATATATATATATATATATATATAGTTTTATTTTTTATATAAAATAAAATATATTATATTTTATTATATGCATAGTACTGCATAATGTTTGCATAGTGCAACATAGTTAAATCAAAAAAAATTCAGCCGGTGCGCCCGTGAATTCGTTCGAATCTTACTGTGCAGTTTGTGATTATTTTTCGTAAATAGTATCATGTCATTCTCCTATAAATAGGATGCTCAGTTTAGAAATGAAAATCACATATCAGATAATTCTTCTTCTATAATATTGAGCGTATTTCTTTTGAGTTTAAGGAAGCTTTGAGTGTAGAAAATAGTATAAGTTTTCTTCAAGAATATCTCCGCTATACCGTCAGAATTTCTCTTCTTTTAAGGTAAGGGGTATTATTTATTTCATATTCGCTTACGATATTATTTTTCGTAGTCGTAAGAAATTTTATTTTCATTCAATATTCGTAAGGAATATTATTTTTGTTCAATATTCGTAAGGAATATTATCTTCGTTCAACAGTTGTAAGGGATATTATTTTTGTTCAATATTCGTAAGAAATAATATTTTCTTTCATACTCAGTAGTATGTAAGTAATATTATTTTGTTTCATATTCTTAATTCTACACTTATTTTGATAAGTATTGCTTCTATACTCCTTGAAATTAGTAGAATATCCTTAAAATTTGTGATTCATCTGGTATTGCTTCACAAGAATATTTTTCTGAATATTCTTGTTAAATTTTAATCTTTTAATGTCGAGATACTATTCACGGAGTACTATTCACAAAGTACTATTCATGGGGCACTATTCACTCGGGTATTATTCACCTGGGATACTATTTACGATAAAAATTAATTTATTTTTTGTCTAAATTATTTTTGATACATGAATATTATTCTTGAATTTTACTCCACAAAACAGTTATCATGTTGACAATTTGGACATTCTTAAACTCTAGATAAATTAAAATTCTTTAATATTTATCATTGATCTCGTTTGATTGATTCTTATATCATTATTATCATCCTCATGCTTATATTGTAATGAAAGTCATCTTTGGCCCGTAGTGCATAGTTGGACTGTTGACTGGTATGATTATGACCAGAAATTATGTATCGGTATAATCATGACCTGTAATGTTATAAATGATATGATAAAAGTCCTCATTGGCCCGTAGTGCATTGATGGATAGTTGTTTGGTATGATTATGACCACTGGTGTTAATAACGAATATCCTTGGCTCGTAGTGCATGGATAATTCGTGGATGTGATAATAACAAATATCATTGGCCCGTAGTGCATGAATAATTCGTGGATGTGATACTAACGAATATCCTTGGCCCGTAGTGCATGGATAATTCGGTGATGTGAATTATTTATTTTATAGACAAATGATGTGGTAAAAATCCTCTTTGGCTTACGTGCAAAGATGGATTGTTGATTATTGGTTTTACAGTTGTATATCTTTGGCTTACGTGTAAAGATGGACTGTTGATTATTAGTTTTACAGTTGTATATATTTGGCTTACATGCAAAGATGGACTGTTGATTATTGGTTTTACATTTGTATGTCTTTGGCTCGTAGTGCAAAGATGAACTGTTGATTTACCTGATTATAAATATGAATTATGAATTTAACTATAATCTTTGGTGGTTCAGGTGAAGACAGATGATGAGAGTTCTCTTTGTCTTGGGTACAACAAAGA
The DNA here is from genome assembly GCA_016801055.1 of Panax notoginseng. Lineage (NCBI taxonomy): Eukaryota > Viridiplantae > Streptophyta > Magnoliopsida > Apiales > Araliaceae > Panax > Panax notoginseng. The sequence goes on along the minus strand of CM029014.1, from coordinate 32,066,303 downwards.
ACTGTTGATGATTATTACAGGAATAAAATATTAACGATGAACTTTTAATTTGGAGGAGATAGTAGACATTATGTTCTACTTGACTCTTCTAATGGATTATTGATTCCGCTGTAATTATTATTAAAAATTTTATCATCTACCATATGTTCTAAATATCTTATTTATTACTGATGAAGGCTATTGATAAATTAATTATCTTAGTCATAATATTCTTTACTGGACTATTTGTGCTCACCCTTTTGCTTCACAATTCATTTTAGGTATTAAGAGTGCTGCTGGGTCGAGCGGGGATAATAGGGGAATAGTGTGATGGTCCGAGACTGTGAAAGTTTCTCAATACATTATAAAACTGCATGACATGCAATATATAATTGTATTGAGGACCTAAGATGGGTGTGTCGTATATTATACGTCACTTAATAATAGATTTTGGTGAACAATAATAGGGTGATGGGAACCTAACTTTGGAAGCGTCAAAAATGCACCCCCTTAGAATGAGGAGGACATAAATGTACTAAAAGTTTAAAGGGTGTGTTTCCACTATCATACATGATGTCTGACCACATACAAACTCGTGTTATCATAAGATATGGTTGTGCACATCTACTTGCTGACTATATCTATGAGCGTTATTTATATAATCTTGGAGTACGATTGGAATATAATTCTCGGTTTGAGACAATGAAAATAATTATATGGCAAGAAGATACCCACCATTGGAATGAACAAGATAGTAATCTTCTCGTTCTTCTTTGGGGTCTATTGGGTCAACCAAGGGTAATGCTCAAGTCATATGATATCTATTATAACTTAGATGCATGGCCTCCCATGTATGAAGGGTTCCTTGAGTATTTTCTAAAGATTTTAATTCCTAAAACAGTTATCGATTGTACCTTTATGTAAAGTATCATCGGTTTGGAGTGTGAGTATTGTTATTTCTATTGAAACTCACAGCTTATGTGTTGTCATATTTTGCACGACAGTTCAACAATTATATAAATGAAGTTTATATTTGAATTCTGTACCGTGTATCTGGCGACTCAAAATGGGTGGTGTATACCTATTTTGGGGGCGTCACAATAATGATTGAATTATACGATAACTATTCACGGAATAGGTTCTTTGTGATTGAACGTTAAATTCATATTATCCGGATAGTCATGATATACTGTCATAAGGTGTCACTCTTGATGTAGAATAAATATTATTTATTTATATTTGAATTAAATGAATTTAATTCATTATAAATAATATTATGATGATTCTAATTTATTTATTCTACTTACTGGCTTAATATTGAACCTAAAAGGTCACGCCTCAAAAAGAAAAATATAATTTTAGAAGTAATTAGCTTAATAATAATAAATTAAGAGAAATATCTTTAATCAAGTATTTGGAAAAATACTAAATTATAAATTAATAAGAGAAGTCTTATTATTATTATTACAAATAAATTAGCTAAATAATAATAATTTAGTATTTGTAGAAATACTAATATTTATAATTAAGTATTTGGAGAAATACTAAATTATAAATAAATAAGAGTATTATTATTATTATTATTATTATTATTATTATTATTATTATTATTATTAATTTAGTTCCTAATTAGATTGTGAATTAAATTAATACCCTAACTTCTAAATGATTTAGGAGGGAGAATTAGTATATAAATAAGAGATGTTTTATTGTGGAACAGACTAATGTTATTTTAGGTAAGTATTTTCTAAAATCTAAGGAGTTAGGTGAGAGAATTAGGGCTAACCACCCAATATCTTGTAAAACCTAAATTTACTTCTTCAATCAATATAACATTACAGCGTTGCAAGGATTGGAACTTGAAGATCATAGCAAGGAGTTGCATCATCTTCATTTTAAATTCGATTTATGCCATGCTTTCGCTGTTTTAGGATATGATTGTATGTATGTTCATGTTTCTGCAAACCAACAAAAATTTTATTCTAAAAATTACAAACACAAAGAAATAAAATAAAATTCTTTTTTTCTTGCAGGTCTTTTTTTTCTCTTATAAGTTTTAAATTATTTTCTTTTATGCTCTTTTGAAACTCATAAACACGTTATTAAAAATGAGAGAAAATAAATTAGAAAAATGGAAATTTAGAAAAGATATTAAAGATGTTGTACCATCTTCAATTTTTCTTTTGGATATTTTTTTAATTAAGAATGTTTTTAACTCAAATAATGTTAAGGTCACAAATTTAAAATTTTAAATATGTCTTAAATATGTATGTCATATTTGTATTGATATATGATAATTATTAAGAATCTACCAAACAATTATTAAGTTATGACTTATAGGGTTAAATACTTTTTTGGTCACTGTACTATAGGCCAACTTACAAATGGATAGACCTGGCAAAATTGGCCCAGGCCCGCGGGCCGGGCCGGGCTGGCCCGTAAAAACTGGGCTTTGGGCTTAACTTTTTTAGCCCATGAAAACTTGGGCGTTTTTGGCCCGGCCCGGCCCGTGGCCCGTGAGTTTTTTTTTTTTTAAATAAAATTTTGCTACTTGTAGGGCTTGAACACAAGACTTGTAAGTAAATAAATAAGAGTTCAAACCAACTAAGCTACAACAACTATTTGTTTTTAATGCAATCTTCAATAAATTTTAACTATATTTGAAAATTATAATTAAGATATGTAGTTAATGTAGGTAATTAATTAATAATACTAATTTATAATACTATTAAAATTTTAATTGATTGAGATATGTAGTTAATAATTTCAAAGTATAAAACTATTAAACTAACAATTATTAGTTTAAGTTAGATAATATAATTATAAAAATTTAAAATTATCTATATATTAGTATTAATTACAATATTTATTATTTTTAAAAGTTAAATAAATTATATTAATTTTAAAGAATCAAATTTGATTATATACTTTGAATTACTAGCAATATATAATCCGAATCAACCACTAATTTTTTAGATTACAACTTTGCAAGTCCAAAATCTATACACAATAATATAGATAATTTTATCCCTTAATTATGCAATCCCCTTACTTATTGTAGTACATTTGGAAAGTAAATCAATCATTATCCCTTATTTATGCATTCTCCCTACTTATTTGGAAAGTAAATCAATCATTATCCCAAATCATGCCTTTATTTTAATATCTAAAATTATAATACTTTTAAAATTTTAATTGATTGAGATATGTAGTTAATTTAAGTAATTAAAATTATTATTATTACTATTTTTGGTGTATCAAGATTTTGCAAAAAAAAAAAATAGGAAAAAGCCCGCGGGCCGGCCCGGCCCGCCCAACCCGGGCCACGGGCCTCACTTTTTCAGCCCTCCAAAACCCGGGCCATTTTTAGCCCGGGCCGTTTTTGGCCCGCCCACGCTCGGCCCGGCCCGGGACCGCCCGCCCGTTTGCCAGGTGTACAAATGGATAACTGAACTTTTTTTTACAGTCAACTAACTGTACTCGACTTTTCTAACAAAAAGTTAAAAAAAACGTTACGTCCATTAACTTTAAACGAAACAATACACCTAAGCTGCTGAGATGTTAAAAAAACACTGATGTGGCAGGGATTATAGGACGTGGCCATAATTATGTGGATCTGGAGCGAAATACTCCCTCCCAAACAGCACACATGTACATATGTATTCGTTGGAACCCAAATCATTTCATCTGATTCAATTTTTTTGTGTAAGAAAATCGAAAAAGGAGAAACCCTCACACTTGATCAAATCGATCCAGCAATTAAGAGTAACGACCCTAAAGGAGTTCGATCCTTATCTGAAGACGAAATCGATCCTTACTGTTGATAAATCGTGGATTAATTTTGAGTGTTGGTCGATTGAAACTAACGGTTAATAGGTATAGCCCTTTTGTCCCCTCTTCTGTCTTTGATCAATATTTATTGTTATATAGTTGTAGTATTGTCCCTTTTTCAAAAACCCTAGGTTAAAGATTCTCTTCCTTTTCAAATTTTTAAAACCCTTATTTATGATAAACATTACCATATATATATATATATATATATATATATATATATATATATATATATATATATATATATATATATATTATACATATACACCCTATATATATACATATACTTCATGCATGCTCTGTTTGATATTTACAAATAGATACATATACATATTATATATGTTGATTATATATATATATATATATATATATATATATATATACATACATACATACATACATACATACATACATACATACCCCCTATATGCTATGGATGGATAAGTTCTTGTTTTATTCTGTGTATGCTCTGTTTTTCATTATTTTTTATATTTATGTACAGATGGATAATATATGGTGGGAAGTTCATCAATGTTCCTTTTTGTAACTATGTGGGAGGTAATGTTCATCACTTTCCACGCTTGGATCCTGACTATATAAGTATGGGTGCAATAGATGACTTAGCTATTCAACTTAGTTATCATCCTAAGTCATCTATTTACTTTAAAATTGATGGAGTAGAACTTAAAAATAGTGTTAGACTTGTTTATGATGATGCTAGTATAAGAGACATGGTTAGTGTTTGTTTGCCAATTGGTGTCATTGATCTCTATGTAGACCATGTATTACTATATAATACTGACCAAACCTCCATATTGGATGAACAAACTAGTATTGATAAAGTTGATAATGTGGTTGAAAATGTGGATGAAAATAATGAAACTGTGGCTGCTAATGTTGTTGCTAATGTGGGTGATAATGTCGTTGAAAATGTGGGTGAGGCTGATAATGAAGGTGATAAAGAGGGAGATATAGTGAGTGACAATGTGGACAGTGTGGCTGGAGATAATGTGAGTGAAAGAAAAAGGACTAAAAAAACAAAGAATGTAAAAAAGAGTGCTAAAAGGAAGTCCAAGAAGGGTACTAGTGCATATTTTGATTTGATGTTTAAAGTAAAAGCTCATGATTATATGAAGTCCTTCAAGGAATATATGTATAAGGACTTAGTGATAGATCAAATTTGTTAGGTTGATCTAAACTCTTAATGTGTATCATTTTGTAAATGAATGTATAGATAAAGAGATCAAAGCTGTTAGGTTGATCTTGAGATGTAATAGATAGGCTTCGAAGAGATCGTAGTGTATCAAGCTGATCAAGATTGTAGAAGCCAAGGCAGAAACGTAGAGCATCATGGATCGTAGTGAGCTTGCTTTGACGGACCTCTTCAGAAATCGTAGAGTGGTCCCAACGTTTGCCGAGCCAACTCAGAGATTGTAGTGTGCTTTCGAAAACGTAGAGCTTGCAAAACAAGCAAGTGAAGATCGTAGTGTGCAAGTCTTTAAGAGAAATCGTAGTGTCTTCTTTTGAGAGTATCAGACCAAGCACCAAAGTGACAAGACACCACGATCTGGATCGTAGAGTATCATCTGCCTTGTGCCAGAAGCATCAAGCCCCACCATTTGTTTGGAGACAAATTCCAACAAATGTGGAATGGGTTTTAAACGTTGAAGCCCTCACCAGTCCCAACGGTACAAAAGATATTCTTAGTATACAACGAAAGAAACGTATTGAAGAAGCTAAGGAAAGGACCATAGGGCAGAGGAAAACATCTTTTCAGGTGTTAGGTGAGAAAGCAGTCTGCTGTGTCAGTGGGCCAGAATGCAATTCAGAAGATGTGCAGAAACGTCTTCATCAAAGTTCAGAAATGTCAAACACATTTAATGCTTCAACAAATGGCTTCAACGAATAGATTCAACGAATAGATTTCAAAGATCACATATATGAGAAACATCTGCAGATGTGAGAAGTAAGCAAGCATTGAACAAAACACAAAAGAACACTCAACGCTCAACTCTACGATCTGAGAAAAAGAGAAAGCTTGCTCAGCTACTCAGTTCTTTCGAACAAATACTTAACAACAACTGAGTAGCACCAACCAAGAACTCAACAACTACCAATCAACTGAAGTAAGAGTTCCAAGTCAGAAGGACTTGAAGAGTTCTAAGTGAACTGTGAAGAACCAAGTCTGCTGGACTTGAAGAGTTCAAGAGTGAACTGAGAAATGCCTAGACTGCTGGTCTAGAAGGAATCTGTGAGATTCAGAAAGTGTAAAAGACATCCTTAGTGGATTTCCTACTCAAGGAGTAGAAGAGTGGACTAGGAGCTTTAAGTGCTCTGAACCACTTAAAACTGTTGTGTCTATTACATTCTTGCTATAACTGCCATAACTGCTATAACTGCTATAACTGCCTCACTCTCATCAATTCACCATATCTTAAGGGAGATTAAAACAAATATTAATTTCGCTGTGTTTTAATCATTATCAACTAACAAGTTAAAACGAAAAGATTTTTAAATATCTATTCAACCCCCCCTCCCTTCTAGATAACTATTGTGCCTCCGTGAACTAACAGAATGTGCTGAGACAGATGATAACTCTAATAGTGATGTTAATGCAGACTGCAGTGATGAAGAATTAGTAGAAGTTAGGAGGAGATGTAGGGAGTATAAGAGGGAGATGAAAAAGAACACAGAGTTAGAGGATGTAGGAGATAATGAGGGAGATGAGGCAGGAAATGATGGAGAGGAAGGTGAAAATCAGCAAGATGAAGGGAATGATGGAAATGAAGAGGGTGAGAATGAGCCTGTAAATGAGGGCAATGATGGAAATGAAGAGGGAAAACATGCTAGGAAAGATGGTGACTTGGTGAGGGCAATGAAAATTATGATGAGGATAGTGAATATGAGAACAGTGATTCAGATGATACATTATGGCAAAGTGAATATGAGGACAATGATCATCTCAGGTCTCTTTCTGAAACTAGTGAAGAAGATGATGATGCTTGCTATATAGAACCTCCCCCTAGTAAAGCAAAAAAAAAAGACAGTTTAGATATACAATAGTAAGACAAAAAAGAAGTTGATAAAGTTTAAGGAGTACATGACATTTGGCAGCATAAAGGAGTTTAAAGATGCAATTAGAGACTACTCTATTGTAAATGGAAGGAAATTATGTGTAAGACCCCAACTTTTTATGAATCAAAATTTAATTTTTTCTAAATGTTATTTTGAATAATAAAGGTGTGGATTTGATATAATGTTATAGTTGTGAGTAATATTTACAAATTTTGCAAAGTAAACAAGTTGTCATAAAATATTCGTTTGGTCGGGGAATATTCGTTTTATCAGAGAATATTCGTACGACGGTACAATCATTAGTGGACCCCACAACGGAATTACTGTCGAATATAGAAAGCGACATAAATAATATTTTTATAAAAATAACGGCAAAACTTTTACCGTTAACTAATGAAATACCTGGTGATAAAAGGAAAGGGAGGAAGATGCACTGCACCATATGTAAGGGAGAGGGCCATAATCGACTTAGGTGTCCAAAACACCCAACCTTGCCTAGACATTACCTGCACAACCATGGGCTTATTTCCCCAAGGCTAAAAAGAAGAGTGGAAAACCAATCTAATCCACCACCTACTGAAGATGTCCATGTAAGTTTTTTTACATATATGTACCCATTTTCATTTAAGTGCTTTTGTATTGACTTTTTGTATTTTATTCCACAGGGTACTGAAATTTCACAAAGGCCTGACAATGCAAGTGAGACTGGAAAAGGGAAAGACAAAATTACCTCTGTAAGTAATTGCTGAGTAATGTAAATCTAATTTACATTACATGTTACCTATATTTTTCCTTTGCTAGCAATTTTAGTATTATTGATAAGTGATAACTCTAATTTACATGACATGTTGTGTATTACTAATTAGATGCCAACTCCAACCCTGGTGATGACGAAAAAGACCTCAAAAACAACTGTGGAAGGCTGCACTCCACCAGCTTCTACACAACCAAACCAGGGCAATACTAGGAAAAGACAAGCAAATACTCGAGGGTCACAATCTTCAACATCCAGACCATTTAAAACACCGAGGCAAAAGGGTGGAAGTAACACCAAACAGTAGCATGTACTGGAATTAATTACTAATACTAGCAGTAGTATATTTATGTTATATATTTTGGGTATTGCTTGACATTTTTTTGCATAGACTTTTCGTATAGCTGGTCATAGTGTTTTGGTATATTTGATTATGTATGTATGGGATAGTTGGTGATGCTTTTTTGGTATAGCTTCTGAATTGATATGGATGTATGTATGAGATAACTGCTAATACTATTTTGGCTAAATTGTACCAACTGATGGAAGGAATTCCGGATAATTTATTGTAATGGTACACATGGTTAATGTTATATGACTGATGGTTATCAATGTTATTGACTGATTACAATTTGTCTTCAGTTTTGTATGGTTATCAATTTATTTCAGTTTGGTTGTGACATTTATTGTTGGGTTAATTGTAGGGATTTTTCATAACTTTAGTGCAGTTGGGGAAATTATGTTGCAGTCATGTTTGTTATTTTTTTGGCAATTACATTCATACTCTGTTTCATAGTACTAACTAAGAAATGTCATACCAAATTTCTCTGTTTTTCCAAAAGAACAACTACACCAAAAGAGCAAAATATTCTATTTTTCCATTTCATTCATTAAAATCATAAACATCAAACACCAAATTTCTTCAAAATACAATGTTGTTTAACAATCAAACACCAAACTTCAACTTTTACAATCAAAAACTTGAAACACCAAATTTCCACAGGTACAATAAAAAACTTGAAACACCAAATTTCCACAGGTACAATAAAAAACATCAACCATCCCAATGTTGTTTTACACCATTGTTACTAATATAAATTAAAAACATCATCCATGAACAAATTACAACAATCCACATCCTTGTGAGAGTTTTTGTTTTTTGGGCATTTTTTCTCTTCAATTCTTTGACCACAATTGATTCACTTCAATTCTCAAGGAATTTCAGCCTTTGTATTTCTTTGTTCGCAGTGTAAAGTTCATCCCTCAATTTTTTTATCACTTCCCTTGATCTTTCAGTGAATGAAGGGTCACACCACTTGAAAAATCAACAATACATCTTTGGCTCTTGCTCAAAAGATACAATAGAGGAAGATTTGTGACTTAAAAACCCCCTTTTTTCATGCAAAAAAAATTCAAATAAATAAATAATTCACATACCTTGTACCTGCTACAACCAACAAATCTTATACCTGGATCTAGGGTTCTATTTTTCCATGCTTCCCACATAGGTGCAACGATTCCACAGTCGCATACGATGGGATTGAATTTGGCAGAGTCGCACTCATAATCTGCACACTTGCTTACTATTTTCCTTCTATACGAGCTCTCTACCCCACTTGAGGTACTCATCTTTTCTAAATCCACCTATGTATTGAATTCTCAGTTTTAATTACTTCAAATCATTCGCCTTTTGATGTCTGATCTTTGCTCGTAAACGAAGAACCCTAAAATTTTCCCCTTCTGATGTCTGATTCCTTATTTAGCATGGATGAAATTCGTTGGGTCGGTTCGGGCGGGCATGGGTATTTGTTTTTGATGGGTGGGTTATACCTAATGTTTAAATTGTTGTTAACTGTATCTTCCAACTAGGATTCCGTAAATACGTGGCATTGCCACGTAATTATTTCGTTAAAAAACTTATCCCCGATGACGGAAATTCAACTTTTTATTATAAAAGTCGAGTACAGTTAGTTGATTGTAAGAAAAAAAAAGTTCAGTTATCCATTTATAAGTTGACCTATAGTATAGTGACCTAAAAAATATTTAACCCATGACTTATATGTAAAAATGTTCGACATTAATTTGATTTATAAGTAATAAATTAAGTTAAAACAAGTTATGAATGTGTTTGACTCATAATGACTTATAAATTAAAATTAAATGTAAATATTATTAAAAAGGACATTAATAAAAGGATGGACAAAATAGAAAAAGGGTAAAATAGATATTAAATTTGGTCAAACTAATTTATTTTAAAACGACTTATAAGCCATTTTAAAATAAGTTACAAATACTTACTTATTTTTTTTTTTTTACTTAAAACTCAGTTTTATAAACGAAAAAATAAATCACTCCCGAACAAATAAATAATAACAAATAATTTATAAATTGGTTTCATTCCGAAAATGCTCTAACTATTACACGCTTCGTCAAATAAACATTACAATACATTATATATATTAGATAATTTAAATGTGACTCGAATATGACTAGATCCATGCCTATTATTGGAACATATTACTCGTTATATTTTTTTAATTGAAAGGCGAATAAAGCTATTGTTAGTAATAAAAGATGTACTTTCTTTTATAGAAAAAAAAAAGAAAAAAGAAAAAAGAAAAATGTATTATCCTTATTTACATAATAATTTTTCCAAAAATCGAAAATAGTAGAAATTTCTGGATAAATACAAATGATCCTCACCGTGGTCCACGCAACACTGAATAATTCTGTCGGAGAGGAAGTCTTACAAAAGAGACAGCTGATAATAAAAGCCAATCCACAAAAAGCCCGTCTCAATCCTGTGGTTTTCAATACTTTGTGCCTTACTCCCTCCTGAGTTGGTTTCTCTCGCGTCCCTTTTTTTCTCTTAACTTTCGCTCCTCTTCAATTTTCTCTGTATAAAGGTTCGAATCCATCACTGTAAGTAATTTTAGCTCGTAATTTTTTCAAAAAACTAGTATTTTTCGCTAAATCCTCGTTGTTGTCCCCTTCTTTTTGATTCCTTACCTGGCCTCATTTTATCTACATTTGATTATCAATATGTATGTGATTCTTTATGTGGAGAGACCTTTGGTTGATGTTTAAAATTGTAGATTTTGTGCGTTTCTGATGCACATTGTTGTTCCTTGATTCATCTGGTAAATGCATTGGTTTTCATTTTGTGATTTCTGATCTGAGCAGGAAAGGCCTGTCCTGCTGGATGACGTTTGTTTCGCATATTAGGGTTTCAATTTAGGTTTATGTAGATATAAATTTGTACGGAATAATTTCTATGTGTGCGTATGTATGTGTAAAAGGAGATGCAATTCTGTAGAATTTTGATGTGTGAGCTGATATTTTTTATTTATTTTTTAAGGCGTGTTACGAACATGATGAACAACGGAGAGATGAGGTGTCCTCTCTGCGCGGAAGATATGGACTGGACGGATCAGCAGTTGAAGCCCTGCAAATGTGGTTATCAGGTATGCATTCCAAATGCTGGCTTTCTAATTTAGGATTTTTGAGTTGTAAACTTCTGTTGATGATCTTTTTTTTATTGACTGTATAATATAAGACAATGTGGAATGCTGATGAAAGTCCATTGCTGTTGTACGTATTTGAGGAATCCTTGAATCATAATTTATTATTTTTTAATGCCTCTGTTATAATTTTCATTCTACTTCTGTTCAAGGGAGGGTGTCATAATGAGAAATCAGTGAAGTTTAAGACTTTTTTTGGTTTGGTGAGGTTTATTTAGTTCGCATAATGTAGTTGAACAATTTTAATTCCTAAAGGATGTAATTGTATTGGCACTGGTTCTTCTTAGACTAAGCTTGGCAGTCTTGATTTTCTTGTTTAAATGTTGTGTAATTAGTTTTCATAGCGCAATGCAATGTAGGGGTGTTGTGGTAAAATCCGTTAATTTGTTTTGGATATCTAGCATAAGATTTTGATCTGTTTAAGTGCTTTTTGTTGCAATGGAGCAACCTACTTGTACTTAGCTAAGACTTACCTTCCTTCTAAAACACAAATGATAGTGATGGACAAGTTGCCAACTAGGGTTAAGGGACTGAATCACGCAAGGAAAAAGGATGCACAGGCCACTGGCAGATAATATTTCTACACGCCATGTTATCACTTGAACTATGACCATACAACAACAAAAAACCCATTAAGTTTTAGGTTTCACCACATCGCTCAGATGCTTGAAAGCATGAAACTCTGGAATGGTAGTGGCAGTTAGTGAAGAGTTACCAAGTTATCAAAAGGTCCAAAGTGATAGTCATGGAATTATGGAGAACTTGCTTAAACTTTATGAAATTAGGGTAGAATTGAATAACTTGAAGAAAAGTTATGCACTGGCCATAGGAGCAGAAAAGATTTTACATGATGTATTATCAAAGATTTCTTAAAGGCTTGGAACGATGAAAAACTGCACCTTGTCCAGTTTTTCCATCCAACAAAATATTTTGGTCAAAAAAAGGCAGAAACAATTTGGATTTAGGACTATTATTATAAGCAGCAGTTTATGTAGGCCCCTAAGAAGTCACGGTGTGTCCTTCAAAGGATTATGCTGCTAGTTTTTTTCCCTTTGTTGTCTCCGATTCCCAATTTTTATGTATAAGATTCTTTTATTGAACTCTTGTTTACTGTAGATTCACATAATGACGCAAGATTTTTCAAAATATGACATGATTTCAGAGTACATTCAAAGTTATAATTATTTTTGTAATTTCGCTTTACAAATCAATGTCTTGCTTTTGATAAAGTATCTGTAGATAAGAAATAATGTACTAGTTAAAGTTCACCATGCAAATTTATGTTTGAAATTGGGTTATACTCCCTCCATCCCATAGTTGTTAAGGCGCTAAGTCGAGTCGAGGCGAGTCGGTGGCCGACCGCTTAAGCGACTAGTCGACTAGGCGCCCGACTAGTCGACGTCCATAAAGCAATGAATTATTTACAATGTGCATTTTATAAATAAATATTATATATAGCTCAACTCACAGGTACACTAAACATAAAAAAATTACTCATTAATATATTATATATAATTAACACTACATTACAGTTCGTAGACTCAAAACATATACTTAAACAAAAATAGCAAGTAGATACATTGGTAAATTTAACTTCAATAGTAAAATAAAACACTAAAAATTAAAATCACTTATAAAACAATTAAAATTAAAAGTTAAAATATTTATTGATTATGTTAAATTTAATTTTCATGAATAATAAATAAATAAATATGTTTATTGATTATATTAAATTTATATTTCATGAATATAAATAAATATATTATTATATAAGTGAAAAGATAAATAAATATTATACTAATATAATAAAGTATAATAATAAAACATATGATACTAATTTATTCTGTTGTATATATAATATTAATATTTATTTATCATGCATATAATATAATATTCATATAAACTATATGCTGTAATTTACTGTATATATATAATATATAATACTACTTAGTACAGTAGTAGTATACAGCTATACCACATTCATTATTATGTGTGCTTAGTGCTTTGCTTGCCTTATAACAGGTGTCTCATTTACATGAATGGATAGAATAACATAGGCCATTTATTCTTTAATTAGTGGGACCTGTTAGTGGGTTAACAAAATATCTAATGAATAAATAAAAGCCAAACAGAGCGGACCTTATCATCTTCACCTAGAGCAAAAATGAAGGCTGAAGCGAACCTCGGAAGAGAAAGGAGTTACGACTCGTGAGTCGCATCGGATTCGCAGCAGAATGGCTAATCTCTCTTCCTCTCTTTCTTTCTAATTCACAGTCGATTGTGGTTGCGATTGTTAGGGCTGGAGTTTTTCGTTTCTTTCTAATTCACAGTCGATTGATAAACTGAAGTTCCGAAGTGAGCGATCGATTAGGTTCAATCAATCTTTAGGTTTTTTTTATTGGGTCGGACCAAACCCGCTCCAACAAGTCGGCCGCTTACCAATATAGTCGTCCAAGTCGCTCGGCAATCGTCCAAGTCGTCCGAGTCAGCGTCTGAGCGATCGACTATCTGATCTCTCACCAAGTCATCCTGCCGCCTTGAAATTCTTTACCAACTTGACGTCTAGTCGTCGCCTAGGCGACGACTAGTCGACGACTTGATAAGCATGCTCCATCCCCAAAAGGATGTCTAAAGTGCACGTTTCACACAAATTAAGAAAGGTAAGTAGGGGAGAGAGGATTAATAAAGTACCATGTTTACTCAAAGTTGACCCCACATGGATACTAATGAATTTTTTCTTTCTCACACCAAGCGTACTCAACATAATTACATAAGTACACTTTTAATTAAAATAGTCCTTATAACACATTTATTATTGTCTTGTGAACTTTTAGACATCCTTTTGTGGACAATTTATTGTACTTTCAGCAAGGTTATCAAGACGACAAATCGAGGTGAGACGATAGTCGGGAGTTTAAGCGCTTAAGCGACAAGGCGCCTGACTAGTCGTCCATAAGTTGACAAGTCGTTAACAATGTAAATTTTATACGAATAAAATTATATATATTTAATATTTATATTTATATGAATATTGATATATTTATTTTTCTAATGATTTACCATATTCATAATGTAGGTTGTAGCATATCTGTGACACCCCAAAATCCTGGTACTCAAAATTCCCCAGATCTGGTGTTCACTTTCCAAAATAACATCTAATTACACATGACCAAGATATAAATGAAACTCATAACTTATATAGAAATCCTCCCATTAAAGGGTTACAACATCATAATAAAATCAATCGCAGGTCATCTAACCTTAAATATATCAAATGCGGAAACATCACATAATTTAAATAAGTCTTATAACATAAACATTCTCAAATAAAAATAAACAAGTCTTCATCACTTGTTCAGCTTGCCCTTGCCTTTAGTTTTTCAGACGTGCTTTTGAGGATGGAAGGAGTAGTTTACTAAGAAGTGATCTTAAAATGTTAGCCTTTAAAAGTGGCATTGAGCATGTTGTATTTGTTTATCTATAATCATATCGGTCATACGGTATTGCTCACTGATGTTTAGAGAAACCAATTTGGATTAAAGCAATTTGTCCCACCATGAGAATTGTAGACTGTGTTGTGCTTTGGTAGCACCAATGCCAACTTTATGTCTTAGCAAAAGCTGTAAAGCAGATAGTTGAATTGTGTACCTGGTATTCAAGAAAATAATCCTATTTAGTACAGAAAAGAGTATAGGAAATTATGAAGATTCTTTATAGATTTATTGCTCCCTTCTAGTCATTCAATGATGTAATAGATTCTGATAGCGTTACATAGATTTACTATGTTTTCACACACACAAAAACATATATAAATATAGACATATATTATACAATCCTATATCCTAAGTGATAAGGTTGACTTATCTCTAACTAATCCTATCTGAATAATTCTAAATAACCCCTCTAATATATATGTCTCTCTGTGTGTGTGTGTAATATTCCTTAATTGCGTATAACATGGTTGTTCATGATTTTGGACTATTTCAAATGATGAAAGCTTTCTGTATTCTGAAATTATTAATTTGTTTTTATTTACTTATTTATTTTTACTACAGGTGTGTGTTTGGTGTTGGCATCAAATAATGGACATGGCGGAGAAAGATGAGACAGAGGGGCGATGTCCTGCATGTCGGTCACCTTATGACAAGGATAAAATTGTAGGAACAGAAGCAAAATTTGAAAGGTCAGTATTTTCTTTTGATCAGTATGATTGATCAGAATGCTTTAAAGGTTACTTGAATGTACTTGCAAATAAAACGAAATATAGAGGTTTACTATGAATGCTTATTTTGAGTAGAGTCGTCGCCAACAATGCAAATCGAAAACATAAACCACCAAAGGCAAAGGCAAAAACAAATGAAGTAAGGAAAGACCTTACCAACATCAGAGTGATTCAGCGGAGAATGGCATACGTGATTGGGCTGCCTGTCAGTCTTGCTGATGAAGATGTGAGAACCTCTTCTGCTATTTTTTGTTCTCCTTGTTATCCATTGATAGATAAGAATTTTTTTACTTCCTTCACCGATCAATATCTTATGGTCTTCTGCAGCTCTTGCAGCGAAAGGAATTTTTCGGTCAGTATGGTAAGGTTTCTAAGGTTTCCTTATCTCGGACGGCAGGCGGGGCTATTCAGCAGTTTGTTAATGACACCTGTAGTGTGTAAGTTGGCAGATCTCAGAATTAGGCAGGAGCCCTTTAGATGGGCATTAGTCGTTATGATATATAATGCTTGAAAATGACCAGAGTTAATTCTACTGTGGAGCGCGATTTATCAACCTATATGCTTGACAGTTGAAAACAACTTATTTTCTTTGTGTATTTCTATGGAATCATATTGTTACCTCCAATGTTATGAAATCGGAGTGGACCAACCTCTATTCTTATGGCTTTTTGTACAATCGGATATCTTTTTTTTAAAAAAAAACGAGATAAAGAAGAAGATATGACTCATGTAACCTGCCCAGAACTATCTGGTATTGAAGCTTCCCTGATGTAAGACTTTTAGGAACAAGCATTTGCTACTAATTGTCGGTGAAATGTTCTAACTAGAAGCTACGTTCCATAGTTCGCGTAGGTGTTTTGGCACAATAATGCCGCCCCAACCTTTATCCTTGATAGTATATTACCACATCTAATTTTCAAATACCCCATAGATTACAAAAGTCAATAAGAATTTACACCAGCTAATGGTAACTACACATGGTGACTATAAGATTCAATTGACGTCTTTGGGTCCCTATAACAATGACCTGGAGGTCCTAGATACTAGGGGCATGTTTATATTTGTGGACGTTGGTTTATCCTTGGATCATTGATGACAGACTATTATGAATCGACTTCTCCTTTTATATAACATTGCACTTCTACATCTTTACTGTTTGTGTTAAATTTGTCCACTTTGCTAGCTTGTTTATGTAAAGCAATTGTTACAGCCTCAGTATGTTGTTGTGTAAGAAGTATATTACAACTCTGGTCCAGAATATGCTTCTAAAAGAATTAGAAGAGAAAAACCATGAATTCTGTCCGAAATGTTGTAATGATGTCCTCATAATTGATTTTAACAATCCTGATAGGTATGATTAGTTTCATTTTCATAGTTTAAGTTCTTGGATGGATGTCATATAGAGGAAAGATACATATGTTTATGTAGATCATTTTACATTGATTTGGATTTATGTAGTATATATTTCTAGTTAGCACAAAATTTTAGTTTGTGTTATTTCTTAGAGATGTTTTTTCTCCCTTTATGACCTTTTGCCCCCTCCCTTCTCTCCAGATATATTACTTTTTCGAAAGAGGAGGAAGCCATTAGGTGTATACAATCTGTACATGGTTTTGTGCTGGAAGGTAGATTTTTGAGGTAAGCGCACGTCCTTCTGCCCTACCCTCACCTATATAAGCACTTGCCATAACTCATTTCCCTTTATGAAGTATTATCTTGATGACCGTTTGGAATTTTCTTATGCAGAGCTTCTTTTGGAACTGCAAAGTATTGTCATGCATGGTTGAGAAACATGGTATTTATAAGATTCTATTTGACCGTGCATTTGTTATTGCAAAATTTTCACTTTTGTTAAGCTGTGACTGAAATTGGACTTCCTAAAAGATAAAATGACAAATTAATTCTAACTAGTTTTTTTTTTTGGCCAGCCTTGCAACAATTCTGCTTGTTTATATTTACATAGTATTGGTGCTGAAGAAGATAGTTTTAGTAAAGATGAAGTAGCTGCAGTCCAAACAAGGTATCACATGCTTAAATTTTCAATTATTGCAGGATCAACACAAGGTTAAAATGTAGTGGAAGTATTTACATAAATAGCAATATAGTGAAACTTACAAAAGTATTGTTTGGATAGTTGTTGAAACCATTTGTGCAGCTTATGGTACTTTAACAAAAGCTGTAGGCTGATGTAAACTTACAAGAGTAAGAAATGTTCTCCAGCAAAGCTTAAATATTTCATTCAAGTAGCGGAGTCAATATTTGCTTGACCCAGATTTTCTCCTTTGCTTTAGCTTTTGTCTGCAGATCATATATTTTTCAATTGGGTAGCTTTTCTCTGCAGATCTCACCACTCCATATCCCAAGTTTTGGGTGCATGCATCACAGAGAACTTTGGGTGACTTATTTCTTCAATGGGAACTAAATAACAAAGTTTTAGTTGGAACAATTGTGAACATCTCTATCCTCAATTGTGTCCCTTGTGCTGGTATAGTTCAAGGGTGCACCTATGCCACGTTGAGGATGACATTTTCAAGAACTCAAAATGATGACCAATGATTCAAAATGATGACTTATAGGCGTGCCTAATTTGTATAAGATTTTCATTATTAATTGGTCTTAACAAGTCATTCTATAAAGTCAATCTTTATCCTAAAACTTCTTGTTCCTGGTGGAGTTCCTATCTACCCATTAGTTCTATTTCTCCCTCTTTGATAACTGGTCACTTGAACAGATAGTTGTAGCATCGTTTGTAGTGGGTACTACTTTTTATTTCTTCTTTGGCTAATTTTCTTTACGATTAATGTGTGCTTCTCAATGGTTTGACAGAAAATTACAAGAGTTTCTTCTGCGTCATCGTGAAATATTAGCATCTAAGATATTAAAATAGTGAATTGTTTTGTGGTTTGAACCAAATTCTTGCATAACTTGTTATTTGCATACCCCTTTGAGTGATTTTATTCTTTCCCCTTTCAGTAATTCTAAAGTTATAATGTTTCCTCTGTTTAACTTAATTAGTGCTAGCTCAGCTGGTGATTTATTAATTTACATGTGTTACTGAAGGAGTAGAGTCCAACAAATTGTTGGTGCTACACATAATTTGCATAGGTGCTCCGGAAATGTGTTGCCTCCACCAATAGATGAACACTTCAGTTACAGCAGTGCTTCAGCCGACAAACCTATTTTCAAAAGTGTCCTAAAGGTAATTTGTTGGTGTATACTTTTTTGCATAAAATATATTGTTTGGCCTATTAAAACTTGAATCAATAGTTTCTATGAGTGATAAAAATGTGGGAATGCATAACGTATGTGAAGTTACTTTACTGAAGTAATTTACAATTTATCAAGGTTTCATTCTTGATACTTGGTATTTCCGAAATTCTTATCAGATGCATTTGTCCTGATTTTCCAGGATGCAGCTCCGGATACAGCAATTTTGAATGGGCACTTGACTTATTTGCCTTCACCTGAGGATAAAGATGGAGGTGCCAGAGCACCTAACAACACGACGACCTTTGTGGATATTGTTGGACGTCCTTATAGTTATGGTCCTGAAAGGGATGGGAATGTGGCTGAAGATGGGAGGAATTTGAACCTATGTTCTGAGTTGTCGCCAATTGGCGTTCGTAAAGATAATCATCTTGAGGCTGCAATTACGGGTGCGATGCGGTGTCATAATTTTTCATCTTCTAGTCTCCTTGCCAATGGATTGCCCACAAATAAAGAGTTTCAGGAGCCATTTAGAGAACATTCAAATATTTGGGTTGTAGGAAGAGCTGATGTAACTGCCAGCGATGCATTTATGAAAGAACAATCTGGTTTGATATTAGATTCTGGAGAACAAATCCTATGTGGTCCATGTAGTGTTGTGAAAGATGATTTTATATCTTTTGATGATGGAAGATGGAATGATTCCGGAAGTTTAAGTCGGACAGCTCCTTTACTTCCTCCATCTTATCCTCCTTTGAAGGCTTCAGAGGATTCTAGAAATTATGCTTGGCAGCATGGAGAAACTCGTAATCTGAGTAACTATAATGTGGGACTTAACATTGTAAATAATAACGTGGACCTAGCTTCTGTAACATATGAAAGTTCAGTGAATGAAGGATATAATGATAAGAAATTCCAAAGTTCTGCTAAATCAGATAGGATATATAGATGTTCTAATTCATTCTCCAATGAAGAAATAGTAGAGCACTTAAGAAGGCTTGATGATCATTACGGGACTAAAGACGCTCAGACTCCTGCTTTAGAGGCTGTAGAGAGCAGTATAATTTCCAATATCATGTCGTTGGATCTTGATGGCGGTGATGATTTGTCGATTTCGAGTTCAAGTGTGATTGGGTTGTTTGATCATATTGAGAGGCGTTATGGTTCTTCGTGGAACCTTTACAACAATGACCAATCGGTGTTCTCACTCACAAAGCAACAGGGTTTTGACCATCAACCAAGTGATTTGGACACTTTTAGTGATATTGGTCAGGACTTGAAGAAATGTTCTGCGCCTCAGGATTCAAGGGAAAACAAGGACCACTACTTATGTAAACCGCAGTATCTTGGTAAGTATCATTCTTATTATTGTTTTAATCTGTCCTGTTAATTATTGTCTTCAAAATCTCTCTGCTTTTGGTTTCTGAATATATTAACATTTGGTTTACTTTGACCATGAGAATTTAGAAGTATTACCTTTTTCTTTTCAAATCCTCCTTGCGGTCTGGCTTTTGAGTTCCTGATATCGAGACCTTTGCATGGCAAGAAAGAATCCATGCAACCCCTGTGAAGATGAGCAGGAGATACAAAAGGGCTAGCTTTTTATTGTTCTTGGAATGTAGGGAAGGGTTCGTTTACTTGAAATCAACCTCAACTAAATGATTTTTTTTCCCGAGATACAAATAGTTTAGCTCCAAAAATTAGTTATGCTATGTCATTGCCAAAGAAGCATGATACAGAAATGATGTACAAGCATGACAGATATGTCGATACAATATTTTGAAAAGAAAAGTAGAATACCGAAATACTGGGATTTGTTAAATTAATATATGAATGGTCATGAATGCTTGGCTTGAAATTGTATTTAATGTATTCTCCTCTTTTAGTATGTCTCTTTTTTGAGAGTCAGTTGCGGTTTGCAAGTGATTGTAGAGTAGGTACTGGGGAGAAGTTTATGAATTTTGACATTAATCTAGATAGTATTTTGTAAAATTGTTCAGCATCTGGCAACCTGACATCCAATTGGTTCTGATTAACCGTATAACTGTGTCCAGGGTGTAGTAGTTTTAAACCTTGTCTGTAGCTTATCTGATCAAGAAGTTTCTTTTGAGTGCAAATCTCAAAGAGAATCAACTTGTACACCATAGATTAAAGGTACACAGGTGCTATATATAATCTTTGGGTATTCCATCCTGCCATTTGTTTGCTTACATTGTACTTTAACTTGTAATCAATTGTTGTTTTCAATATATTAACTTCTGAATCTTTGCCTGATATTTTTTGTTGTTTTATTTTGATTAACAGTATCAAGGGCTCAAGGCCCGAGTCCAACAGGATTTTCTTTGCCATCAAGAGAACCACCTCCTGGGTTTCCTGCATGTGAGAGAACAGATCAGGGTTTCAATGCCAACTCTGGTATGCACTCCTCTCTCCTATATACACATAAGATAATGTTAGGGTCTCAATTTTTTTGGTCTCAAATGATGGTGTTGAATATTTAAGAGTAAATTGCACTTTGCATCCCCAAGTTTACCCCATTTTGCACATTGCATCCTATAATTCAAAACGTTGCACTTTGCATCCCAACCTTTAGAAAAGTCAGCACATAACGCCCTCGACCCAAAATCTGTCGCTAAAAGTGCAAAATCCGTCGCCAACCCTTCACTTTTAGCAACACTGATTTTGGGTCGATGTGCTAACTTTTCTAAAGGTTGGGATGCAAAGTGTAACGTTTTGAATTATAGGATGCAATGTGCAAAATGGGGTAAACTTGAGTGATGTAAAATGTAATTAACTCTATGTTTTAATAATACTTTTTGGCATTAGCCACTCACAAGAGATACATAACCAATGTAAAGATGACGTATAATTGAGACTTTTTGAGACCATTTGAGACCATAAATTTGAGACTCCGAGCATTACCCATACACATACCCCATTCCCCCACCTCGCGCAAGTAAATTTATGAGAAGTCATTTGATTGACTGAGCTTTGTTCTGTTTCTTATCTTTTCAGGGAGTCGCATGGTGAAGACTTCGTCTTTTACGAAAAATCATTATCGAACTCCATCAACAGGGAATAGTAGTAGCACTAGTGATGTTGACATAATTGACCCTGCCGTAATGGTTGTTGGTAGAGGTAAACCACCTAATGTGTTAGCCAACTCATGTTTCGATTCGAGGTCAATTTATGCTTCACAACCTGGTACATTTGACGATGAGGCCAGACTTTGGCTTTTGATGCAACAATCTGCTCCTGCACATCAAGACTTGAAATATCCTCAAACCTACATGCAACAAGCTCCAGCTGCACGTCAGGAACCGAGATATTCTGGTCAAATTGGGAATGGGTATTCTTCTTGGGATGATATGTATGGCGTCTCTTCAAGGTACATGGATCAACTCCCAACGTATAATCCGTCTTCATATACACCGTTCTCACAGCAAAAATTTGCAAATGGGAATTTTTCAAATCGCTATCGGCCAGTTTTGGATGAGATGCAACTTAGGAATGAAATGGGCATGGCAGAACTTCAGAGAAATGAGAAGTTAGGATTCAACAACTTCTATTCGGGGTATGGAGATTATGTCTTACAACCAGGTTCAGGCGATCTATATACCAGAGTATTTGGGATGTAGCTCTCGCTTTGTCATTGAAACGTAACTGCCCTTCTGGGCTATGTACTATGCAGTTTGAGCGAAAATGAAAGCATTCTGATCGTCAATCATTTTAAGTGTCTTTGCAGCGAGTTCTCTAGTATGTTTTCTTTTGTTACTAAGAGCTAGTGATGTTCGAGATAACTTGCCATCCGCCAAGTTTATAATTTTTTTACCATCGCCTCTTATGGGAGGGAAAGTTAGCAGTTAGGCATATAGTTTCATGTTACCTTGAAACTTATCCAAGCCAGATTTGACTTCATCTGCTATGCTTTCTGATGGAATTATGTCAGGTTTTATAATGTTTCTATTACTTCCTCTGTCCTCAGAAGCATGTTTACAATTACAAAAGAAATTCTCCAGTAAAAGATGCATAAAGACTAATTTGTTCTCAATTTTAATGGGTAAAACTTGGAACTTCTTTTATACTCTTTCCTCCACTTTTTCTAAGATTATGTGAGAAGTGTACTTTGCTTCTGAGGGCTAAGGGGGTATTTCAGAAAAATCCATAGAAATGGTCTCTACTTTTAAAATCATATAGAATGTTGTACACCAAAAGAATCGGGAGTTATTCAAGTTTTTATTTAATTTTATTATCTGTTATCCATACAGCAATATGCAAGAAAGGCAAGACTCTTTTTTATATTTTATTATTATCTGTTGTTGGCAGTATGGCAAAGTCCCAACATTTTTTGTTCTTTCAAAAAATCTTATTTATTTTTAAAATTTTATTCTTGTTTGTTGACTCTCTCTCATATTCTGTTTCTGATGAACCTTATTATGCCTCTAAGCCCATTATTATTCTAATGAATATTTTCCCAACATGGGGTGGAATTCCACATACATTGTTTTATCTTTATCATATTATTTTTTTAATTTCTACCTTTTCCATAGTTTTAACAGCAGTTGGAAAGCATCCTCCGAAAAGCTGATGTAATATATCATTCTACTCTTGAAAAGAATATAGAAAATCAAATGGAGGAATGACCAACTTAAAAATAGAGGAATACATAAATATCAATGTATGATTCATTCATATTATATGTTTGCTCAATATGCTGTGAATATGAGTCATATTATATGTATGATGTGCAAACAAAACACAAATTGAATTCCAACCTTGCAGATCTTAGTTGTTTCAGCTAGCTATCTTGCCCAGCTGACCCCTGAAGGGAACATAAAGACATTTAAGACTACAAGAAAGAAGTTAAATGGTTTCAGTTTTTGAGGTTGTAGTAAAGGGAAGTCTAGTTGGCAGCGATGGAAGACAGAGTTTCTTGTTTTGGGTGCTTAGTGGTTGGAGGGAGCCTGAAAATACAGGGGTAGTAGAAGCGAATCCTGATGATGCTGCAGTAGAGAACAGTGGCACTGGGGTGACAATGCCATGGCCGTTCATTTGCCATGCCCAGTTAGAGAATCCAAGCGAGGGAACAGCTTCAGCTTCCGTCCTTCTGATTGCTCTTTCCTGTCAACAGAAAATACATCTTCATCAATATCAACAACCGAGAAGACCATATTACCTCACCCCTCCCCTTTTATATCACTTTCTATCTCTTTCTCTTATATAAACATTACATAAGAAATATATTCACTCCATGCCACATACCTCCCAGAAGCCATAAAATCAGTATGCAGGAAATATGATCTACTAGCAGCAAAAATCACCATTTATAATATCGGTACAAGTGTATAATAAGAATAACTATTCATAATAATGCTTCGCCCACGCCACCCCAACTTTGGCATATATAAGTTGTTCCATGGTACTATGATATCAAAATGGATTATACTATTCTGTGCTAATAAAGTTACAAACATCCAAGCGAAGGCATAAGCACAAATGAAATTATGTTTTTACTGCAAATTTCTAAATTCATCATGTACGAATGTAGTTGCAAGTTGCAACACCTTAAGAAAAAGAAACATAAACCGAAAAATTCTAGAATAATCAGAGAAGGTTCTGTAAAATGCTAAGGTTTAGGTATTAATGCGGCAAAGTGAAAATTATGATAAACTGTAACTATACAGTATACTCTATCAGCTAAGGGGGTCCTGAATCTTGTGTGATGCATACTAGCCTCAGATATAATATTGTGGGCATGATACGAAATAAAATATGTTTGACCATAATATAGAAATCAAAATCTCTTATAAAAATGTATCCTAGCAATTCATTTGTGTTAATGATACCAAAAATAAACAAAAGATCACCTCGTAGTTTGGTGGGAAACTAGAATAAATGCCAGGCCATGTCTGTAGGTGCTTTGATTCCATTGTTAGAACATGGGGAGTTTCTCCACCCATAGGAGCAGAAGCAAAGCTCTCAACCTGTGAAATACAAGAAAGTAAGAAAATAGGTATGGGGACATTTAAAGGTCAACCAATTAGATTGAATTTACATAAAACTTGACCTGGACAAAAAAGGATTGATATAGGCCATATATGCTCAAAAAAGTCTAAATGAACACCCTAATTTGGCATATATGACATGAAGCAATAAAGTTTAGTACAATGCATAAGACTAAATAAATGAAAATCAACC
The DNA here is from genome assembly GCA_016801055.1 of Panax notoginseng. NCBI lineage: Eukaryota > Viridiplantae > Streptophyta > Magnoliopsida > Apiales > Araliaceae > Panax > Panax notoginseng. The sequence continues at coordinate 32,041,516 of CM029014.1, read as the reverse complement.
AGCTAAGGTGTTCAAAGAAAGAGACTTAATGGAAGAACCATATACCTTTGTTCTTTTTCCATCAGGCAATCGATAAGCTGCATCATGGAGGTGCAAACTTCTAACATTATCACTCCCCTTTTGACCTCCAGAAGGGGGAGAAATCCAGAGGTTCAGATCAAGATTATGCTGTCTCTCTGCACCCATAAAGTAGACACAAATTAACAAAGAATTTCTTCCCCCATGAAATATAAAAAAAAGATAATAATTCAACAAAGCAGAAGTTCTAGTCCAATAGTACCTTGATTATTGTTAACCAAATTGACTTCCCCTTCATAAGTACTGGGTTCAAAGTTGGTCACTGCTTCCCGTCCATTACATTCAATAGCTGCTTTTTCGTAAGCCCTGGATCATAAAATGAACATGCAAAATTCGTTGGATGAATTCCCAATAAAAAGTTGAGATTATTAAGATGAGGCATCAGTTTCAAGTATTATAAATTTGTGATCACAAGGACCTTGCAGCTTCTATTTCACTGTCGAATAATCCAAGATACATATACCTGCAATCAAGCATTGTAATCTTGTGGATAAAAAAGGGGTCCCAAGCATTTTTCTTGGAAGAAGAGGCATTCAAGATATACCATCCAGAATGCATAACACATTCTCAATAACCACATCATAGTTCATGACACAATATACCATCATATAGACACACAGCAATAAGATCATTTAACAAATAGTATTAGTTTCAGTTAAAGGTGTTTCTCACTTCTTTCCAAGTAATTGACCCATTCGAGCTTCCCATCGGCCACATTTGTGCAGGGTTACTCCTCTGTATTTTGAGCTACCACGAGAGAATCCAGTGCTCTGGCGACGAAGTATATGGACAAATTCTTCTTTTGTCAAGTCCTTCATCTGCAAATCAAATTAAATCAAGATTAATATATATCTGGTTAGAGAAAGACAAAACAAGGAACTAGTAATCCTCCTAATTAACTAGTGATCTCTGTTACTCTTACCTGTTTCAAATCATCTTCATAGTCACTTATAGTAAAATTAATATCAGCATCAACACCCCGGAACTTAACTGCAGCCCGATCATATGCTCTGAATTGCAATAGTCAAACTTGAGCAAACTCAAACAATTGAATTAAAATTGAAGTCTAAATCAAGGTTTTTCCCGGTCAAAAAATAAAAACTCACCTTGCTGCAGCATGAGCAGTGTCAAATCCACCTGAAAAATAAAAGCAAGACAAAATTACAAACAGAACACCTACAATCAACATAATTCTTCCTAAATAATCCCTCTAAAATAAATTTGGAAACTAATTGCACGAAAACCAAGCAAATAAATCAACTGCTTACCCAAATAAACTTGTTTCCCACAATCCCTGCACAAATCATAAAAACACAAAAAATTCAATGAACATCATATGAGCAAAATTTACAAAATTAAACCCTAATCTAAAATTCAATCATATACTTGGGCATTCCATTCAACATCTATTAGATGTATCCACAGATGTAATCTAAATCTCATCATAAGCATAATCCTCCGTATATACAAACATTATGATATATAACCTCGATCGAAAAATATATACAACCAATTCATACCAGATATGTGATTCCCATCGACCAGTTCTCCGATAAAATGTAACGCCACGATACTGCGAGCTTCGAGACCTGGGACCTCTCCGGCTTTTCCTCACCTGCGTCTGCGGCGGCGGCGGCTTCTGATCCTCAAAAATTTTCAACTGATGATCAGGAGCCGGCTCCGGAACCGATAGATTCAACCACTGCGGCCTTAGCAACGACGTTGCCGATGTAGATTTTGAACCAAACTCGTAGTTCCTCCCTCCTCCGTTCACCGGAAAAAGCTGCCTCGTAACTAACTCAGTCGACGGAGCCGAACTCTCAATATAAGTACCACATTTGGATTTGTTGAAGACCATGTCGAAATTGAAAGTAGAGCTGGAGTCAGCGTCTCCTCCGGTACTCGCCGGAGCTTCGTCGGCGTTGACTACAGAGGAAACAGAAGTCCCGGAATCGTCTCTCTGAACTCCGGCGGAAACATCTAGAACCTTCTCAATCGCCGTGAGTGATTTGGGCACACTACTTTCATCGCAAATCGAATCAACAGAAACTGCATCAATATTAAGATTAAGATCCAACATCTCTCCTCTTCAATTAGTTTCAGAAATTGATTTCTCGAAAAACCCAGAAGTTAACTAGTAGAGCAATGAAAATGAAATGGGGTTAACTATATAGAGGGAAACGGAGAGATCGGATCCGGATAATCTGAACTTGGCAAAGACCCAAATAGAAAGAGACACAGAAATTCAGAGACCGGTGAAATTGTCTTAATCTGTAAATGTAACGGCTAATGGCTAATCAAAAGGGAAGTATGAATAAGAATAAGAAGAAAAAGAAGAATAAAGCAGATAGTCAAATGATGAGTATTTGCATTATACACACCACCATTTGTATTGCTTAATTTCTCTAGCGCTAAGGGATCAGTTAGAGATCGAGAGAAGTGAGTGTATATATATAAGAAATAACGGCCAATTGTCAGGTTCCATTGGGAAGAAGAGAGAGAAAAGTTATAGAGAGAGAAAATTGGCCTTTTTTGGCGATGGAAGACATGTGGAGGAGGTAAACGAAGAAGAAGAAAACAGTGGTAAATCGAGTGTGAGAGAGATTGAGGACAGAGAAAGTATAGTAAGTAGTAACAGATACAGTGAGTGGCAGTAACTAAAAAAAGGAAGAGATGCGATGTGGAAAATGTGGAGGAGGGAGCATCAAAGTATGATTGTTTGCCCTTCCAAAACATCTACTAGTACTTTTTTTTATATATGTATATAATAATAATATATACTCGTATTTTTGTAAGTTTGTAGGGAAGTGTTGTATTTTTATTGGAGTAATGCTACGCGGACAGGCGAATGACAGGAAAATTGGACAGGTTTTTTAATTTTTTTTTATTTATGACTTTCAAAAAATGTATAGTATTTATTTCAACAGGAATTTTTATAAAATATAGTATTTTAAGTGTAATTTGGATACATATACAAATACAGGGTTATACAGACTATATAAAAATTTCTATTAGAATAAAATACTATATTTTATAAAAATTTCTGTTGGAATAAAGAGTCACAAATAAAATAAAAAATAAAAAAATTAGACCGGTCCAATTTTCCGGTCCCACAATTTTCTATCCGGCTAGACTTATTCTTTTTATTGAGGTTCCCCTTTCTAGAAAGAAAATAATTTAGGGAATTGATATTTTTGCATGTGGGGTTATTTTTTGATCATATATTAATATTATTTTGGTTAAAAAATGAGTCTCACGTGTAAAAATATTAAAAAATATTATGAAAATATTAATTATTGGAATTGATATTTTGATAACACTTTTTGATATGGTTAAAAAATGGATCCCACATACGAAAATATCAAATTGACATGATTAAAAAATGAGTGAGTTTCATATGCGAAAATATCAAAAAAGAGTAAAATACAGTGACACCCTCTCTAGATAATCATAATAACACTCACATCCCCTCTAATTTTTTAAGTAACATTTAGTACCCTGCAAGTTTTTTGAGTTGATTAAATAGATAAAATTACATATTTACCTTCGTATGTTATCAAATTTTAATTCCTAAATATATATATATATATATATATATATATATATATATATATATATATATATATATATATATATATATATATATATGTTTTATTACCCTTTTTTTTAATACAATACATTTTAATTATAGTTTTGTTTGTTATTAACACTATCTCATTTAAATTGTTGGTAACTTATAATAAAACTAATTTAGTTTAACTAATACATATTTTTGGATAAAGTGATACAAATATTAAAAAATTTAAATTAAATTATTAATGGAGTTATTCTAATTAGAGTGATTGAATATATTGATAGTTTAATTTTTGGTGTTTAGCAACAAAAATTATTATTTGAATTCTTAATTTCGTATTATGACTTTTATATGTTAAATTTTCTTGAGTATATGTCAAAATTTGAGATGTTTATGATTTTGATTAAATTTTTTTAATATACAGTTGGCGTTGTTTTTGTGTAATGTTGAATAAAAGAAAATATAATAATATTTATTACTATATTTATGTTGTAAAAAGATTTTTCTTTTAATATATTTTTTTAAGTAATAATATTTATCATTTTTACTGTAAATAATTATGTTTAAGTGTGACTTATGTTTAGTTTAATATATGAGAAAAATAATTAATATAAATTTTAATATGAATAATAAGATTCGTTTTGTAATAATAATTTTGTTTTAAGTAAATTTTAATATTAAAAAAATAATTATAATTTTATTGTGTTAATTTGTACTTTTTATAGGATTAAAAATTTACTTTTTAATTACAAAAAAATATATTTGAATATATATCACGTAAATTTTAATTATTGAGAAATTTAATTCACAAAATTTGTATGATTTTATTTTCATTTTTTGACATTTATGTTATTTATTTCACAAGTTTATAATTTAATTACTTAGATCAAGTTAAGTAAATATTATAGTATACAAATTTATATTTAGTGGATAAATTAAACATTATAACTTGAAAGGGTGTATTAGATATTATATTAAAAATATTTCTGAATATTAGTTGGTCAACCATACTAAGGGTAGTGAATGTTACACATCAAAGGGCTATTTATTATGAATTATTGAAGTTCCGAAGTTTCGAAATAATTGATTTTTGGAGTTTAAAATGTTTTTTTTAAGAAAAAACGTTTTTTGTTGCAATTGAGTGGCTCACATGTGTTATACATGATCTGAAATCAGATTTCTTAGGTGGGCTTGATAATTTTGTAAATTTAATATTATTATATTCAATTTTCTGCTTTGGTGTTCTAAGCATTTTTCTATAAATAGGTGCTTAGGTTAGAATTGAAAATCACACCAGAAACTGAAGTTTTCTCTCTATTTCTCTCTCTATATATCGAGCGTATTCTTGTGAGTATTTTGATATCTTGAGTGTTGCTATACGGTGCAAGTTCATTCAGCGTTATTCCAGTCAGAAGTACTGCTCTTTTGAGGTAAGGGATAGTAAGGGATGTTATTTTATTCGAAAATGAAATTATTTCTTCAATATCATTATGCCGAAATATTGGTTGGAAATTTTTATTAAATTTGAAACTTTTCATGTCGGGGTTACTATTCATGAGTTACTATTCACGAGTTACTATTCATGACAAAATTGGTTTCTTTTTCTAACCAAATTATAGTTGATTTATGAATATTACTCTCGAGATTAAAACTATATGTTGATCATATTATTTTTTTTTATCATATATAACATTTTTATAACCCTAATGATGATATTTCTCTTTGACTTGAGTGTAAAGATGGGTAGATTATTGGTATGATCATGACTAGGGTTCTCTTTGTCCAGTAGTGAAAAGTTGAATTGTGACTGGTATGATCATGACCATTGAATTTATAATTGAATATCTTTAGCTTAAGTGCAAAGGTGAAATGATCAACATGGTTATAATTATTGGTTATATAAATTCTGAAATGATTATATATTTCTTTGAGACAATAATATATTTGGCCTGTAGTGCAAATATGAACTATTAAGGAATATCTTTGGCATGTAGTGCAAAGATGAGTTGTTGATGAATATCTTTGGCCCGTAGTGCAAAGATGACTTGTTGTTGAATATCTTTGGCATGTAGTGTAAAGATGAACTGTTGATGAATATCTTTGGCCCGTGGTGCAAAGATGAATTTATTAGTATGATTATGAACAGGAACTGTGATTTGGTATAACCATGATCTTTGATGTTTCAGGTAAAGACAGGTGATGAAAATTATCTTCGTCTTGGATGCGAAATTTAGAATCACAATTATGATTATGAATTATTCATATGATTGTGGAAAGGAACTGTTGATTGATGTTACAGGGATAAAACATTGTTGGTGGACTTTTAACGTGGATAAGATAATAGACTTTATAGTCTATTTGACTCTTCTAATGGATTGCTCGTTCCGCTGCAACTATGGTTGAAAAATTTTATCATCTACCATATGTTCTAAATCTCTGATTTATTACTGTTGAAGACTATTGATAATTTATCTTTAGTCATGATATTCTTTACTGAGCTAGTTGTGCTCACCCTTTTGCTTCACAATTCCTTTCAGGTAATAAGAGTGTAGCTGGGTCGAGCGGGGGTAACAGAAAAATAGAACGGTGGTCTCTAGCTGTGGAGGTTCTCCCGAAGCAGTATAGAAAAGTTCATTTAGTAGTTATATTTGGTGAATCATCTAGGGTGAAGCGAACCCAACGTTGGAAGGGTGTTTTACCACTATTATACAAGATGTCTAACGACACACAATCTCGTGTCATCATAAGACATGGTTGTGCACATCAACTTGTTGAGTATATCTATGAGCACTACCTATATAATCTTGGTGTTTGTTTGAAGTATAATTCTCAATTAGAGACAGTGGAGATAATGATAAGTCAAGAGAAGACTTACCATTGGGAAAAATATGATAGTAATCTTCTTATTTTTCTTTGGGGTCTATTGGGTTAACCAAGGATAATTCTGTGGCTATATGATATCTATCATAACCTGAAAGTATGGCCTCCCATGTACGAAGGTTTCTTTAAGCACTTTTCAAAGATTTTAATTTCTAAAACAGTTTTTGACTATACCTTTATGTAAGGTGTCATTGTGAGGTGCTGTCCACGGTTGGGACATGAGTCACATTTGGTATATATTTGTATCCAAACTCACAGCATATGTGTTGTTGTATTTTGCACGACAATTGTTGTAATAAAGATATAGTTATTTTCTGTACCATGTATTTGGCGACTCAGAATGGGTTGGATGGAATGGACCAGTTTTGGGGGCGTTACATTTGGTATCAGAGCTATAAGTAAAGAGCCCCGAGCCTCTTGCTGGTGACTTCCTATTGATGGGGGATGCACCGAAGCCAGACTCTCCGTAGGGGACGCCGTTCTGCGATGACAAACTGATAGGTACCACTGTGAGGTGCTGTCCACGGTTGGGACATGAGTCACAGTTGGTATCAGAGCTTAGGGATATGATCTCTGGCGGAGATCGAGGAATAGAACTAGGAGGGGAGAGTTGAGTAAATCCTTCGCTAGTGTGTCCTACCTAAGCTTATTTGTTGGTCAGTCATAATATCGGGATATTATGTGATATGTTAATTTGTTCAATTAACCTTTGTTTTGAAGTTATATTCTTGAATGATATCTGAAATACAGGAGATGAGCAATGAAGAAATTATGATGACAGGAAAGATGGAATCTGAAATGAAAGCAAGGTATTCTCAACTCTTTGAAATACCAGGTACGTAAATTTCGGGGACGAAATTTCATAAGAAGGGGAGATTGTAAGACCCCGAATTTTATGAAATAAAAGTATTCAATTTTTCTATTTAGTAAATGGTTAAATTGATAAATGTTAAAGTTAAGGGTGATATATGAATTTTTTTTTTCGAAATACACAAGTGGTTATAAAATATTCATTGTTGTCGGGGAATATTCGCTTGGTCGTGGAATATTCTTACTGTCGGAGAATATTCGTACGACGGCGTAGTCTTTTGTGGGCCCCATAACGGAAAGCGATTGGATGAAGAAAACGACAAGAGTAAGTTGTTTATAAATAATGGCGTAGTTGTTACCGTTAACACTGTTGAAATACCCGATGGTTAAAACACAGTAATACGCGTTGTTGCACAGTAGCACACGGTATTGCACCAATTATTGATTTTTACGTAAGAAGACATTACTCAATAATTATTACAGTAATTACTGTTTAGTATTTTATTTTATTGATTCAATAATTGCTGCGTTGATATTTTATATTACAGTTGTTTTAATAATTGTCACTACACTGTATTTTCTATTATCGGAACAATAATTCATATTATCTGAATAATATTATTAGATAACATTATTGGTAATGTTTAGAAAGTTCTGTCTAAAGAGAGGTTTGGTCATCTAATTGCGCGCCAGTAAGGAGAGATCCTTATTGGAAAGCCCCCTCTTTCCTGGGAACGGCCTGGTTGCCAGTACTGTGATTCTGTAATATTATTTGTGTATAATTAATTATTGATTTATATGATGAGGAAAATAGTGATTTTATGTGAATATAGATGGAGAAAATTTTTAATGTGACAATTGTTGAAAATTAATATTTTATCTTTTTCTGATAAAATAATTCATTTAAATATATTATTTTAATAATATATTGATGGTGGTATTTTTACAATGAATGTGGAATATATGAGTATATGAGGAGGAAGAGTATTTTTGTGGTATTAAATGATTAACACATGTTTTGTGTGTTGGTGGACACAATTCTTGACCGAAAATTTATTATTGACTGTAAAATCGTCCGTTTGTGGATTTCGGTCAATTTCTGTTTGGAATTTGGAAAAACTTTCTTCTACAAAGTTGTAGAGAATTGAATTTCTTATAAAAACTCGCGAGATTCGAATTTTTTGATCAAAGGGCTATTTATTATGAATTATTGAAGTTCCGAAGTTTCGAAATAATTGATTTTTAGAGTTTAAAATGTTTTTTTTAAGAAAAAACGTTTTTTGTTGCAATTGAGTGGCTCACATGTGTTATATATGATCTGAAATCAGATTTCTTAGGTGGGCTTGACAATTTTGTAAATATAATATTATTATATTCAATTTTCTGCTTTGGTGTTCTAAGCATTTTCCTATAAATAGGTGCTTAGGTTAGAATTGAAAATCACACCAGAAACTGAAGTTTTCTCTCTATTTCTCTCTCTATATATCGAGTGTATTCTTGTGAGTATTTTGATATCTTGAGTGTTGCTATACGGTGCAAGTTCATTCAGCGTTATTCTAGTTAGAAGTACTGCTCTTTTGAGGTAAGGGATAGTAAGGGATGTTATTTTATTCGAAAATGATATTATTTCTTCAATATCATTATGCCGAAATATTGGTTGGAAATTTTTATTAAATTTGAAACTTTTCATGTCGGGGTTACTATTCATGAGTTACTATTCACGAGTTACTATTCATAGGTTACTATTCACGAGTTACTATTCATGACAAAATTGGTTTCTTTTTCTAACCAAATTATAGTTGATTTATGAATATTACTCTTGAGATTAAAACTATATGTTGATCATATTATTTTTTTTATCATATATAACATTTTTATAACCCTAATGATGATATTTCTCTTTGACTTGAGTGTAAAGATGGGTAGATTATTGGTATGATCATGACTAGGGTTCTCTTTGTCCAGTAGTGAAAAGTTGAATTGTGACTGGTATGATCATGACCATTGAATTTATAATTGAATATCTTTAGCTTAAGTGCAAAGGTGAAATGATCAACATGGTTATAATTATTGGTTATATAAATTCTGAAATGATTATATATTTCTTTGAGATAATAATATATTTGGTCTGTAGTGCAAATATGAACTATTGAGGAATATCTTTGGCATGTAGTGCAAAGATGAGTTGTTGATGAATATCTTTGGCCCGTAGTGCAAAGATGACTTGTTGTTGAATATCTTTGGCATGTAGTGTAAAGATGAACTGTTGATGAATATCTTTGGCCCGTGGTGCAAAGATGAATTTATTAGTATGATTATGAACAGGAACTGTGATTTGGTATAACCATGATCTTTGATGTTTCAGGTAAAGACAGGTGATGAAAATTATCTTCGTCTTGGATGCGAAATTTAGAATCACAATTATGATTATGAATTATTCATATGATTGTGGAAAGGAACTGTTGATTGATGTTACAGGGATAAAACATTGTTGGTGGACTTTTAACGTGGATAAGATAATAGACTTTATAGTCTATTTGACTCTTCTAATGGATTGCTCGTTCCGCTGCAACTATGGTTGAAAATTTTTATTATCTACCATATGTTCTAAATCTCTGATTTATTACTGTTGAAGACTATTGATAATTTATCTTTAGTCATGATATTCTTTACTGAGCTAGTTGTGCTCACCCTTTTGCTTCACAATTCCTTTCAGGTAATAAGAGTGTAGCTGGGTCGAGCGGGGGTAACAGAAAAATAGAACGGTGGTCTCTAGCTGTGGAGGTTCTCCCGAAGCAGTATAGAAAAGTTCATTTAGTAGTTATATTTGGTGAATCATCTAGGGTGAAGCGAACCCAACGTTGGAAGGGTGTTTTACCACTATTATACAAGATGTCTAACGACACACAATCTCGTGTCATCATAAGACATGGTTGTGCACATCCACTTGTTGAGTATATCTATGAGCACTACCTATATAATCTTGGTGTTTGTTTGAAGTATAATTCTCAATTAGAGACAGTGGAGATAATGATAAGTCAAGAGAAGACTTACCATTGGGAAAAATATGATAGTAATCTCCTTATTTTTCTTTGGGGTCTATTGGGTTAACCAAGGATAATTCTGTGGCCATATGATATCTATCATAACCTGGAAGTATGGCCTCCCATGTACGAAAGTTTCCTTGAGCACTTTCTAAATATTCTAATTTCTAAAACAGTTTTTGACTATACCTTTATGTAAGGTGTCATTGTGAGGTGCTGTCCACGGTTGGGACATGAGTCACATTTGGTATATATTTGTATCCAAACTCACAGCATATGTGTTGTAGTATTTTGCACGACAATTGTTGTAATAAAGATCTAGTTATTTTCTGTACCATGTATTTGGCGGCTCAGAATGGGTTGGATGGAATGGACCTGTTTTGGGGGCGTTACATTTGGTATCAGAGCTATAAGTAAAGAGCCCCGAGCCTCTTGCTGGTGACTTCCTATTGATGGGGGATGCACCGAAGCCAGACTCTCCGTAGGGGACGCCGTTCTGCGGTGGCAAACTGATAGGTACCACTGTGAGGTGCTGTCCACGGTTGGGACATGAGTCACAGTTGGTATCAGAGCTTAGGGATATGATATAATTTTTTAATAATCACATAATTTTTTATCACATATATAAAGCAAATAAATCGTTAAATTAATACATTAATTTTTATAAATGATATAATTTTTTAATAATTTTTATAATATATAATGTGTTAAAAAAAAGGGTAATGATTGATCACTTTTATTATATATCATTAATAATGATTGATCACTTTTTATATATCACTTAATATAAAAATCGTTATATTACATCTTTAATAACATGTAAAGCATAAATGTGTTAAAAAAAAAGGGAAAGCCGGTACAAGCTATACCGGTCGGAATATTTTATTATTAATTTTATTTTTTTATTCTATTTTAATTTGTTGAGTCATGATATATAATGGAAAAATGCGTAAAAAAAAAAGATAAGCCGGTACAAGCTGTACCGGTTGTAATATTTTAATATTAAATATTCATTTTGTTTAACTATACTGACAATATGTATAGTATGTGGGCCCCTCTTATTTAAATAGAAATCGGTAGAGCCTGTCACGACTTGGTATTAAATATATCCCAATCTCAGCTTTCCAATAATTTGATCAACGGTCCGAAAAGAGGTTATTGAACAGTATCTATGACAACCGGTTGTTATGGATGGATTCCCATATATATATATATATATATATATATATATATATATATATAGTCCGGATCTTAAGCTCACCCCTTATTCAACTCACCCGAACTCACCTTTTTTTAGCGACGGACCCGGCGACGGTTCGGTCATACAACCGTCGTCTATACTTTTAACGACGGACCCGACGACGGTTCGATCATACAACCGTCGTCTATACTTTTACCGACGCTATATGTTGTCCGTCGTTAAAAGTATAGACGACGGTTGTATGATCGAACCGTCGGTGGGTCCGTTGCTAAAGGGGGTGAGCTTGAATGAGTTAGATAAAAAATGAATTTAAAATTTGGACTTTATATATATATATATACTTGGAATTGGGTGGGTTGCATTTAATAAAATAAAATACTAGTGTCTGTCGCGATACGAATATGATCGTAGTACACCACACAACAAAGCCTGTTTGAAGACTAGTAGGTTGCTGCACAAGTTCAAACTCATTCAATGTGATCATTTAAAGCTTCATGCCTATATACCTAATAATATAAAGTACTTGGAGTTATATATATATATATATATATATATATATATATATATATATATATATATATGGATATTAAGTACCAGGAGTTATATATTTGTTATATATTAAAAATAAATAAATATAATTATTAGCGATCAATACTAAAATTAACGAGATTATAATTAAAAAATTCATATCAGTATTTAGGTCGTTAATTTTTATAATGGATGATAGAGACAGTAGTTGTCTATTTATGATATATATAGCAAATAGTATAATTGATCATCAAATATATATATATATATATATATATATATATATATATATATATATATATAAAGTAGTAAGTGAATGACGTGGCTGTTAATTATTGGTCCCAAACAACTCAAAATGGACGGAGATAACATAGCCCTGACCTTAAAGCTAGTGCTGACACGTTGACCATGCTATAAACGGGGCTATTCTATGAAGGACCATCTTGTCATTTTCATGGTCACAAAATTATTGACCTAATTTCTTTTTAGCATCCGTATAGTTTATAAAAGTTTTTGTTACTAAGAAAAGGATTTACCATTAATTAATTAATTAAGTACTCTTTGTTTTATACTTAGTTAGGTACTACGTTGTACTCTTTGTTACCATTTTTGACTTTTTATTAACGAGGATTACGGCCATTAGGCGGACGACAGTCGGCTAATTATATTAAGACAATGCTACACTTTTGTCATTAAGTATAGATTACCCTTGTCTAATTTTTTTAGATATGTATTTTACATTTGATAATTATATATAACGAAATATAAAACAGTAAATATTACGAATATTTACGTCGATTTTTTGATTACCAGTTTAGTATATATAAATATCAGTAGTAATTTTTTAGGAGAGATGTGTAATAAGTAGGTGTCGGCCTTTTATAATTCTTACTAGTCTCATGTATCGATAAGTTTCACAATTGTAATTCGACTCGCAATACATAACATGACTCAATATAAAATTACGAAAAATGATATATATGTCGATAAATATTTGAGGAAGTTGGATTGCGACTAACGTGAAAATATAAATAAATTAAAGTGAAATCCTTCTTAATTCATACATATCTCATGTACGTTACAGTTATAACTCGGTTGAAATTTTTTACAATATATAACAAGACTCTAAAATTATTATTTTATTTTATTGGGTGTCAAGAATTGCTGATCTATTTTATTTTGTTTAATTTCCTAAAAAGAATTGGAATTATGTGTGAGTGGCTGGTATTTAAAGAGTAACAAATCATGTGTAAATCATTGAAATGAAATTTGACCCTTCTCTTTTATCAATTGCCACCGGCCACGGACATTCCTACTAAACACCTTCACCCCAACCACCAAAGTTTAGAAAACGATTTATATATAGACCAATTTTAGGTTAAATATAAATTATGAATAATGTGAAACTATAAATAATAAAATAAAATAATAATATGTTGGTCTCTTTTTTATATTTAATTAAATTTGTCGTCATATGTATATAGCAACATTTACAAAAAAAAAATTAATTTAATAAGTTGACACCAGTGACGAATCCAAAAAAAATCAAATTTTAAGGTTGAATTTAGTTGATGAAAAAATTATTTTAAACAAAAAATAAAATAATAGTTGTAAACGTGGAAAGAAAATTTAATTAGAAGGATTATTCTGCTAATTTTCAGTTATTAGAAAGTGTTTTTTTTAATAAACGACATATATATTTTTTAATCAGTACATAATTTGAGTAGAATATTTCTAAGAGCTTAAATTTTTAAATGAGTTGATTACTTAACATGATATCAGAGCTCTAGGTGTGCAAGGTCTCGGGTTCAAATAATCTTGACCGCACATTACCTTTATACTTACTTTAATGGTGCAAATGCACTTTAATTTGTCACTTTTCTATAAAGTTATATTTGAGGGAGAATATTACTTCCTCCGTTCCTAAAAAATTATCGTTTTAGAAGAAAAAATTTGTTCTAAAATGTTTGTCGTTTATAACTTTCAAGGAGAATAAATTATTATCTTTCCTATATTACCCCTACCTTCTTTCATTGTCCCAATAAATTATATTAATAGTTTTCAACTTCCCATAAAGGGGTAGTGATGAAATTTCAAACAAATTTTACTTGTAAAATGATACTTTCTTAATTCATGTGCCAAAACCTTAAACGACAATCTTTTAGGAACGGAGGTAGTACTATATTAAATATGATATACATTGTTGATACCTCTTTCTAATATTTTAAACTTTTAGATGGGTTGGTTACTTAACACATACACACACATTGTAAGACCCCAAATTATTAATAAATAAAATTTAATTTCCTCTATTTATTATTCTGAAATAGTAAGGGTTGATTTGATTAATGTGGTTAGTTATGGGTAAAATGCGCAAATATTTTAAATAAGCAAGTGGTTATAAAATATTCATTGTTGTCGGGGAATATTCGCTTGATCGTGGAATATTCTTACTGTCGGAGAATATTCGTACGACGGCACAGTCTTTTGTGGGCCCCATAACGGAAAGCGATTGGATGAAGAAAACGACAAAAATAAATTGTTTATAAATAACGGCGTAGTTGTTACCGTTAATACTGTTGGAATACCCGGTGGTTAAAGCACGATAATACGCGTTGTTGTACAGTAGCACACTGTATTGCACCAATTATTGATTCTTACGTAAGAAGACACTACTCAATAATAGTTACAGTAATTACTGTTCAATATTTTATTTTATTGATTAAATAATTACTACGTTGATATTTTATAATTATCACTACACAGTATTTTTCATTATCAGAGCAATAATTCATATTATCTGAATAATATTATTAGATAACATTATTGGTAATGTCTAGAAAGTTCCGTCTAAGTAGAGGTTTGGTCATCTAATTGCGGGCCAGTAAGGAGAAATCCTTATTGGAAAGCTCCCTCTTTCCTGGGAACGGCCTGGTTGCCAGTACTGTGGTTCTGTAATATTATTTGTGTATAATTAATTATTGATTTATATGATGAGAAAAATAGTGATTTTATGTGGATATAGATGGAGAAAATTTTTAATGTGACAATTGTTGAAAATTAATATTTTATTTTTTTTTGATAAAATAATTCATTTAAATATATTATTTTAATAATACATTGATGGTGGTATTTTTACAATGAATGTGGGATATACGAGTATTTGAGGAGGAAGAGTATTTTTGTGGCATTAAATGATTAAAACATGTTTTGTGTGTTGGTGGACATAATTCTTGACCGAAAATTTATTATTGACGGTAAAATCGCCCGTTTGCGAATTTCGGTCAATTTCTGTTTGGAATTTAGAAAAACTTTCTTATGTAAAATTGTAGAGAATTGAATTTCCTATAAAAACTCGCGAGATTCGAATTTTCTGACAAAAGGACTATTTATTATGAATTATTGAAGTTTCGAAGTTCCGAAATAATTGATTTTTGGGAGTTTTAGTTAATTATTTTGAGAAAAACATTTTTTGTATTTTTTTGGACATCATAAACATGTGCAAGGTGGCTGATTTCAGATTTTCTAAGGTGGGCTTAAAAATTTATATATATATATATATATATATATATATATATATATATATATATATATATATATATATATATATATATTATTATATTAAATTTTCTGCTTTGGTGTTCTAAGCATTTTCCTATAAATAGGGTGCTTAGGTTAGAATTGAAAATCACACCAGAAATACAAGTTTCTCTCTCTTTCTCTCTCTATATTAGTGAGCGTATTCTTGTGAGTTTTCTAATACTTTGAGTATTGCTATACGGTGCAAGTTCAAGTCATAACCTATATCCGGTGTTTCAACTAGAAGTACTGTTTTTGCTGAGGTAAGGGATGTTATTTTTTCTTAAATGATATTATTTTCTTCAATATCATTATGCCGAAGTATTGATCTGAACTTTTTATCAAATTTAAAACTTTTCTATGGGTTTGAAGATGCTCATTTGGAATTGCTCCATAACTTTCTTAAGATAAGTCTCATGAGACAAACCAAGAAGCCTCCTTGAGTGATACCTATAGATCTTAACTCCAAGAACAAAAAATGTTTCCCCCAGGTCCTTTATCTCAAAATTTAGAGGACAACCACCCTTTGGTGGCGACAATAGTCTCTTTATCGTTCCCTACTAGCAGAATGTCATCATCATACATCGATCAAATAAAGAATTTATTTTTGGACCGTTTGATATACACACAATGTGATCATCGTAAACCTATCACTAATGAAAACTCGTTGGAATCTTAGATACCATTGTTTGAAAGCCTGTTTTAAACTATAAATAAAATGTTTGAGCTTACATACTTTGCACTCTTGTCTTTCTACGATGAAACCCTCTAGCTGATCCATTTATATTTCCTTAGCTTTATCTACTTTAATAAAATATGTCTTAACATTCATTTGATAATACTCTAGATCTAAATAAGTGACAATCGCTAGGATGAGGAGAATTGAGAAAAATCTTACGACTGATGACAAGGTTTTCTCGTAATCAATTCCCTCTTGTTGGGTGTACTACATGAGCTTTGTACCTTTCAATAGAACAATCTACCTTGCGGTTGACTTTAAGAATCCACTTGTTCCCAATAGCCTTTCCCCCTAGTGGAAGGTCAACCAAGTCCCAGACTTAATTAGTTCTCATGGACTCCATCTCATCTTCTATTATAATCATATAGTTATCTCTTATAGTGGATGAGAGAGCTTCTCGATAAGATCGAGATTCTTCATCATTCTGCGTATCAGCCACAAAGGCATTCCCCTCAATCTCAAATTGACAGTGTAGAATGTTACCCCTTTAACTTATACGCATTTGAGGAAGAGGAGACTCCTCATTCGATGAAAGAGAACTGCTCGAAGGCATGTCACTCCCACTATTTACAAGAGCTTGAGGAATAGTCTCTTCTGGTTCTACTGTACGAGTTAAAGTGCCTAAATCTTCCTCCATCTCATAAAGGTTCATCTCTTTGCTCAGATCACATTTGTTAGGGAAATCCATCTCAAGGAAATTTGCATCTCGTAACTTTATCTCCGATACAGTCCCATTAGGCTGCTCTCCAATGAACACATAGCCTTTGGAGTGTTCAGAATGTATTACTAAGATACACTTTTTAACCCTCAGGCCTAACTTCCCATGTTGATGAGAAGTGTTGTGTACATAAGCTGCTAATTCTTAAGGTCGCATGTCGCCCTATTCGGGCTTTCTGTTAGTCCACATTTCATATGGGATGGACTGAACTAATTTTGAAGACACACGATTAAGTATACATGTCGCAGTTAATAATGCATTACCTGGATAAGAGATAGGTAAAATGGTTTACGCCATGATAGACCTAACTATGTCTAATAATATTCGGTTCCTCCTCTCTGCCACACCATTTTGTTGCGGAGTTCTAGGGATTATCAGTTGCCTGATTATCCATAATTCCTTACATATTTCTTTAAATTAATTGGATAGATACTCACGGCTTCGGCCAGTTTAAAGTACCTTAACACTTTTTTCTAACTGTTTCTTGACCTCAATCAAATAACGTCTAAAACATTGTAAAGCCTCAGACTTATGAAAGATCAAGAAAGTGTACCCGAAGCTTGTATATTTATCTATCATTGTGAGAAAGTAGGAACATCCTGACTTTCTTTAACATTCATGGGGCCACAAATGTCTAAGTGAATGAGTTGCAAGGGTGTTTCCACCCAAGTTACTTTACCCAATGGTTTTCTAGTTGATTTCACTACTAAACATTTCTCATAAGTAGGTAGATTTAAATTAACGAGTCGGCCTAAAAGACCTGCTCGAGCTAACCTGACCATTCTATCATCCCCAATATGGCCTAATATAGCATGCCATTGAATTGAACTATCATGATCATTTTCAACAAGCAAGGAATAAGAATTATTACTATTAACGCTAGAATCAATAGTATCTAAAAACATTAAAAATAAAACCATATCCAAATACATTTGTCCCATATGAAATTATACAGAATTATTCTTAAAACAAATAAAGTATCCTAAACGAAGTACTGATAAAACAAAAAATAAATTTTGTCGGACATCCGATGCATAAAGTACATCACATAGGGTTAATGTTGAGCATCCTCACATTTTTAGTTTGTAGGTGTCAATGCCTAGCACGTCCACACTAAAATCGTTCCCCATATATACTCTTCTGCCAGCCAGAATGCGATTGTATTCCACGAATCCATACCAAGATCTAGCTATGTGGTTCGTTGCTCAGGAGTCTAGAATCCACATATGGAGAGAATGAGCAACACAAACAGTACTTAATATTAAGCACATAGATAGATTAGGACTAGGAATTAATTTCTTCAGTTCAGTGCATTCATGAGCGAAGTGTCCCGCCTTACCACAGTTGTAGCATGTCATCTTGACCTTACCCTTTGTACTAGAACCTCGTTTTCCCCTTTTTCGCTTATCGACACCCCTACTCGTAGCCCCTTTAGGCGCAGTAGGATTAGCAAGTTTCTTCCCCTTCTTGGGCTTGAACCCTCTATGAGAGTTTGAGTTAGATATATATGCCCTAGAGGTCTTGACAACCTCAAGGCGCTTAACCTCGAGCTCCAGGTGACGACGAATATCATCGAAATTCTTGATATTCTCATTATGGGTCATGTTGACTCGTATATGTTCCTAATTATCGGGAAGAGAGCGAACCACCACTGAAATTTGATGCTCTTCTGACAATTGAATCCCACCATATATATCAATTCCCGGATTATATTAGCCATGATTCAAAGGTGTTGTTTCATGGTGTGGTTATCACGTTTTTTGTAAACTTCGAATCTAATGGCTAATTCCCTCAACCTTGTCAATGAGGTGCCACTAAACTTAATTTTGAGAGCTTCCCACATTTCGTGCGCAGTAGAGTTTTGTTCATACTCAACTAGAAAGTCATTGTTCATGCAGCTCAACAACGTTATGCGAGCGATATGGTTCTTTTTGGGCCAACTTTCGAAGGTTGCAACCTTGATCGGATCATTTGCATGTTCACCTTTTGGTTTTGTCATCTTGGACAACATGGTTTCTTTAACATATTGCTCCTCCAAGACCATCCTGACTTTTCGGTGCCACACGTTGTAGTTATCTCTGTCTAATTTGTTTCCTTGGTTAAGGTTCGCGATAATATGTTTTGAAGCCATTTAATTTTTTTTGACCTAAGATAAAAGAATTAATTAAAGGTATTCATTGTTCACCATAGTATATAAATTTTTTGCAGCATAAATCAAATTAATATAAAAATAATGGAAAATAAATACAAAAGGGAGACATGACCAAGCTTAAGAATCACAATCCGTATAAATGCCCAATTATTTAAATTTATTTTTTTCAGCGCATAAGACATGTAGTTTAGGGAATAATTCAATTAGATTACTACTACCTAAATTACTCCCATTGGGGACAAGGGAGCATGTGTAATTATAGCATGATAATTTAATTCCAATCAACAACAATTAATATTTCAAAAATATTAACAAATGAAATTAAATAACATACAATATTACTCAATTAATATACCAAGTATGCTATAAACAAATTTAAATGCTTCAAAAAAAATTTAACATGAATTTATTATCTCAAAAGGTTACTGTAATCTTTTGGTATTTTTTGATAATTATGCTAGTTATCACAATTAATTAACTATTGCATAATAATTTTGGAAATTAAGTAAAATTATCCAAATTCATTAATTTTCCAAATTTTCAATTAAAATATTAATTTCTCTTACATTTTCAAGATTTAATAATCACTATTATTATTTATGATTTTAAATAGAATCTGTCAGACAGAGTCAAGACCACGGGTCAAAATCTGGCAGGTCAGGTCGCGCGGGTCGGGGAGCGGGCATTACACACGCGCGCTGTAAAAGGCAGTCACGCATGGCGCGGGTGAGCATAGCAACCGTAGAGCTCTGGTGCGCGTGTGGGTCACGCGCCGCCTTCCGGCCTTGTTTTGCGACGCTAATTTTACTGCTCTGATCGACTCTCTATGTTGAGTCTAATGGTATGTTCAACCATCATTATGGGAGCTGTCATAGTGAGGGTGTGATGAACGTGAAGCCTACCGTGAGACGGCCCCAAAATCAGACACTAATATCTTGAAGTCGGTGCTTCACGATCTAATTCCAACAACAACTATAATCTAATACAACGAAAATAATAGAATAATTACATTCATAGAATATAATCATTCTAGTCCCAAGGTCTCACAATCATAACTATCTTAATACATAACTTATATTAAACATTTCAAAATAATACATAAATCATACTTAAGTTTCTAATACAGCATTAAGATTTTTTTCAACATAATTATATTCTTCTAACATAGGGAACTAGCTATTCAGTAGCCTTGCCCTTATCCTTATCTTTGCTTGAGGGTTCACCACGTTTCATCTTCATTGAAATGTTTGAGGGAAAGTAAGGGTGAGCAACAAGTTTGCTCAGCAAGTATATAAAGCAAAACATGCTTAAATATCAAGATAAATGATAGCTCAAGAGTTTTCAGAAATAATTTTGTAAGCGAATAATTATCAACAGTTCTATCTTTCAAATTGAAGCTAGAGTCACCATAGACCAAGAATTATCATTAGAAATCAAGGATTTCAATACTGCAATAATTTAAGAATTTCAGATACTGAGTAGTCGCTAAGGACTAAGAACTTCTACCAGATTTAGCATTGTTTCACTGATAAATCTCAATAAACGAGTACAACAGCTGATCAACCTAAAATACCCTATGTTATGCATAACATTTAATCATACTGTTTGTGCGCACGTCGGTTCCTCAACAATGTAAAATTTTCCCTTCTAAGAGGGTTGTTCATCTCTGTAATTATAGGAGTCCGCACCAAATCAATTGTTTTGGATAGAATTTTCATATATTCAGGTAATGGTCTAGCCGAATCAAATGGCTTAGATCTCCTTATCAATACATTTAATAACAATAAGTTCCAACTCACAATATGGTTCAAGATATATAAGGTTTAAGTCAAATTTCAGAATAAGAGTAATAATTCATACGAGTATAGATATTTGCTCAATAAATTAAAACTAGCACAACATAGAGTAAGGTTCGAATACTTGCACCATAGAGATAGTGTAAGTTAGAGAAGTTACACAAAAATAATATCTGAGAAGGTTTAAGAAACTTGCATTTAGTGTCAATTACCACTTAGAGATTAATACTTTCAAGAACTCTATTATCCTATATATATAAGTATTCACATTAGTCAAAGATGTTTGATATAAGCAAACCAATCCCTTACATATGCTTAACCATCAATCATATAATTTAAGTCCTATTTTAGTTACACCATAACATTATACTGTTATTACATCAATATTGGTTTGGTTTTGAAAACTTTGTCTACAAATCTTTTAACATTGATTCAATGTAGCCACTATATGCTTAAGTACTTAAAACATCATTTTCATCATGCATTATATCTTTAAACATTTTTGTAAACATGCTACAAGGTTCTGGACAAGGTGAAAATTTTCAGATCTCTCTGGCATGTAGCGCGACCGTGCTACATTTTGACCTAGGAGTGGGGGCCGCATTGCTCCCTAGTCAGACCAGAATTGAACTTTTGATTTTACGATTCTAGCTTGGGTCTTAGAATACCGGAATGCTAATACATATCAGAGATACTTGTTTAAGGGTCTAGGACTAGATTTTATGTTCATTATGCTCATTTCCAAGATTACTTTCCAAACATGTAGTTTTATTCGGAAAATTTCCATTCTATATGGCTAAGTAAGTTCATGCAACAAGTGGCCATCTATTTCAACGACTTGAACATGTAAGGATGTTAGCCAACTTTTAATATGCATGCTCGTTATTATCCTCCTCATGTTCACATAGTCACCTAAACTTTGCATTTAAACTTATCGTAAAACATACTTGCATAGTACATATCATGCTTAACTAGTTAGATGAACATATAGGTCATGTCCAGAGGCATAAAGTGTGCTATTATGCTTACTCATATGGTCAAAATGTAATTCCCACAACGTTTCTTAAAATTAGCTTTCAAAACTTAAGAGTTTTCTTTGAAAACACCTATAAATCAAGCTATACAACGAAATTTATGCTATATAACTTAAAACAACATCTCATGCTCATTTGTACACATATTCAAGCTATGCACATGTGTTAAAAAGGTCAGAATTTAAAGAATACCATGATCATCATTTTGAAAAATCTTCAAGTTTCCTTTTTAAAACTCATGCTAACTGAAGCTAATACTTAAAGCTACTTTGTATTACATTTCATATTCATTTGTTCACATAAATAAGTCATATAAACATGCTTAAAAGGATCAGAACTCAAGTGCGCAGAATTCGTCAAGGTTTACTTTCAAAATTCTAAGTTCCCTTTTAAAAACACATATTACCTCAAGTTAAAGTGACTTACTATAATCACGACAACATCAATCCATATGTTATGATCATTTATATACATAATCAAGTCGTACTAGCATGCACAACATATCAGAAAGCAACAAAAATTGGAATCCAAGACTAGCAAACGTCGCGGCCGCGCTGGGTTTGTACTGAGGAATGGCTTGGTCGCGCCACTTCGGTACAAGCCCATACAAGGCCTCTGTTTTTGCAGATTCCAGACCAAACAACCATTACACTTACTTTAGCATGCTCAGACCAGCCATACATTGTCCATAACATACATACAAACTCAGATAACATCATGATAACAACTCACGAACCAATTATCAAGAATTTTATGAAATTTACAAGAATTGTAGAACTTTGAAATCAAGAACATGTTATATTTTATTCATGAAGCAACTTTATGAATTAATTATTTATATGCTCACACAACACATGTAATTGCACATAACAACAAATGATAATAATTAGTCCATCACATTATTTAATTATTTCCTCATTAATTTAATTAATAAATTACTTATTCATCACATCTCTAACTCAATTTAAATTGAATTATCACTTCTCAAGGCGCGCGCGCACACACACACACACACACACACACACACACACATATATATAATTCAACACAATATTCAAATAATTCATTTTCCAATATTAATCGTATAAAATTCACGAGTATTACATACCGAGAGAGAGATTTCACTTCATCTTCAACCTTCAGATATCAGAATTTTCAGAAAAACCATTTCGCGACCTAAATTTCGCCAAGTCATATCTCACTCAATATTTATCCGAATCATGCATATAATATGTCATTGGAAAGCTTACAAGACGTACTACGCATACATGCTAAATCACATGAGGATACGTACTATGCAGGAAGTTATGGCTGGTCAAAATATGCGATTTGTAAACAAAGGTTCCAAATCAATTTCAAATTACATATACGATTAAACCCAAATTATAGATCATATACACTACATATGGGCTACAACATACTGCAATATTGCCCCTAACATTAGGTGTAACTTAGGTTGTCATTGATGATGTATTTCAAGATTTTAAACATACATTCATGACATATTGTGCAAACAGTTCATATATAATATACATATGATTAATAAACACATGTTGTGATATCAATGAAGAAGTATTTACACGCATGCTATTACTTGTTTACACACAAAGAAGTACCAAAGGCGTATCTTTTGAAGCATGTTAGCCTTTGGTATGGAAAAACTACTGCAATTCTACATGCTCTGCAACCCAATAGTGTCTTCGAACTACGATCTTTGTGGGATGAGAATGAAACTCAATTTCACTGTTCGAGATAACTAGAATTTTGTCAGTATTTTGGGAGCTCTCAATATGGCAATGCGCTATCTCTCTATTTGGAATTCTGAAACTGATTAATTCTGATAAATTAAGGAGATGTGGGTATTAATTTCCTTGCATTTGCTCTAACTCTAATCAGTCACGTAACGTTTAAAATTAAACAGCTTACTGACTTGGTCAATTGGCCAAACTGACTAATAAATCAAATGGCTCAGACCCTCTATGGGCGCTACTCAAAATCCAACACACGAAAATTTCTACCGACACAAATTAATATAGGAGACAATTTTTCATTTTAGTCTAATAAAAATATGTGAAAAAATAATAATTGTATTTCAATTTTACAAAAATATGTGTGTTAACGCCAAGATCTTCTCCCACGTCTCAATCACGTAAGACGCTATGATCCTGCACAGTTCAACAAGTCAACACCAAAAGCTTGACGGCCTGACCGTCGGGGGATAGCTCCGGCGTGAGAATCAATACAGGCGATCACAAGGTTAACAATGGAGGAAAAATATCTTGTGTCTAGAGAGCGAGATGAAATATCAGTTACCTTTTTCTTCATGTGTGATCTTTGCTCATATATACTCTGTCCGATTTTTCGTGCCACCCACTCTCCATTAGCACAGACCCCCACCCCTAGTCACCTCAACTGAATGCAGGCAATACACCTACTATTTTCAGCCACTGTTTTCCACCTCCGACCGGCTAAGAATCCCATCCACATTAATGCATGACAGAAATAACAGTCAACCATCATACTTTTTCATCATTACCGGTCAAAGATAAATATTTAGATATTATTTAACTAATGGATCAATCCTAAATCAAAGGCCAAATACATTTAAGACACAATAAATATAACTTAAGGAATGGGCCCAATTAATCCGGTCCAACGTAAAAGATATCAAGATCTAAGGGGGAACTCCATTCGATCTGGCCTAATGGTGAAAGTATTATGGCCCAACATTGCCCCCCCAGTCTTTTATTAAACAGGAGGTTTAATGAAAGACTGTAAATATCATAGGCCCATAAGGAAAGGAATTGGAATCAACTTGAAAAGGTCTGAGAAAGATCTTACCGAGGCCTAAAGGGTCCACCCCCATCAGCATTAAGGACAAAAGTTGGAGGCCCAATGGATATAAGCCCACTCTATTTAAATCACTAAACCTAGAACTGGATGCTATCTCTTCCAATTCACCATCATTATATGTCATCAATGCGCCGCCCTCGAGTTTCGTGGAAAATTTAAAAAGACAGTTAGTATAAAAACCCCCTTCCCCCAAATTTGACAGTTTTACCAACCATTTCAAATTTCAGTCGTATTCTTTCTTTCTTCTCCCTTTCGATTTCTCCTCTATTTGCAAAATCTCAGCAATGGCGTCCCAGAGTTCAGATGATTCCATCCCCATCCCTACAGTTCCGATTTCTACCATCCCTCCTAGTTCAAACCCTATTAAAATGGTTTCAGACTCAAACCCTCAAATCGCGGCTAATCCCGCCAAGCATCCACCATGAAACCCATTACCCAATACTTTAGGGTTTTTCGAGAAAGAAGAACAATATCCTTATGCCAATACCCCCTCCATCATTACCGAGGTTGAGCTGCGCAACATTAGAGCTCGCTATTAGATTTCGAACACCCATCTGGTGAGATCCCCAGCCTCGCATGAACGAATGTACCAGCGACCGGATGGTTGGACTGCCGTACCGGTAACTCTTCTAGAGAAGGGGGTCCGATTCCCCCTTCACTCCTTTCTGGTTACGCTCCTAGGGTTTATAGGGGCGGGGTTTGCCCAATTGGTTCCAAATTCATACATCCATATTCTAGCTTTCATAGCATGCTGCTATGAGATAGGGATACCCCCTACAGTTGATTCATTCTTCACCCTCTTCTTCGCTGGAAAATCTCAGGAACGAGGCTTCAAAATGTTGAGCAAACAGCCTCCCAAGCCCAATGCCAAGTTCAAAAAATGACCTTTGATGGATACTCCTTCGAGCAATAAAGGGTGGCATAGAGAATGGTTCTTTGTGAAGGGACCTAAAATCTATTCTATTCCAGAATGGACCACCTCCGAGCGGATCTCTGCGGATTTCAGAGACATTTCAAAGGAACGTGTGAAAGAAATGGCGAGCATTATAGAAAAGATTTCCCTGAAGGAATAAAGCTTCGGACTCCTGAGTAAGCAAGCATGGTTGTATGACCATAAGTGTAAGTTCCAAATTCATATCGATACATAATTTGTTGAACTTTCTTTTAGTAGGCTAATCTAGAAGAAGGTTTTTCTCTACTGCAGTGTCCTTGATCAAGCCGACGTCGATCGACCGAAGGGATTTAGAGAAATTCCTCTCGGGTAAATCTTCATCACCCTCCACTGAAAATCCACCGGATGAAACTCCGGCCTTTGACGCTCAAGACGCCGAGGTCCTCCCCGTAGAGCCAGAAACAGTGGATGACTCCAGCCAAGCTCGTAAGAAGAAGAGGGCTATGCGACAACCGAGGTTAATTTCTCAAGAATCTCAACCAACCTCTACTTCTAGCCTGATGGATATGCCGGTGAATGAACAGATTCAAGCCCTCCGTGTCAAAAAGAGGAAAACCAAGGTGACCCCTCTGTCTGTCGATGAACTTCGAGTGCCTACCCCTGAAGTTGATCCTCCAATAATCGTCCCAGTGGAAATCCACGTTTCTGATGAGGAGCTCGAAGAACGTACTGGGCCTTCCTCCTTTTTGTCCCGTAAAAGGAAATAACCCTCTGACAATCATCCCCCACCAACCCCTGAACCTGTACTTACTCAACCTCCACCTCTTTCTAAACAACGTATGCCTTCTCCATCATCCTCTTCAGAGTTTAGGCGCGAAGCCATGGCATCACCTACCATATGGCCTGAATTCAATGAAAACTTCCCTTTTCAACTGTTCGACTCCTTTGTCTGGGATACCGATGACCATCGGTTCGGAAACAGCTCGATTAGAGATTTAATCGAGGAGGGCATGAGTTACCATGCTAAGGTGAGTTAGTTGAATGTTTGAAATTATGTACACCTCTTAACGATTAACTGATTATCTTTGAATGTCTGTAGGCGAATGCTATCTTCGGGAGGCTTCTCCCCAGATATAAAGAGGCCGAAGCCGAAGCCGAAGAAGACGCAGCCAGACGAGAGAATGCTATTCTGAAGTCGGCTTTGAATAAAGAGAGAAGTGACCACGGTACTGCTCTCTTCAATAATAAATGCCTCCAAAAGGATTTAAATAAGTTAAAAGGAGAACTGGAGACAGCCGAAGCCACTCATCGAATCATCGTCAACATGAACATAGACTTGGTTCATAGGAATGAAATCCTTGTGCAGAAGAATGAGACATTTGTGAAAACCAACAAGAGCTTGGCGCTGCAGGTGAATGAATTTGAAGCTAGGGAGTTGAGAAGTTTGAAGGAACGAGCCAAGCTTGAAGAGGAGCTTCGCGAGCTTCGCGTTTTGAGAGATTTAGGCCCACCTCTGACCGAATATCTTCGCAAAGAAATCCAGCAAGACTACCGAAATTCAACCGAGTTAAATGAGAAGATCATTCAAATGTTCTCAGATGGATATGACGAATGCCGAAGCAAAGACAAGGCAAAAATTATCACAGCCAAGGTTGATCCGACCATTCTCGATTCTTCTGAAGACGAAGCTAACGTTTGAAGATGATTTTCCTCTCCCTATCTATAGGATTTCTGTAAAAACTCCTGTCTTTTTGTAATCCAACACCATATTAATGAAAAATTGGCTTCATTCCTTATGACTTCTGTGCAATTACTTTTTGTCAATACTCCAACATCAATCAACTTGAAAAATGTACAAGCTTTTTATAATTTACACAAAGTGTGAGGTAGATCTGCTTCATCGGGAATTTGTTTACCACGAAGACATTTGCCTACCACGAAGGGTCTGACAAAGTCTAAAGGACCTCCTGCCGATAAGGCTACCATCGAATGGTCAGCGAGTCCACCCGAGCCTCCTTACACCAATGACGTTTGCCTACCACGAAGGGCCTGACAAACTCATAAGGACCACCTTCCGATAAGGCTACCATCGAATGGTCAGCGAGTCCACCCGAACCTCCTTACACTAATGACGTTTGCCTACCACGAAGGGCCTGACAAACTTATAAGGACCACCTGCCGATAGGGCTACTATCGAATGGTCAGCGAGTCCACCCGAACCTCCTTACACCAATTACGTTTGCCTACCACAAAGGGCCTAACAAACTCATAAGGACCACATGCCGATAAGGCTACCATCGAATGGTCAGCGAGTCCACCCGAACCTCCTTACACCAATGACATTTTCCTACCACGAAGGGCCTGACAAACTCATAAGGACGACCTGCCGATAGGGCTACCATCGAATGGTCAGCGAGTCCACCCGAACCTCCTTACACCAATTACGTTTGCCTACCACGAAGGGCCTGCCAAATGCATAA
Organism: Panax notoginseng; assembly: GCA_016801055.1. Classification (NCBI taxonomy): domain Eukaryota; kingdom Viridiplantae; phylum Streptophyta; class Magnoliopsida; order Apiales; family Araliaceae; genus Panax; species Panax notoginseng. Next base: position 32,013,158 of record CM029014.1, on the reverse strand, counting down.
GGACCACCTACCGATAGGGCTACCATCGAATGGTCAGCGAGTCCACCCGAATCTCCTTACACCAATGACGTTTGCCTATCACGAAGGGCCTGACAAACTCATAAGGACCACCTGCCGATAAGGCTACCATCGAATGGTCAGCGAGTCCACCCGAACCTCCTTACACCAATGAAGTGAACAGCAACGAGGACAAGGCTTGTTGAGAAAAAAGGAACTTTTATTGATGATGATTTGAACATTTACATACTTCCGGTATACTGACATTGTATCTACTGAAAATACTTTCGAAGCTTGCCGGCATGCCAAGTATTCTTGATCTCTGATCCGTCTAGTGCCCTTAACCGATAAGTCCCCAGCTTCGGTACCTCGATGACTTTATACGGTCCTTCCCAGTTTGGCATCAGCTTTCCCAAGTTTTGAGGTGTAGATGCTTCGACTTCTCTAAGGACAAAATCTCCCACTTCGAATCTACGAAGCTTTACCCCCTTATTGTAATGCTTAGCCACTCTTCATTGATAGGCCGCCAATCTGATCAAAGTTGTTTCCCTGACTTCGTCGAGCAAATCCAGATTGACCTTCAGCCCTTCTTCATTGTAAATCTCTTTAAATTGACTGACCCGAAGACTTGGAGAACCAATTTCAACTGAAACTAAGGCATCAGTACCATAGGCCAGTCTAAAAGGTTAATCCCCCGTTGTAATCCTCGGTGTAGTCTGATAAGTCCATAATACGCTGAGCAACTCTTCTGGCCATCTTCCTTTAGCTTCATCCAGTCTTCGCTTCATCCCATTCAACAGCGTTCTATTGGTCACTTCGACCTGCCCGTTCGACTATGGATGAGCTACTGAAGTATTTCTGTGCTGAATTCCTAGTTCCTTCAAAAATGCTTCAAATTTTGATCCCACAAACTGACGTCCGTTGTCCGATATCACCACCTTAGGAATGCCGAAACGGAACACTACTGACTCCTTCATGAACTTTAAGCATTCTTGTTCCGTTATCAACCTAAGTGGTTTTGCCTCTACCCATTTGGTCATATAATCGATGACAACTATAACAAAACTGACCTGACCTTTAGGTTTCGGTAATGGACCCAGTATATCAACCCCCAGACAGCAAAGGGTATAGGAGATAAGATCGAGTATAGCTCTTTTAGTGGCTAATGTGGGATTGGACTGTTAAGTTGACATTTCTCACATTTCTTGACGTATTCCGTAGCTTCCTTGAAGATTGTAGGCCAGTAGTACCCCTGACGAAGTACTTTGTAGGCTAATGACTTAGCAGCTATATGGTCACCACAGATGCCCTAGTAGACTTCTCAAAGAGCATATCCAGCTTCGGACGGAGTCAAACATTTCAGTAATGGAGACGATAATGCCCTTCAGAAAAGATCCCCATCTATCAGAACGAAGTTAGCACTCTTATATTTGATTTTCTTGGCAAGCATCTGATCCGAAGGCAAGACGCCATCTGCCAGATACTCCAGATATGGAGTCAACCAGCAGTTAGAGCGATCAATGCACATTACCGATTCATGTTGAACACTAGGATGCTGCAAAATTTCCAACTAAACGGACCCATCAAAAATGTTAGCATCCGTAGTGGCTAGCTTTGAGAGTGCATCGGCAATGGAATTATCGTCACGCCCGACTCCTTGAAACTCGTACGATTGGAAATACTGAAGCCAATCTTTTAGTTCTGCCAAGTACTTGACCATTCTCTGACCTCGAGCTTCATATTCCCCTGAGACTTTCTTGACGACCAACTGAGAATCACTGAATATGACTATTCTCTGCACTTCGAGGCTCTTAGCCAGTCGTAACCCTGCTAGCACCGCCTCATACTCTGTCTCGTTGTTCGTTGCCCTGAACCCGAATCTGATGGCTTGCTGCACCTTGAATCCCTCCGAACTAGTCAAGATAATCCCTGCTCCACTGACGTCCGAAGTAGAAGACCCATCTGCATACAACGTCCACGAGCTCTGATTTTGCTGAAGAACCGCAACTGTCCTGTCAGACCCTTCAGCTTCTTCCATAGCTTCATCCGCTTCAGAAAATGAACACTCGACCACAAAATCAGCCAAGGCCTTTCCCCTAATAGCTGTTCGGGGATGATATTCAATAAAAAATTGGGACAACTCCATCGTCCATATAGCTAACCTCCCCAAAACTTCGGGGTTGCCCATAATTTTCTTCAACGGCTGATCTGTGTATACTACTAGGAACCTATCCTGGAAATATTGTCTAAGCTTTCTACTTGCTATCATCAAAGCAAAAGCAAACTTTTTAATATTTGGGTACTTTGTCTCAGCATCCCGAAGGACATGGCTTACATAGTAAATCGGGTGCTGCTTACCCCCAACGTCTCGCACCAAAATTGCTCCCACCGCTAACGAACTTGCTGCTAAGTATAAATACAAGGGCTCAGTAGGAGCGGGCTTCACCAATAAAGGCGCCGAAGATAAATATGTCTTTATACTCTGGAAAATGTCTTCACATTCCGAAGTCCACTGGAACGTCTTCGCATTCTTCGGCCCTTTCAACGTGTCAAAAAATAGCAAACACCTTTCTACCGACTTGGACATAAATCTCCTCAAAGCTGTAATCTTTCCAGTCAGACGTTGAACATCTTTAAATGACTGAGGAGTCTTCATGCTCAAGATTGCCTGGATCTTCTTTGGGTTGGCTTCAATTCCTCTCTGACTGACAAGATAACCCAGAAACTTGCCAGCCCCCAATCTGAAGATGCATTTGGTAGGATTCAGCCTCAAGTTGTGATAACGAACTGTCTGAAAGCACTCTTCTAAATCATCCAAGTGTTTCTGAACAAGCATGCTTTTGACAATCATGTCATCGACGTACACCTCCATGTTTCTGCCCAGCTGGCGACTGAAGATGTAGTTCATCATTCTCTGGTACGTGGCTCCAGCATTTACTAAGCCAAACGTCATCTTTTTATAGGCATATACTGAACGATGCGTAATGAACGTCGTCTTCGGTATGTCCTCTCTGCACATTAAAATTTGATGGTAACCAGAGAAGGCATCCATAAAACTTAATAAAGCATACCCCGAAGTCGCATCGATGAGCTGGTCGATATGGGGTAGCGGATAGAAATCCATCAAACAAGCTTTGTTCAAATCTGTATAGTTGATGCAGACTCACCATTTCCCATTCTGCTTCTGGACCAGCACCATATTTGCCATCCACTCTGGGTAGTCGATCTCAAAAATGAAGTCTGCAGCCAGCAGCTTTGCAATCTCCTCATTAATGATCCATTGGCGCTCTGGTGCAAACATTCGCCTCTTCTGTTGAACTGGTTTTTTGGTTGGGTCTACCTCCAGCCGATGCTCAACAATCTTTCGACTTACTCCTGGCATATCCTGAGGCTCCCATGCAAAGATATCAGCAGAACAGCATAGAAGCTCCATAAGGTTCGTTTGGAGAGGCTCCGGCAGACCCGAACCTATCTTTACAGTCCTATCTCTCTTGCCTGGGATGAGCTCGAACTCCTCTGTCTCTTCCGCTGGCATGACTAATGGTTCTGAACTGCTTTCGGTGAAAGGCTCGATCTCTATCGCCATTGTCAGTTTCTGCTTCGACACCCCTACTCCCGAAGTAATCACTGCATTTCTATAGCATCTTCTGGCCAAATCCAGATCCCCTTTCACCTCTCCAACCCCATGAGCTGTAGGAAATTTAATTTTAAAATGCGGGATTGAGGTTACAGCTTGTAAAGCAGTTAAAGTAGGCCTCCCCAGAATGGCATTATAAGCATAATCTACATGCACAACTCTCTTGCCTGGGATGAGCTCGAACTCCTCTGTCTCTTCCACAGGCATGACTAATGGTTCTGAACTGCTTTCGGTGAAAGGCTCGATCTCTATCGCCATTGTCAGTTTCTACTTCGACACCCCTACTCCCGAAGTAATCACTGCATTTCTGTAGCATCTTCTGGCCAAATCAAGATCCCCTTTCACCTCTCCAACCCCATGAGCCATAGGAAATTTAATTTTGAAATGCGAGATTGAGGTTATAGCTTGTAAAGCAGTTAAAGTAGGCCTCCCCAGAATAGCATTATAAGCATAATCTACATGCACAACATAAAATTTGCAAGTTATTTCTACCTGTTGGGGGGTCGTTCTGAAGATGACTGGTAGCTCAATAGTTCCAGCCACCTTGACTGGATCGTTGCTGAAGCCGTACAAAGGAGCCTCCTGCCCGATCTCCATCTTCTGCCCATCCAGATGCATCCTCTGATAAGCGTAGGCATACAGAATATCCATAGAAGACTCATTATCAATCATCATTCGCTTCATGTCCACCAAACCCATTTGTGTCGTCACCACCAATGATCCCTCATGCGGTTCGATGGTCTCCGAAGGGTAATCCTCATCTGTAAAGGAGATTACTGTACCTGGGAAGGGTCTGGCAGTCTTCGGGAGGGTACCCGTCACCGACATGACCGAATCCAGATAACTTCGGTGCTTCTTTTCAACAAGCTTGCCAGAAGTGCCCCCAGTGATGACATCTACTACATGCCTCGTAGGCTGTCCAGGTGCTGGCAATGCTTGCTGACTTGGCTGAGCTGTCTGAACAGGCTCTCTATCCCTTTGCTAGGCTTGTTGAGTCGTCCTTGCAGCCACATACTGAACTAAGGCCCCACCTTGAACTTTCCTCTCGATGAAGTCCTTCAGACTAGCACAGTCATTTGTATCGTGACCCGAAGCATGGTGATAGTCACAATATTTACGAGAATTACCTTTTTCAGGCTTAATGTTATCTCGAGGTGGTTCGAAGATAGATTGATTTTTGATTCGGTCCAAGATTACAGCTCTATCAGTATTGAGTGCAGTGTACGTCCTATTAACTCTTTGGGCTGGGGCAGATGGACGACCTCCCCCTGTCTCCAGTTGTTATTGTATTTCTTTGACCCACCATCATAGCGGTCTTTGTTTGCCTCACTTTTCTTCTGGTCCCCGTCTGTTCTATCCCGATCTGTCTCCTTGAGCCGATCCGAAGAAGGACGCTTGAGACTATTCATGGCCTCCTCTACCACGATATAGCCTTCTGCTTTATTGAAGGCTTAAGCAAAATTCTTTGGGTGGTGAAACATCAATTTCTTCACCAATTTTTCTAATTTGACCAGGTCTAACCCATTCTGAAATAGTCCAACGGCTTGTAAATCGTTTAGGTCTGTCACTTGGCCGACTGCTTCACAGAACCGTTTCACATACTGGCCCAAAGACTCATTCAAATATTATTGAACCTGAGCTAATGAGCCGGTTGGTTTTCCTCTTCTTTTATTGCTCCCAAAACGAGCATGAAATTTACTGCACAGATCTGCCTAAGATGATATTGAATCCGAAGGCAACGTCCCCATCCACTGTCTGGCGTCCTTTCGGAGTGTTGTAACAAAAGTATGGTATTTAGCAGCATCGCTAAAGTCATAATAGTCCATCAGTCTGTCGAACGCTTGACTGTGGTCATAAGGATCCCCAGATCCATCATAACTTTCTATGTGGGGCAACTTTTTGGTGGGGTCAGCTTTCTTCTTAAGAATCTCCGCGAAAAAAGGAGAAGCCTTCTTTCCTGAAGTGTCTTTCACCTGTTGGACTTCGGCAAGCTATTTTCGAAGCTCTTTTACTTCCTTGACCAGAAATTCTACTCCTTCTGGTTGTGTCAAGACTTTTTTTTCTAGCGACTCCCTCCTCTTTTGAGTAGACCGGCCTTTTTCAATAGAACTCCCCATCTTCGAGGGACTTTTCTAACGATGAGCGTCCCCAGAGCGGTGTGCCCTCAGGGGACCCTCAGGTGTGCGACTTCTGGACCTGCTTCGTCGTGGTATTCTGTCGCTGTGACGAGAATGAACAAGGCAGAGTGCTTTCTTTGTATTCTCGGGAGTATATTCTCTAGACCTGCCCCTCTGTCTGCTTTGACTCTGCTCCTTAGAACCGAGAGGGCGGTGTGCCCTCTTCGATCTTTAGGGAGTAAGGCTTCTTGACCTTCTTTGTTCACGAGGTTGGCCCCGAGATTCACGACCCGAATGGGCAGGTTCCTTTCCTCTCCAGTGCCCATGTTCTTCGGATTGAACGTAACTAGACGCTTCGTCTCTTAACTCCGCCATTCGAAGCATCTGCTCGGCTATATCTTGCCTCTGCTTTATAAGTACCTCCATAGCCCTGTCTGCTTCGTCTGTCATCTTGGACAACTTGGAGACCTTATCGTCCTGATCATTTCAGTGTCGGGTTCTAGGCGGTGTACCTTCTACCCATTTCTGACCATGATCAGGCCCTTTTTCGGCAGTGAAAACCAATCTTCTCTTAACATTCCCCATGGCTCTCGAACGAGAACCTTCTGACGCACGTTTGGAGGCCGTATTGGCATGAGCACTGTTAGTAGGACCTAGACAATCCTTAACTGATATCTGTGGTGTAGACGTGCTTACAGCCATCGGCTGTTCATCCAGAGTATCTGCTCTACTCTTCACCATGAATTCCAATGTAGAATAAGTATAGTTTGTGATTGAAAACTTCAAGAACACTAGAACTCAGCCCTCCTTCTAGCGCCAATGTTAACGCCAAGATCTTCTCCCACGTCTCAATCACGTAAGACGCTATGATCCTGCACAGTTCAACAAGTCAACACCAAAAGCTTGACGGCCTGACCGTCGGGGGATAGCTCCGGCGTGAGAGTCAGTACATGCGATCACAAGGTTAACAATGGAGAAAAAATATCTAGTGTCTAGAGAGCGAGATGAAATATCAGTTACCTTTTTCTTCATGTATGATCTTTGCTCATATACACTCTGCCCGATTTTTCGTGCCACCCACTCTCCACTAGCATAGTCCCCCACCCCTAGTCACCTCAACTGAATGCAGGCAATACACCCACTACTTTCAGTCACTGTTTTCCACCTCCGGCCGGCTAAGAATCCCATCCACATTAATGCATGGTAGAAATAACAGTCAACCGTTATACTTTTTCATTATTACCGGTCAAAGATAGATATTTAGATATTATTTGCCTAATGGATCAGCCCTAAATTAAAGACCCAATACATTTAAGACACAATAAATATAACTTAAGGAATGGGCCCAATCAATCCGGTTCAACGTAAAAGATATCAAGATCTAAGGGAGAACTCCATTCGATCTGGCCCAATGGTGAAAGTATTATGGCCCAACAATGTGTAAAAAATATAAATGTATTTTAGTCTTACAAAAATATGAACAGGCATAAAACACATTTATATTTAGACCTACACGATACTCGTAAAGTATGCTTTATAACATAGAAAAGAGTTGTATAATATGAGGGGTTGGTTGAAAACTTTAAAAAAGCTAAAATATTTTCAATTACCCTAAAAAGTAATTTAATTTTTGAAAGAAAAATATTTATTCCTTGTTTAAGTTAAAAGTATCATTTTCATGAAAATTATATGTAAAATTAAGACTATTCTTTTCAAAAAGTGTATAAATGTGTCTTATATGATCGTGTGAGGTTTTTACTGAAATTTTGCGAGTTGGCTTTTTGAAAATGGATTTTGTTGAAACTTGTGACTTATAATATAGAAGCTATTTAAAAAGACTAGTGCGATGCAGAGCGGAGCGGTGCGATGCAGAGCGGAGCGGTGCGATGCGGAGCGGAGAGGGGGCGAAGGGCCCGAGTGGAGTACCCAAATTGGAGAACTACGTAAATATATGTATTAATTCTCTATTGTCGTGTGCGTGTGTGATCCAAAATCTAACAGATTTCAACATTGGATAAATTGGTTATACAAAATGATAAGGTAAAAGGAGAATTGAGTGATAACACACATAATTACGTGAGCTATCATAAAAACGATATCGTCAGGGACGGACATACGAATTTATGAAGATGGAGCACTTTTATAATTAAATAAAAATAATAAAAAAAAATAATAAAATTACTTTCTACACGACTCCGTAACTTTGTTACACAAAAACTAGTCTCATTCATAATATGTGTAAATATTAATGATGTATTTATATTTTATATTTAATATTAGATATAATGAGTTTTTTGCTTAAAAGTTGTGACACATAATGAAATTATGATGACAGAATTGATAATATTGATCAATAAAGAGAGTACTCCTTTTGTAAAACAAAAAAAAATAACAAATGTGATTTGTTTACTCTGAAAGAGAGGGAACTATTAAAATTCACCAAATAGATTCAAAAATATATAAAAATTATTTTTTAAAATCACCAAATCTTTTTTATTTAAGAGGGAAACTTTTTATTAATACCCCTATATTAATAATGAATTACAAAAATCAAGAGGTGGCACTTGCCCTCACATAAATCCGCTTATGGATATCGTTTTATGTAATTGAATATATAAAAAGTACATCCCCTCTTATATTGTGTACAAAATGCATAGTATTTTGTGATTTTTTAAAATAATATTATTATGTGAAACAGTTCAAGCAATAATGTAGGTTGCCTCTCATCTAGCGTGGCAGACCTAGGTTATGAGCAGTGGGGTCAATTTTTAAGAGTAAAAAAAAGAAAAAAAAATAGGGTATTTAATAAAAAATTTAAAGTTTAAATTGAAAAATATTATGTGACGAACGAGACCTTTGTAATTAATTTTTAAATATTTATTGAATTAAATAAATATTCTGTTAATTTATTTATTGAGTTAAATAATTATTTGATGGAGTTGTGGTAGATTAATTTAATTAAGTGTGTCACATTAATTAAATTAATGTGGAATAATTTTATAGATCAAAGTGAGAATTTAATTGAGATAATTAAATTAAATGAACTGTTAAATAATTTTAATGTTGTTCTAATTAATTAGAGATTTATTGATTTGTTATAAATAATAAATGAGAATTTTAATTATGTGATGATGTGATTTAATAAGCAATATTGCCTTTTATTTAATTAAATTTAAATAATATTATTTGATTAATTAAAGTGTGACAAATAAACTATATAATAAACAAGTTAATTAAAATAATGGAAAAAGGAGTTGAATTGGAACAAACCAAACATGACCTTGAGGGCATGGGAAGGCCATATTGCGCTTAACTGCTACCCATGTACGTATCGATTATATTATGCGCGTTATATCATGTATTAGCCTTATTTTTTTTACGTAATTCCTAAAGCCTAAGTCAGAAGAATCACAGAGAGAAAAGAGAGAACTTGATAGAAATTGGGTTTGAGGAAAAAGGTTTGCAGAATCATAGGAGGGATTCCTACCATTTTAATAGAGAAATCAAAGGTAATCCCTTAATATCAAGTTTTTAAATTACGTTCTTAAAAGTTCTTCATGAAATCAATTTTTAACTTCCTGTATTTGAATTTTATGAATGATTGTTAAATATATGATGTTATATATGTTTATAACATGTTTTACATGAATTGTATGGGATTTAGAATAATCAAATCCATGAAATCATGCTTAAAATATGAGTTTTGAGTTTACAGTAAAAATATTATTTTAGTTCTCTGTAATTGAATTTTTATGGCCAAATTGTTGAGAAGTTGTTTGTAATTGTTAATATGTATGTATAATCTGTTATTTGATATTTTTAAACGATTTTAGAGTAATTAATCCATGAAATTAAGATTAAGTTGAAATATTGAAGGTTACAGAGAAATAATGTTTGAATGTGGCCCATACGTATAAAAATTGGTGCCTTAATTATATGTTAAACGTTAAATTGATAATGGATTATGTTTCTATATATAAAAACGAAAAGAACGAAATTGTATGAATTGATTTGGTTGAAAAACGAGTTCGTAGTGGTCGATTTCGTTAAGAATGTCAAAAATGGAGTTTTTCACAAAAAACACTGAAATTGTGGCTTTAAATTTTGTTGTTTATGTGACTTAAGATGTTAAAAGTATGCCAGGAATATCATTAAATATTTATGTTAAGTTCAGAACATATAGGTGAAACTGAATTCGTTGTTTGTGTGAAATTTTGGACTAAATTGGTCATGTTCTATGTTCTTCGCGAACTACAAAAACTGAATCTAGGTAACCGGGCCCAGCGGGCGTTACCAAGTTAAATTACCCCACCCCGGTGGGTAAAAAAAATTATTAAATAAAATGAATATTTTTGTAAGACCCCAACTTTTATGAATAAAGATTAATTTTTCTCTAAATATCATTTTGAATATTATGGTGTGGATTTGATATAATGTTATAATTGTGGGTAATATTTATAAATTTTGCAAAATAAGCAAGTTGTCATAAAATATTCGTTTGGTTGGAAAAAATTCGTACGACGGCACAATCATTGATGGACCCCACAACGGAATTATTATCGGAGTTAGAAAACGACATAAATAACTTTTTATAAAAATAACGGCAAAAATTTTACCGTTAACTGCTGAAATACCCGGTGATAAAAGTACAGTAATACACGTGGTTGCATAGTGACACAAAGTATTGTACAGTATCTTTGATTATTGATGCTTACGTGAGAAGTCACTCAATTTTATGCAATTATTGCCACAATAATTGCAACATAGTATCTCACGTTATTGATTCAATTATTGTCACAGTATTATCTGCACAATATTTTATATTATTAAATCAATAATTGAGATGACAAAATTATTCATATTATTATTTGCATTATTGACGATGTCTAGAAAGTTATGTCAAGGAAAGGATTTAGTCACTTAATTGCGCGCCAATAAGGAGAAGTCCTTATAGAAAAGCTTCATCTTTCCTGAAAATGATCTAGTTGTTAATATTGCGAGTTATAATGATGAATAAATGTTATTAAAAATATATTTTGTGACGTCAAGTGAATTGAGATAAATAGAGGGGATTTTTATGAAGTATTTGTTGTAAATTTGACTTATTATATGGATCCCCACTTATCCATTTTTTTAAATTATCGGTAGAAAGCTATCTCAATTTTGTTATATATATATATATATATATATATATATATATATATATATATATATATATTATAGTTTTGTTTTTTATATAAAATAGAATATATTATATTTTATTTGCACAGTACTGCATAGTGTGTGCATAGTAAAATCAATAATTTTCATAAATTCGTCCGTTAATTCGTTCGCCCGTGATTCCACTGTGTAGTCCGTGATTTTTTAATTCAAATAATATCATGTCATTCTCGTATAAATAGGATGCTTAATTTAGAAATGAAAATCACACCAGAATTAGAGAATTATTCTTCTATAATATTCAGCGTAATTTTTTAGAGTCTAAGGAAGCTTTGAGTGTAGAAAACAGTGCAAGTTTTATTGAAGAATATCTCCGCCATACCAGTCAGAAATACTCTCCTTTTAAGGTAAGGAATATTATTTTTGTTCAATATTAGTAAGAAATAATATTTTTTTTCATACTCTATAGTATGTAAGTAATATTATTTCGTTTCAGAGTTCGAATTCTACACTCATTTTGTTAAGTTTTGCTTCTATACTCCTTGAAATTAGTAGAATATCTTTGAAATTTGTACTTCATCTAAGTACCTTTTCACAATAATATTATTCTGAACATTCTTATTAAATTTTATTCTTGTTAAATTTTGATCTTTTCATGTCGGGATACTATTCATGGGATACAATTCACTCGGGTACTATTCACCCGGGGTACTATTCATGATAAAAATTGATTTTTTTATGTCCAAATTATTTTTGATACATGAATATGATTCTTGAATTTTACTCCACAAAGCAGTTATCATGTTGACAATTTGGACATTCTTGAACTTTGGATAAATTGATTTATAAATCTTTAAAATTTATCTTTACTCTTATTTAATTGAATTTTTATATCATTGTCATCATCCTCATGCTTATATTGTGATGAAAGTCATCTTTGGCTCGTAGTGCATTGATGGACTGTTGATTTGTATGATTACGACTATGTATCAATATAATCATAACCTGTAATATTACAAATGATGTGGTAAACGTCTTCATTGACCCGTGGTGTATTAATGGACACTTGTTGGCATGATCATAACCACTGGTGATACTAACGAATATCATTGGCCCGTAGTGCATGGATAATTCGTGAATATGATAATAATAAATATCTTTGGCCCGTAGTGCATGGATAATTCATGGATATGATACTAACGAATATCCTTGGCCCGTAATGCATGGATAATTTGATGACGTGGATTATTTATTGAGCTGTGTTACAACGATAAAATATTGATGATGAACTTTTGAATCATAGAAGATAGTAGATATCATGCTCTACTTGACTCTTCTAATGGATTATTTGTTCCGCTGCAGTTAAACTTGTTGTCTATTGTATTCAATCAGTTTAACACTGTTGAAGGCTAACGATAATTTATTCTGCATTATCTTAGTCATAATATTCTTTACTGGACTAGTTGAGCTCACCTTTTGCTTTCATTGTTCTCTTCAGAAAATGAGAACATAGTCGGAACTAGTTGGGAAATGGAGTGACGGTCTGAGATGGTCGCTATAGTAGTCCTCACTATTCTATGAAATAGTGTGATAATAAATGTAATGAAGACTTAATTTGAGTTTGGATATTGTTTACGAGATAATATTCGTGTTAAAACTTTCAGCTTACGTTTGTCATATTATATAAATGAAGTTGTATTTAAATTCTGTACCATGTATTTGACGACTCAGAATGGGTTGTGTATACCTATTTTGGGGGCGTCACAATTTTAGTTGAAATATTTATGGAATAAAATAAATATTTGATGAAAATTATTATGGAATAATTTATTCGAGTGTAATAATAGTGAGGGAATGAAAATATTCTAATTTAATTAAGTAATTAAATTAGAAGGGTAATGATTTGTCAAATAAAGTGGAGTTTATATTAAATAATTAAGTGAAAGTGTGACTAATGGACCATATAATAAGAAAATTAGAAAAATAAATTAGAAAAGGTCTTGTGATCTTATAACTGCTATAATTTGTAACTGGTTAAACCACGTTAAAAAAAATGATGTCCATGAGATGATATGATGTTGTTTAAACTTAAGATTTGAGATTTCAGTCCTGTATATGTGAATGATGGTAATGAGCATAATTTAAACCAAGTTAACAAGTTGTATTAAAAGAAGAAACTAAACCTATAAGGTTAGTATTAATATAACTAACGAATGTCTGTGTAGGACTTGTGGTGAACGTGAGTAGTAATCGTTTAGCCTACGCACGAGGCAAGTCTCCAAACCCTATTCTTACATTGAGCAAGTTCTTAAATCTTATTATTATTGAGCAAGCTTCGTATTCTTATTTCGAACTGTTCAAAGATTAATTATTCAAGTTTATGATTCCAAATGAAATGTTCTAATTCTTTTGAAGTATTACTTTTATTGTAAAAAGTTCATTCAATTGTGTAGAATTGAGATCCAATCTTTTCAGTCAATTATATAGAGTTGAGATTCAACCTTTGATTTGATTATTGATTTCGATATTGCATTGAAACCTTGAATAGATAGTGATTTTCTTATTGATTCAACTAATCATTAGTTAATGATTATTGAACTCTAAATTACCCTTGAAGCTAATCCAAACCAAACTTCCTTTGGTGCGAACTCTAACGTTAAAGCAGAGATGAACAACCCTGTTATGGGGGATTATATTACGCGATAGCGTTAAGATGTTGTGCACATACATGGTACTAAGGGTTAATCCCCCTAAGAACGAGAAGCAAAGTCCATATAGTCTTACGACTGTTAAAAGTTTAAAGTAAAAATACTTAAAAACCTAGGACATAGTTCATGGTCTTGTGACCCTCAGATGTACTTTTGATTCCTGTTCTAATCTTGATTCAAAAGTCGAGCTTTCTTTTGTTCAGTATCCATTGATTATTCGCATGTTATTATTATTACTATTGTTAAACTTGTGGGCAATTGTTGCTCACTCTTGCATAATAACATTGCAGCTAAGATTGAGAAAGTTGATGAGCCATCCACAAGTAAGGGCAAGGGCAAAGCAAGCAAATGATGAAGATTTATTTAGTATTTGAGAATGATTATGTTAAGACTTATTATGTGATGTTTAAGACTTAATTGTTTATGATGTTCCGTATTTGATGTATTAAGGTTAGATAACCTGGGATTTATTTGTTTAAGTTGTTGTAACCCCTTTAATAGGAGGATTTTTATTTAAATTTTATTGTCATCTTTACTATGGGTAGATAGATGTTATTTATTTTGGTGAGTGAACACCAAATCTATAGAAAACTCGAGTACCTGGATTTGGGGGTGTCACATATTATCTCCGTTTCAAAATTAGAGACACATTTTGACTTTTTAAAATCAATTCACAAAATTCTAGAATTCAAAATTGATATGAAGTTATTTAGTTTTAATATAACAAATATAACAATTGTAAACTAACTATAAAATACTACTAATTATTATCTTTGTTATTTTCAAAACTTGAACAAATTTATATCAATTCAATTTTATGATTTCGTAAATTGACTTTAAAAAGTCAAAATATATATCTAATTTTAAATTAAAAGTAGTATTAAATTCTTCAAAATTCATATTTTATACTACCTTAATCACTACAATACTTTTTATCTCTCTATTTCTCGTCTAGAGGTTTGGCATCCGCCCCACAAAATTGTCATGACAAATCAAAAGCTATCATTTCATAAAAGATTACTCCAATTCTTAACATCCATCTTTTTGAAAATATTCCTTTCTTTACTCTTTTTTTCCATGATAGGAGACTAAAAGATTCCTAATTACTTGCAGAAAAAGTAGAAGTATATAAAAGATTCCCTTTGGCCACTTGGTTTAATTATTTGTCAATTTTGATCTCACAAGAACCACATTAAACCAAGTGATGGACTCGGTACTTATTGTTTAGTCCTACTTCAATTTAATAAAAAAAAATGAAACTCCTATTTTAGGAGTATTATACAAGCAAGTAGGATATATATTTGGATTAAGATCCTTTTCATTATAAATATCATTCATTTTTTTTCAATACACATTTAGTGATACAAATATTATTTTAGCAACACTTTGAACTAAATAATTATTTGCGATGAATTTTATTATCTTGCTAATTGTTTACTTTGAATTTTATTGTGTCGTTATTATTAGGAAAAATTAGAGAATAGATGTAAATATGTTGTAAGACCCCAACTTTTATAAATAAAGATGAATTTTCTATAAATATCATTTTTGAATATTATGGAGTTAATTTGATATAATGTTATAGTTGTGGGTAATATTTATAAATTTTGCAAAGTAAGCAAGTTGTTATAAAATTTGTCATCTGGCTCGGAGGGATTTGTCATCTACAGTGATGCTTCGAGCAAAGGGTTGGGATGCGTTCTCATGCAACATGGAAAAGTCATAGCCTATGCATCAAGACAACTCAAGGAATATGAGAAGAATTATCCTACTCATGATCTAGAGTTGGCAGCTGTTGTCTTTGCACTTAAAATTTGGAGGCATTACTTGTATGGGGAGAAAGTGGAGATCTTTACAGATCATAAAAGCCTCAAATATTTCTTCACTCAAAAGGAACTCAACATGCGACAACGACGTTGGCTTGAACTGTTGAAAGATTATGATCATACCATTCAATACCATCCTGGAAAAGCGAACGTGGTAGCTGACGCATTGAGTAGAAGATCATATGCGGGTACAAGTGCAATATTAACAACGCAAAGGTCCATTTTGTGTGACTTGCAAAGGATGGAGATAGAGTTGAAGACTCCAGGGACCCATGTGATGATGGCGAATATACGAGTAGAACCGACTTTAATCGATAAAGTTAAAGCTGCTCAAGCTACAGACCTGGAGCTGATGCGTATGAGGAAGAAAGTGCAAGAAGGTTCTATGCCGGAAGCAAGAATCGATGAAGAAGGAATACTTCGAGTCAACTCCAGACTTTGTGTTCCTAACAACCCTGATTTAAAGTATGAAATCATGATGGAGGCGCACAACACACCGTTTGCAATCCATCCTGGAAGTACCAAAATGTATCATGATCTTCGTCATACATTTTGGTGGAGCAATATGAAGAGAGAGATAGCGTTGTTTATCTCAAGGTGTCTAACTTGTCAACGAGTCAAAGCGGAGCATCAAGTACCAAAAGGTCCATTGCAACCACTTGAAATTCCAGAATGGAAGTGGGAGCACATTACCATGGATTTCGTTACCGGTCTTCCTAGGGTCTCTCAAGGTATTGATGCGATTTGGGTCATTGTTGATAGATTGACCAAGTCTGCTCATTTCTTACCGATACGAGAAACTTATACACTTGAACGTCTTGCTCGTATGTACATAAACGAGATTGTAAGACTGCATGGTATGCCAGTATCCATAATTTCTGATCGAGACCCAAGATTCACTTCACGATTTTGGGTTAGTTTACAAAAAGCTATGGGCACGGAGTTACGATTTAGTTCAGCATATCATCCTCAGACGGACGGACAATCAGAGAGGACTATTCAAACTCTTGAAGATCTATTAAGACTCTGTGTCTTTGACTTCAAGGGAAGTTGGGACAAGTTCTTACCATTGGTGGAGTTTTCCTACAACAACAGTTATCAAGCAAGTATTGGCATGGCTCCATTCGAAGCATTGTATGGAAGAAAATGTCGTTCTCCAGTATGCTGGGATGAGGTGGGCGAAGCAACGTTGTTGGGACCGGAGTTGGTACGTATGACTACAGAAAAGATTCAAACGATCCGACAACGTATAAAAACCTCACAAGATCGACAAAAGAGTTATGCTGATCTTCATCGAAAGGACGTGGAATTTGATGTAGGAGATCATGTGTTCTTACGTGTTGCTCCATGGAAAGGAGTTATGAGATTTGGAAAGAGAGGAAAGCTAAATCCTCGATTCATTGGTCCATTTTTAATCCTCGATCGAGTAGGAACTGTGGCTTATAGACTCGCTTTACCGCCAAGTATGTCTCGTGTTCATAACGTTTTCCACATATCCATGTTACGCAAATATGTGGAAGACCCGAACCACATTATTGAGTTAGAACTGGACGAAATAGCGGAGGATTTGACGTATGAAGAAGTTCCTGTTCAAATCTTGGATAAGAAGGAACATATTCTACGCTCCAAGGTTATACCTCAAGTTAAAGTTTTGTGGAGAAACCACGATGTTGAGGAAATGACTTGGGAGTTAGAATCAGAAATGAAATCAAGGTATCCTTACCTCTTCGACATACCAGGTACGTACCCTAATTTCGAGGGCGAAATTTCATAAGAAGGGGAGGTTGTAAGACCCCAACTTTTATAAATAAAGATGAATTTTCTATAAATATCATTTTTGAATATTATGGAGTTAATTTGATATAATGTTATAGTTGTGGGTAATATTTATAAATTTTGCAAAGTAAGCAAGTTGTTATAAAATATTCGTTTGGTCGGAGAATATTCTTTTTGTCGGGGAATATTCGTACGACGGCACAATCATTGGTGGACCCCACAACGGAATTATTGTCGGATTGAGAAAACGACAGAATTATCTTTCTATAAAAAAATAACGGCTGAGGTGTTACCGTTAAAACCGTTAAAACTGTTGAACTACTCGGTAGTAAAAGTACAGTAATACGCGTGGTTGCATAGTAGCACACGGTATTGATTATTGATGCTTACGTGAGAAGTCACTCAGCTATACTCAATTATTGCTACAGTAATTGCTGCATCATATCTCTTAAATTATTGTCATAGTATCATCTGTATAATATGTTATATTATTAAATCAATAATTGAGACGTTGTGGTAAGTTTGGTTATTTTATGGGGGGCCATATGTCATCATCTAAGAGTCTCTTCGTCAATAGTAATTACCGTCGTCAATAGTAATTACCGTCGTCAATAGTATTTACCTTGGTCAATAGTAATTACCTTCGTCAATAGTATTTACCTTGGTCAATAGTAATTACCTTCGTCAATAGTATTTACCTTGGTCAATAGTAATTACCTTCGTCAATAGTATTTACCTTGGTCAATAGTAATTACTTTCGTCAATAGTAGTTGTCCCTTCAATATTACCAAGAGTCATTTGACCCTTCGTTAAGACCAAGAGTCATTTGACCCTTCGTTAAGACCAAGAGCCACCCTCAGTTTTTCTATAAATAGAGGCCTAGGGCTTCATTATTTTTCACGAATTCATTCAAGCTATAGAGAGAGAAAGTATAGAGAGAATAAGAGAGAGAGAGAATAAAAGTATTCTGCTACATCACTTTTCCAATATCCAGTTCTTTTAAGGTAGGGAATATTATTTCTTTTATATTCATGAAGAGAACTTCTGTTATTCCATTCGTTATTATTCTGTTGGAATAACCAGTATACGCGGTCTACCCTATACTTGGTGACATTCCTCTATTATTCTGTTGGAACATCCTGTCTGTGTGTTTTACACCGGACCTGGTTCCGTTTTTATTATTATTCTGTTGGAACATCCTGTCTGTGTGTTTTACACCGGACCTGGTTCCATTATTTATTATTCTGTCGGAATATCCTGTCTGTGCGTTTACGCCGGACCTGGTTCCATTATTTATTATTCTGTTGGAATAACCTGTCTGTGCGGTCTATCGCATGCATGGTGATTTCTTTTGTTATTCCATTCTTTATTATACTCAGTTGGTTAAGTTTTGACTTCTATACTCCATGAAATTTGTGGAATATCCTTGATAGTTGCGTTTCATCCAGCATCTTTTCAAGAAAATATTCTTCTAAGCATTCTTGAATTTTACTCCACAATGCAGTATCATGTTGACAATTTGGACGTTGTAAATTCCTGGATAAATTAATTCTTGAACTTGTTTTATTGAATTCTTATATCATTGTCATCATCCTCATGTTTATAAAATGTTGAAAGTCATCTGTGGCCTGTAGTGCATAGATGGACTTGGTATGATTATGACCAGGGATTATTCGGTATAATCATGACCGTAATGTTACAAATGATGTGGTAAAAGTCCTCATTGGCCCGTAGTGCATTGATGGACAGTTGTTGGCATGATCATGACCATTAATGAATACACGAATATCCTTGGCCGTAGTGCAGGGGTGATTCGATGATGTGGATTATTTTATTAAGCTGAGTCTCAGCGATCACAGTGTTGAAAAACCTTTTAAATCATAAAAGATAGTAGAGTTTATTTTCTACTTGACTCTTTTAATGGATTGCTTGTTCCGCTGCAGTTAAACTTGATGTCTATTATATTTTATCAGTTTAACATTGTTGAAGGCTAATGATAATTTATTCTGCATTATCTTAGTCATAATATTTCTTACTGGGCTAGTTGAGCTCACCCTTTCTTTCACTGTTCTCTTCAGGAAATGAGAACGTAGCTGGGGCAAGTCGGGGAACGGAGTGATGGTCCGAAGAATAGTATTAGTTAGTAGTCCTCACTATTCTATATAATGGTGTGTTAATAAATGTAAGGAGGACTCCTTTTGAGTATGAATACTCTCTAAAAGATAATATTTGTATTCAAACTCACAGTTTATGTTTTGTCGTATTGTACACGACAGTTGTATTATTAAGTTGTATTTGTATTCTGTACTATGTATCTGACGACTCAAGATGGGTGATGTATACCTATTTTTGGGGGCGTCACAGTTGGTATCAGAGCTTAGGGATATGATCCCTGGCTAAGATGTGAGAATAGAACTAGGAGGGGAGAGACGGGAAATTCCTTCGCTAGTACGACATACCTAAGTTTATTTGCATGGTATTTAATTGGTCGGTCATAATATAAGGATAATATATGACATATCAATTAATTTTTATTTTGTGGCAGTATCTGAAAATGGCATCTGAGAACGTTGAGAATAGCAATGGAGCACAGACGACTATTGATTCACCACATATCAATAATCAGGATAATGTGCATCAGGAAGGTGTCAATCCTCATGCAAACAACAACACTGACCAAATGATGAATGATCAAATGTTCAGAGGCTTTATGCAATTCATGCAACAACAGGTGAAAGCGGCTCCCGTCCACAACGTAGGTGGAAATACTGGAAACTCTCAGGCGGTCACCGCTAAACAGTTTAAGGAGCTGGGACCACTGGAGTTTAAGGGAGAACCCAAACCACTTGTAGCTGAAACATGGATAAAGCAGATCACCAAGATATTTGATGTCTTGGGTTGCTCCGAGGAGAGGCAGATTACTGGTGGGAATCGATAAAGCGTACTCAACCTGCCGCACTGAAGATGTCCTGGGAGAAGTTCCAAGAGCTGTTTAACGACAAATACTTTCCCGAGAGTATTCGTCACATGAAGGAGGTGGAGTTCATCAAATTGGAGCAGAATAATATGACCGTGTCGCAGTACGAGGCAAAATTTGCGGAGTTATCCTGGTTTGCGTCCCACCTGGTGGATAATGAAGAAAGAATGACGCGGATGTTTTTAAGAGGTTTGAAGCCGGAGATACGTCAACATCTTGTTTCTCATAAACTGTGTTTGTATTCAGATGTTGTAAATAGGGCTCAGTTGGTGGAGCGCGATAACGAGACAACGCAACCAAAAGAGAGCAGTCGGCAAAATGATAATACCAGTGAGAGCAGTCATCGAAGCGGTGACAACAAGCGTGGAGGGAATCAACAGGCCAGAAATGGTAACCACTTCGGTGGTAATCAGGGCCAAAATAATAACAATGGACATTTCAAGAAGAGGAGATTCAACAATGATGGAAAGACGTCAGCACCAGCACCTGTCGTTAAGGAAGGAGAACGACCACCTATCATATGTTTCAAATGCGGAGGGGAGGGGCACATCAGTCCAAACTGCGCGATGCCGTCCAAAGCATGTTATAATTGTGGAAGAGAAGGTCATTTATGTAAGACCCCAACTTATTAATGAATAAAATTAAATTTTCTCTAAATATTATTGTGAATAATAAGGGGTTAATTTGATATAATACTTTGGTTATGGGTGAAATGTGCAAATTTTGCAAAATAAGCAAGTGGTTATAAAATATTTATTTTTGGTCGGTGAATATTCGGTTGGTCGTGAAATATTCTTGCTGTCGGGGAATATTCGTACGACGACGCAGCCTTGTGTGGGCCCCATAACGGAAAGCGATTGGATGAAGAAAACGACAAGTATAAGTTGTTTATAAATAACGGCGTAGTTGTTACCGTTAATACTGTTGGAATACCCGGTGGTTAAAATACAGTAGCACACGGTATTGCACCAATTATTGATTCTTACGTAAGAAGGCACTACTCAATAATTGTTACAGTAGTTATTATTCAATATTTTATTTTATTGATTCAATAATTGCTGCGTTGATATTTTATATTATTGTTGTTTCAATAATTGTTGCTGCACAGTATTTTCATTTATCAGATCAATAATTCATATTATTTGAATAATATTATTAGATAACATTATTGGCAATGTCTAGAAAGTTCTGTCTAAGGAGAGGTTTGGTCATTTAATTGCGCGCCAGTAAGGAGAAATCCTTATTGGAAAGCCCCCTCTTTCCTGGGAACGGCCTGGTTGTCATAAATGTGATTCTGTAATATTATTTGTGAATAATTAATTATTGATTCATATGATAAGAAAATATTTATTTTATGTGGATATAAATGAGGGATATATTTTTGTGGTTAAAAATGAAGGAGTTAATGTTGATGTTTTTGTCAGTATTTTTGTCAGAATGGAGGTATTAAAAATCAGGGTTTTTGAGATATTTTGCGGGGGTTATAATTTTTAATCCGACCGTTGGATCGTGGTAATTTTTGGATATGTTATACATATATAAGTTGAGTATATGTCCACAAATTTTGAACCGTTAAAAATGAACGTATGATTTATTACGAATTTTACATGATGACTGGTTCAGAAATTGTTGAATTTTCGGAGTTTATCATTTTGGTGGAAAATTCTAGAATTGGTGGGCCCCACTTGTGGTTGGTGAAGAAATGTGCTGAATTATATTTCAAATGTGGTAGGTGGGAATAGTAGCAGGTAAAGCCATCAGGTTGCAGGTCAAACCTACCAAAATTTTCCTATAAATAGAGGGCTAAGTTAGAATTGAAAATCACACCAGAAACAAGTTTTCTCTCTTTCTCTCTCTAGATTATTGAGTGTATTTTGTGAGTATTTAGATACTTTGAGAGTTTCTATTCATCAGAGCAAGTTTCTTTCAGCCTTATACCGGTATTCCGACCAGAAGTACTGATATTTTGAGGTAAGGGATATTATTTTCTTCTTAATGATATTATTTTCTTCAATATCATTATGCTGAAATATTGATATGAGTTTTTATCAAATTTGGAACTTTTTGTGTCGGGGTTACTATTCACGTATACGGCACTATTCACGTATACGGTACTATTCACGAATACGGCACTATTCACCGAAAAATAAAATTTTCCCTTTTTGTCCAAGATGTCTATTATGGTTACTATCTTTGATTGTATCCATGTTTTGATCTTTATTTTTGAATTCTGCTTCACAATTGATTATTATGAAGTATTATTGATCTTGGATAAACTGTTATACGAATCCCTACTATTTGTCCTTCTGTCTCACTGGATTCGTTCTCTTTAAGATATTTTTCATCATCCTCAGTCCTAAATGATGATATTACTGAATATCTTTGGCCTGTAGTGCAAAGATGTATGATTACTTGATGAATATCTTTGGCCTGTAGTGCAAAGATGAACAGGTGTTGAGATGAACATGACCGACAGGTGATACAAATGAATATCTTTGGCCTGTAGTGCAAAGATGAATATTTGGATAAAGATGATTATTAATTGATGTTACAGGGATAAAATATTGATGATGGACTTTTAAATCTTAGAAGATAGTAGAATTCTTTCTCTACTTGACTCTTCTAATGGTTTGCTGTTTCCGCTGCAGTTGTTGATCTAAAACTTGTTGTCGATTATATTCTATCAGATTTTTCCCTGTTGAAGACTAACGATAATTTGTTTGTATATTATCTTAGTCATAATATTCTTTACTGGGCTAGTTGAGCTCACCCTTTTCCTTTTTGTTCCATTTTTCTTCTCAGGAGGTGAGAACATAGCAGGATCTAGTCGGGGTATGGAGTGATGGTTCTAGAAAGATATTTTAGCAGTCCTCACTATTTCTGTAAAATAGTGTTTGAATAATTGTAATGAGGACTTATTTGAGTGTGGATATTGTCTAGAAGACAATATTTGTATTTAAACTCACAGTATGTGTTGTCGTATTTTGCACGACAATTGTATTATTAAAGTTGTAGTTTGTTTTCTGTACCATGTATTTGGCGACTCAGAATGGGTGTTGTATACCTATTCTGGGGGCGTCACAGTTGGTATCAGAGCTTAGGGATATGATCCCTGGCTGAGATGTGAGACAAGAACTAGGAGGGGAGAGACGGGGAATTCCTTCGCTAGTATGACCTGACTAAGTTTATTTGGTGTTTATTTGGTCGGTCAGAGTATAGGGATAATATATGACATGACTATTAACCCTTGTTTTATGGCAGTATTTAAGAATGGCAGCTGAGAACGTTAATAATGGAGTAAATCAGACCGTGGAGACACCTTTGATCACTACCCAGGGGAACGTGCAACAGGAAGGCAATATTCCTCCTGTAAACAACGTTACCGAGCAAACGATGAATGATGGAATGTTTAGGAGCTTTTTGCAGTTCATGCAAAATCAGACGAGGGAGACTCGTGTGCAGAATACGGGTGGAAATGATAACAACGCGCGGTTTGTCACAGCTAAGCAGTTCAAAGAATTGGGACCACCAGAATTTAAGGGAAAGCCGGATCCGATCATGGCGGAAACGTGGGTCAAGCAAATTACCAAGATATTTGATGTCTTGGGATGCACGGAGGAACAGAAGGTTCCATTCGCCACATTTATGTTCCGCGGTGAGGCAGACTACTGGTGGGAGTCTGTGAAGCGTACCCAGCCTGACGCACTCAACATGTCCTGGGAAACATTTCAAAAACTGTTCAATGACAAGTACTTTCCTGAAAGTATTCGTCATATGAAGGAGGTTGAGTTTATTAGACTGGAACAAAACAACATGACGGTGTCCCAGTACGAGGCGAAGTTTGCAGAGTTATCCAGGTTTGCACCTCATTTGGTCGAAAATGAGGAACGAATGACAAGGATGTTTCTGAGAGGTCTAAAACCCGAGATTCGGCAATATCTTATCTCTCATAAATTTTCTTTATATTCAGATGTTGTAAACAGGGCTCAATTATTAGAGCGAGATAATGAGTATGTGCAACCGAGGGACCACAACCAGGGTCATACCGGTGGCGGCAGTCATCGAAGCAATGAAAACCAGCAGGGAGGAAAACATTCGGACAAAAGCGGTAACCACTCTGGTGGTAATCGTGGTCGTGATAATAGAAGGAGCGAGTCGGGAGGAGATTTCAAGAAGAGAAGGTACAACAATGATAACGTGAAGACGTCAGCACAAACATCAACTGTTTCTAGGGGAGGAGAACGACCACCGGTCGTATGTTACAAATGTGGGAAAGAGGGACATATCAGCCCAAACTGCCCACAACAATCCAAGGTATGTTATAACTGTGGAAAGGAAGGTCATATAGCTCGAGAGTGTTCTGTAGCAAAACCAAGTTCAGCGGGGATGGTGACTCCAAAAGTTATCCCGGATAAGTCGAAATCAGCGGTTCCTGGAAGGGCGTTTGTCGTTACTGGCCAAAACGCGAGAAACCCGAACGAGGTGATCACGGGTAAGCTAATCTTGAATTCTTGCGAAGTTTATACTTTACTAGATACCGGTTCTACCCATTCTTTTATCTCTCCTGCTTGTGCTCAACGTTTAAACTTGACTCCGGAGAAATTGGACTTTAACTTATCTGTTGAAACTCCGTTGGGTGAAACCTTCGTTACATCTACAGTTTATAAATCTTGCATGATCCAAGTTGGCACTATCACATTACCTGTTGATCTTATCTCTTTAAAGATACTTGCTTTTGATGTGATTTTAGGAATTGATTGGTTAACCACTCATCATGCTAAAATTGATTGTTTTCGTAAGGTTGTTAGTTTTCATATTCCTAACCAACCTGTCATACGAATTCAAACTACTAAACCACTAAAATCAGTCACTGTCATATCAAGCCACAAAGCTATTCGTTTATTGAAAAACGGATGTCAAGCTTTCTTAGCCCATGTTATGGATTTGAACAAAGACAAGTCAGATTTGAATAATATTTCTATTGTTAGAGAATTTTCCGATGTATTTCCTGAAGAACTTCCCGGTCTACCCCCGGAACGAGAAATTGAATTCTTTATTGACCTTGAACCCGGTACAAAGCCCATTTCTAAAACCCCATATCGAATGGCTCCTATTGAACTTCAGGAGTTAAAAGTCCAACTACAGGAGTTGTTGGACATCGGTTTTATTCGTCCTAGTACGTCTCCTTGGGGTGCTCCTGTTTTATTCGTAAAGAAGAAAGACGGGAGTATGCGACTTTGTATTGACTATCGAGAATTGAACCATGTCACCATCAAGAATAGGTATCCGCTACCTCGCATTGATGACCTGTTTGACCAGTTGCAAGGAGCACAATTCTTTTCAAAGATCGATCTTCGTTCTGGATATCATCAGCTGAAGATTAAAACTGAGGATATTCCAAAGACTGCCTTCAGAACTCGGTACGGGCATTATGAATTCTTAGTAATGTCTTTTGGATTGACTAATGCTCCTGCTGCTTTCATGGATATGATGAACCGTGTATTCAAAGAATATTTGGATCAGTTCGTTGTTGTCTTTATTGATGACATCCTCATCTATTCCAAAAGCCGTGAAGATCATGAGCGCCATTTGAAGCTGGTACTGCAAAGGCTTCGTGAAAACAAGCTATATGCCAAACTGAAGAAATGCGAGTTCTGGCTTGAGGAAGTAGCATTCCTTGGGCACGTGGTGTCAAAACATGGAGTATCTGTCGACCCGGCGAAGATTGAAGCCATACAAAGTTGGGAGCAACCGAAGTCGGTAACCGAAGTACGTAGCTTTCTGGGCTTAGCTGGTTATTATCGGAGATTTGTGGAAGGATTTTCTCGAATCGCTACTCCGTTAACTCAGCTGACTCGGAAAGATACAAAATTCGTATGGAGTGAGGAATGCGAGAAGAGTTTCCAAGAACTCAAGAGGAGACTCATTTCGGCACCTGTTTTGACAATACCATCTGGTTCGGATGGATTTGTTATCTACAGCGATGCTTCAGGCAAAGGGTTAGGATGTGTTCTCATGCAACATGGGAAAGTCATAGCCTATGCCTCACGACAACTCAAAGAATATGAGAGGAATTATCCTACTCATGATTTGGAGTTGGCAGCAGTCGTTTTTGCGTTGAAGATCTGGAGACACTACCTGTATGGGGAGAAAGTGGAGATCTATACAGATCATAAAAGCCTCAAATATTTCTTCACCCAAAAGGAACTCAACATGCGGCAACGACGTTGGCTCGAGCTGTTGAAAGATTACGATCATACCATCCAATATCATCCTGGAAAAGCAAACGTAGTAGCTGACGCATTGAGTAGAAGATCATATGCGGGTACGAGTGCAATGTTTTTAACACAAAGGCCCATTTTGTATGACTTGCAAAGGATGGAGATAGAGATGAAGGCTCCAAGTACCCACATGATGATATCAAATATACGAGTAGAACCGACTTTAATCGATAAAGTTAAAGCTGCTCAAGCTACGGACATGGAGCTGATGCGTATGAAGAAGAAAGTGCAAGAAGGTGCTATTCCAGAAGCAAGAATCGATGAAGAAGGAATACTTCGAGTCAACTCCAGACTTTGTGTTCCTAACGATTTTGACTTGAAGCATAGAATAATGATGGAGGCACACAACACACCGTTTGCAATCCATCCTGGGAGTACCAAAATGTATCACGATCTTCGACATACATTTTGGTGGAGCAATATGAAAAGAGAGATCGCGGAGTTTATCTCGAGGTGTTTAACTTGTCAACGTGTAAAGGCGGAGCATCAAGTGCCAAAGGGTCCATTGCAACCACTTGAGATCCCGAAATGGAAGTGGGAACACATTACTATGGATTTTGTTACGGGTCTTCCCAAGGTTTCTCAAGGCATAGATGCGATTTGGGTTATTGTTGATAGATTAACCAAGTCCGCTCATTTCTTGCCGATACGTGAGACTTATTCCCTTGAACGTCTTGCTAGTATGTACGTGAACGAGATTGTGAGATTGCATGGCATGCCAGTATCCATAGTTTCGGATCGTGACCCAAGATTCACTTCACGATTTTGGGTTAGCTTGCAGAAAGCTATGGGCACGGATTTACGATTCAGTTCAGCATACCATCCTCAAACGGACGGACAATCAGAGAGGACTATTCAAACTCTTGAAGATCTATTAAGACTTTGTGTCTTAGATCTCAAAGGGAGTTGGGATAAGTACCTACCATTGGTGGAATTCTCCTACAACAACAGTTATCAGGCGAGCATAGGTATGGCTCCATTTGAGGCGTTGTATGGAAGAAAATGTCGTTCTCCAGTATGCTGGGACGAGGTGGGTGAAGCAACATTGTTGGGACCAGAATTGGTACGCATTACTACAGAGAAGATCCAAACGATTCGACAACGTATACAAACGGCACAGGATCGACAAAAGAGTTATGCGGATCTTCATCGGAAGGACGTGGAATTTAATATTGGGGATCATGTATTGTTACGTGTTGCACCATGGAAGGGAGTTACAAGATTTGGGAAGAGAGGAAAGCTCAATCCAAGATTTGTTGGTCCATTTGAGATTCTTGAGCGAATAGGAAATGTGGCATATAGACTCGCATTACCTCCAAGCATGTCTCGTGTTCATAATGTTTTTCACATATCTATGCTTCGTAAATATGTTAAAGACCCGAACCACATTATTGAGTTAGAACCAGACGAGATAGCTGAAGATTTAACGTACGAGGAGGTACCTGTTAAGATCTTGGATAGGAAAGAGCATGTCCTACGCACGAAGGTTATACCACAAGTTAAGGTTTTGTGGAGAAACCATGCTATTGAAGAAATGACCTGGGAGTTGGAATCAGAAATGAAAGCGAGGTATCCTCACCTTTTTGAAACATCAGGTACGTACGTCAATTTCGAGGACGAAATTTCATAAGGAGGGGAGGTTGTAAGACCCCAACTTATTAATGAATAA
Source organism: Panax notoginseng (assembly GCA_016801055.1). Classification (NCBI taxonomy): domain Eukaryota; kingdom Viridiplantae; phylum Streptophyta; class Magnoliopsida; order Apiales; family Araliaceae; genus Panax; species Panax notoginseng. The sequence continues at coordinate 31,985,010 of CM029014.1, read as the reverse complement.
AATCAAATTTTCTCTAAATATTATTGTGAATAATAAGGGGTTAATTTGATATAATACTTTGGTTATGGGTGAAATGTGCAAATTTTGCAAAATAAGCAAGTGGTTATAAAATATTTATTTTTGGTCGGTGAATATTCGGTTGGTCGTGGAATATTCTTGCTGTCGGGGAATATTCGTACGACGACGCAGCCTTGTGTGGGCCCCATAACGGAAAGCGATTGGATGAAGAAAACGACAAGTATAAGTTGTTTATAAATAACGGCGTAGTTGTTACCGTTAATACTGTTGGAATACCCGGTGGTTAAAATACAGTAGCACACGGTATTGCACCAATTATTGATTCTTACGTAAGAAGGCACTACTCAATAATTGTTACAGTAGTTATTATTCAATATTTTATTTTATTGATTCAATAATTGCTGCGTTGATATTTTATATTATTGTTGTTTCAATAATTGTTGCTGCACAGTATTTTCATTTATCAGATCAATAATTCATATTATTTGAATAATATTATTAGATAACATTATTGGCAATGTCTAGAAAGTTCTGTCTAAGGAGAGGTTTGGTCATCTAATTGCGCGCCAGTAAGGAGAAATCCTTATTGGAAAGCCCCCTCTTTCCTGGGAACGGCCTGGTTGTCATAAATGTGATTCTGTAATATTATTTGTGAATAATTAATTATTGATTCATATGATAAGAAAATATTTATTTTATGTGGATATAAATGAGGGATATATTTTTGTGGTTAAAAATGAAGGAGTTAATGTTGATGTTTTTGTCAGTATTTTTGTCAGAATGGAGGTATTAAAAATCAGGGTTTTTGAGATATTTTGCGGGGGTTATAATTTTTAATCCGACCGTTGGATCGTGGTAATTTTTGGATATGTTATACATATATAAGTTGAGTATATGTCCACAAATTTTGAACCGTTAAAAATGAACGTATGATTTATTACGAATTTTACATGATGACTGGTTCAGAAATTGTTGAATTTTCGGAGTTTATCATTTTGGTGGAAAATTCTAGAATTGGTGGGCCCCACTTGTGGTTGGTGAAGAAATGTGCTGAATTATATTTCAAATGTGGTAGGTGGGAATAGTAGCAGGTAAAGCCATCAGGTTGCAGGTCAAACCTACCAAAATTTTCCTATAAATAGAGGGCTAAGTTAGAATTGAAAATCACACCAGAAACAAGTTTTCTCTCTTTCTCTCTCTAGATTATTGAGTGTATTTTGTGAGTATTTAGATACTTTGAGAGTTTCTATTCATCAGAGCAAGTTTCTTTCAGCCTTATACCGGTATTCCGACCAGAAGTACTGATATTTTGAGGTAAGGGATATTATTTTCTTCTTAATGATATTATTTTCTTCAATATCATTATGCTGAAATATTGATATGAGTTTTTATCAAATTTGGAACTTTTTGTGTCGGGGTTACTATTTACGTATACGGCACTATTCACGTATACGGTACTATTCACGAATACGACACTATTCACCGAAAAATAAAATTTTCCCTTTTTGTCCAAGATGTCTATTATGGTTACTATCTTTGATTGTATCCATGTTTTGATCTTTATTTTTGAATTCTGCTTCACAATTTATTATTATGAAGTATTATTGATCTTGGATAAACTGTTATACGAATCCCTACTATTTGTCCTTCTGTCTCACTGGATTTGTTCTCTTTAAGATATTTTTTATCATCCTCAGTCCTAAATGATGATATTACTGAATATCTTTGGCCTGTAGTGCAAAGATGTATGATTACTTGATGAATATCTTTGGCCTGTAGTGCAAAGATGAACAGGTGTTGAGGTGAACATGACCGACAGGTGATACAAATGAATATCTTTGGCCTGTAGTGCAAAGATGAATATTTGGATAAAGATGATTATTAATTGATGTTACAGGGATAAAATATTGATGATGGACTTTTAAATCTTAGAAGATAGTAGAATTCTTTCTCTACTTGACTCTTCTAATGGTTTGCTGTTTCCGCTGCAGTTGTTGATCTAAAACTTGTTGTCGATTATATTCTATCAGATTTTTCCCTGTTGAAGACTAACGATAATTTGTTTGTATATTATCTTAGTCATAATATTCTTTACTGGGCTAGTTGAGCTCACCCTTTTCCTTTTTGTTCCATTTTTCTTCTCAGGAGGTGAGAACATAGCAGGAACTAGTCGGGGTACGGAGTGATGGTTCTAGAAAGATGTTTTAGCAGTCCTCACTATTTCTGTAAAATAGTGTTTGAATAATTGTAACGAGGACTTATTTGAGTGTGGATATTGTCTAGAAGACAATATTTGTATTTAAACTCACAGTATGTGTTGTCGTATTTTGCACGACAATTGTATTATTAAAGTTGTAGTTTGTTTTCTGTACCATGTATTTGGCGACTCAGAATGGGTGTTGTATACCTATTTTGGGGGCGTCACAATTTAGCCCGATTTTGTCGTTTACCGAAGACAAATTCAGCTAGGATGGAGGCACCAAAAGCCATCCCAGAAAAGTCAAAACCGGTTGTGCAAGGGAGAGCGTTTGTTGTGAACTCCCAGAGAGCAAGGAACCCGAATGAGGTCATCACGGGTAAGCTTATTATAAACTCTAAAGAAGTTTATACTTTATTTGATACCGGTTCAACCCATTCTTTTATTTCTCCTACTTGCGCTCATCGATTAAATTTGATTCCGGAGAAATTAGACTTTGACTTATCTGTGGAAACTCCGTTGGGAGAAACCATCATTACCTCCACTGTTTATAAGTCTTGTTTGATTCAAGTTGGTACCCACACATTACCTATCGATCTGATTTCATTAAAAATACTTGCATTTGACGTGATTCTAGGGATTGATTGGTTAACTACTCATTATGCAAAAATTGATTGTTTTCGTAAGGTTGTTAGCTTTCATATTCCTAATCGACCTATTATGCGAATTCAAGCAACCAAACCATTAAAATCAATCGCTGTCATCTCAAGTCATAAAGCTATTCGTTTATTGAAAAACGGATGTCAAGCTTTCTTAGCTCATGTCACAGATCTAAACAAAAATACGTCAGTTTTGAATGATATTTCTATTGTTAATAAATTCCCTGACGTATTCCCTGAAGAACTTCCTGGCCTACCCCCAGAGCGTGAAATTGAATTTTGTATCGACCTTGAACCCGGTACAAAACCCATTTCCAAAGCCCCATATCGAATGGCTCCTATTGAACTTCAGGAGTTAAAGATCCAACTGCAGGAATTGTTAGACATTGGCTTTATTCGTCCTAGTACTTCTCCTTGGGGAGCTCCTGTTCTATTCGTGAAGAAGAAAGATGGAAGTATGCGACTTTGTATTGATTATCGGGAGTTGAATCATGTCACCATCAAAAACAGGTACCCATTGCCACGTATTGATGACCTGTTTGACCAGTTGCAAGGAGCACAATTCTTTTCAAAGATCGATCTTCGTTCTGGATATCATCAGCTGAAGGTTAGAACTGAGGATATTCCAAAGACGGCTTTTAGAACTCGGTATGGGCATTATGAATTCTTAGTTATGTCCTTTGGATTGACTAATGCTCCTGCTGCCTTCATGGATATGATGAACCGGGTATTCAAGGAATATTTGGATCATTTTGTGGTCGTCTTTATTGATGACATCCTTATTTATTCCAAAAGCCGTGAAGATCATGAGCAACACTTGAGGCTGGTACTCCAAAAGCTTCGTGAATACAAGCTTTATGCCAAGTTAAAGAAATGCGAGTTCTGGCTGGAGGAGGTAGCATTCCTTGGGCACGTAGTATCAAGTCGTGGAATATCGGTTGACCCGGCAAAGATTGAAGCTATTCAAAGCTGGGAGCAACCTAAATCAGTGACCGAGGTACGTAGCTTTCTTGGTTTAGCTGGTTATTATCGGAGATTCGTGGAAGGATTTTCTCGAATCGCTACTCCATTAACTCAGCTGACTCGGAAAGATACAAAGTTTGGTTGGAGCGAAGAATGTGAGCAGAGTTTTCAAGAACTCAAGAGGAGACTCATTTCAGCACCTGTTCTAACAATACCATCTGGCTCGGAGGAATTTGTCATCTACAGTGATGCTTCGAGCAAAGGGTTGGGATGCGTTCTCATGCAACATGGAAAAGTCATAGCCTATGCATCAAGACAACTCAAGGAATATGAGAAGAATTATCCTACTCATGATCTAGAGTTGGCAGCTGTTGTCTTTGCACTTAAAATTTGGAGGCATTACTTGTATGGGGAGAAAGTGGAGATCTTTACAGATCATAAAAGCCTCAAATATTTCTTCACTCAAAAGGAACTCAACATGCGACAACGACGTTGGCTTGAACTGTTGAAAGATTATGATCATACCATTCAATACCATCCTGGAAAAGCGAACGTGGTAGCTGACGCATTGAGTAGAAGATCATATGCGGGTACAAGTGCAATATTAACAACGCAAAGGTCCATTTTGTGTGACTTGCAAAGGATGGAGATAGAGTTGAAGACTCCAGGGACCCATGTGATGATGGCGAATATACGAGTAGAACCGACTTTAATCGATAAAGTTAAAGCTGCTCAAGCTACAGACCTGGAGCTGATGCGTATGAGGAAGAAAGTGCAAGAAGGTTCTATGCCGGAAGCAAGAATCGATGAAGAAGGAATACTTCGAGTCAACTCCAGACTTTGTGTTCCTAACAACCCTGATTTAAAGTATGAAATCATGATGGAGGCGCACAACACACCGTTTGCAATCCATCCTGGAAGTACCAAAATGTATCATGATCTTCGTCATACATTTTGGTGGAGCAATATGAAGAGAGAGATAGCGTTGTTTATCTCAAGGTGTCTAACTTGTCAACGAGTCAAAGCGGAGCATCAAGTACCAAAATGTCCATTGCAACCACTTGAAATTCCAGAATGGAAGTGGGAGCACATTACCATGGATTTCGTTACCGGTCTTCCTAGGGTCTCTCAAGGTATTGATGCGATTTGGGTCATTGTTGATAGATTGACCAAGTCTGCTCATTTCTTACCGATACGAGAAACTTATACACTTGAACGTCTTGCTCGTATGTACATAAACGAGATTGTAAGACTGCATGGTATGCCAGTATCCATAATTTCTGATCGAGACCCAAGATTCACTTCACGATTTTGGGTTAGTTTACAAAAAGCTATGGGCACGGAGTTACGATTTAGTTCAGCATATCATCCTCAGACGGACGGACAATCAGAGAGGACTATTCAAACTCTTGAAGATCTATTAAGACTCTGTGTCTTTGACTTCAAGGGAAGTTGGGACAAGTTCTTACCATTGGTGGAGTTTTCCTACAACAACAGTTATCAAGCAAGTATTGGCATGGCTCCATTCGAAGCATTGTATGGAAGAAAATGTCGTTCTCCAGTATGCTGGGATGAGGTGGGCGAAGCAACGTTGTTGGGACCGGAGTTGGTACGTATGACTACAGAAAAGATTCAAACGATCCGACAACGTATAAAAACCTCACAAGATCGACAAAAGAGTTATGCTGATCTTCATCGAAAGGACGTGGAATTTGATGTAGGAGATCATGTGTTCTTACGTGTTGCTCCATGGAAAGGAGTTATGAGATTTGGAAAGAGAGGAAAGCTAAATCCTCGATTCATTGGTCCATTTTTAATCCTCGATCGAGTAGGAACTGTGGCTTATAGACTCGCTTTACCGCCAAGTATGTCTCGTGTTCATAACGTTTTCCACATATCCATGTTACGCAAATATGTGGAAGACCCGAACCACATTATTGAGTTAGAACTGGACGAAATAGCGGAGGATTTGACGTATGAAGAAGTTCCTGTTCAAATCTTGGATAAGAAGGAACATATTCTACGCTCCAAGGTTATACCTCAAGTTAAAGTTTTGTGGAGAAACCACGATGTTGAGGAAATGACTTGGGAGTTAGAATCAGAAATGAAATCAAGGTATCCTTACCTCTTCGACATACCAGGTACGTACCCTAATTTCGAGGGCGAAATTTCATAAGAAGGGGAGGTTGTAAGACCCCAACTTTTATAAATAAAGATGAATTTTCTATAAATATCATTTTTGAATATTATGGAGTTAATTTGATATAATGTTATAGTTGTGGGTAATATTTATAAATTTTGCAAAGTAAGCAAGTTGTTATAAAATATTCGTTTGGTCGGAGAATATTCTTTTTGTCGGGGAATATTCGTACGACGGCACAATCATTGGTGGACCCCACAACGGAATTATTGTCGGATTGAGAAAACGACAGAATTATCTTTCTATAAAAAAATAACGGCTGAGGTGTTACCGTTAAAACCGTTAAAACTGTTGAACTACTCGGTAGTAAAAGTACAGTAATACGCGTGGTTGCATAGTAGCACACGGTATTGATTATTGATGCTTACGTGAGAAGTCACTCAGCTATACTCAATTATTGCTACAGTAATTGCTGCATCATATCTCTTAAATTATTGTCATAGTATCATCTGTATAATATGTTATATTATTAAATCAATAATTGAGACGTTGTGGTAAGTTTGGTTATTTTATGGGGGGCCATATGTCATCATCTAAGAGTCTCTTCGTCAATAGTAATTACCGTCGTCAATAGTAATTACCGTCGTCAATAGTATTTACCTTGGTCAATAGTAATTACCTTCGTCAATAGTATTTACCTTGGTCAATAGTAATTACCTTCGTCAATAGTATTTACCTTGGTCAATAGTAATTACCTTCGTCAATAGTATTTACCTTGGTCAATAGTAATTACTTTCGTCAATAGTAGTTGTCCCTTCAATATTACCAAGAGTCATTTGACCCTTCGTTAAGACCAAGAGTCATTTGACCCTTCGTTAAGACCAAGAGCCACCCTCAGTTTTTCTATAAATAGAGGCCTAGGGCTTCATTATTTTTCACGAATTCATTCAAGCTATAGAGAGAGAAAGTATAGAGAGAATAAGAGAGAGAGAGAATAAAAGTATTCTGCTACATCACTTTTCCAATATCCAGTTCTTTTAAGGTAGGGAATATTATTTCTTTTATATTCATGAAGAGAACTTCTGTTATTCCATTCGTTATTATTCTGTTGGAATAACCAGTATACGCGGTCTACCCTATACTTGGTGACATTCCTCTATTATTCTGTTGGAACATCCTGTCTGTGTGTTTTACACCGGACCTGGTTCCGTTTTTATTATTATTCTGTTGGAACATCCTGTCTGTGTGTTTTACACCGGACCTGGTTCCATTATTTATTATTCTGTCGGAATATCCTGTCTGTGCGTTTACGCCGGACCTGGTTCCATTATTTATTATTCTGTTGGAATAACCTGTCTGTGCGGTCTATCGCATGCATGGTGATTTCTTTTGTTATTCCATTCTTTATTATACTCAGTTGGTTAAGTTTTGACTTCTATACTCCATGAAATTTGTGGAATATCCTTGATAGTTGCGTTTCATCCAGTATCTTTTCAAGAAAATATTCTTCTAAGCATTCTTGAATTTTACTCCACAATGCAGTATCATGTTGACAATTTGGACGTTGTTAATTCCTGGATAAATTAATTCTTGAACTTGTTTTATTGAATTCTTATATCATTGTCATCATCCTCATGTTTATAAAATGTTGAAAGTCATCTGTGGCCTGTAGTGCATAGATGGACTTGGTATGATTATGACCAGGGATTATTCGGTATAATCATGACCGTAATGTTACAAATGATGTGGTAAAAGTCCTCATTGGCCCGTAGTGCATTGATGGACAGTTGTTGGCATGATCATGACCATTAATGAATACACGAATATCCTTGGCCGTAGTGCAGGGGTGATTCGATGATGTGGATTATTTTATTAAGCTGAGTCTCAGCGATCACAGTGTTGAAAAACCTTTTAAATCATAAAAGATAGTAGAGTTTATTTTCTACTTGACTCTTTTAATGGATTGCTTGTTCCGCTGCAGTTAAACTTGATGTCTATTATATTTTATCAGTTTAACATTGTTGAAGGCTAATGATAATTTATTCTGCATTATCTTAGTCATAATATTTCTTACTGGGCTAGTTGAGCTCACCCTTTCTTTCACTGTTCTCTTCAGGAAATGAGAACGTAGCTGGGGCAAGTCGGGGAACGGAGTGATGGTCCGAAGAATAGTATTAGTTAGTAGTCCTCACTATTCTATATAATGGTGTGTTAATAAATGTAATGAGGACTCCTTTTGAGTATGAATACTCTCTAAAAGATAATATTTGTATTCAAACTCACAGTTTATGTTTTGTCGTATTGTACATGACAGTTGTATTATTAAGTTGTATTTGTATTCTGTACTATGTATCTGACGACTCAAGATGGGTGATGTATACCTATTTTTGGGGGCGTCACATATGTAATGAAGCACGTAGAAAAAGAACAAAAAACTCAACGCTAAACTTTCAAAAAACATGTTCTCTTTCTAAAATTTACTCTTAATAATTTGGAAATCTAATCCGGCAATATAGTTACAATATCAATAACACAAGCCTTCAATTCGTATCGAATGACTCGATCCTAGCTTTCGAGAGTCGACTCTGATACCATATATAACAACCTGAGTCAAATTTCGAGCCCGGAACAAATCTCATCTTAAATCCTAAGTCTGAATCGAATCAAATTCAACCAAACAAATTCTTAAACCACTATCACAAACAAATCTTATGTTAAATCCCAAGTCCGAATCGAATCAAATTCAACCAAACAAGGTCTTAAATCACTATCACAATAGTATCTTCTTGGGTCATCTTAATCCACCACAGGCTCACCCCAAAAGTCATGACTGAATGTACTATTGTTAGTAACTTAATTTCTTATATATAGATAATTTTTTTTTTCATTTTTTTGGATGTGAAATTGGAGTGTTACATATGTTTTGGTGACAAATTGCATAATTTCAAGAATATAATGAAAATAATTACTAAGAGACAAATGCTAGCTAATACAATTATGCAAACATAGGTATTTAATTAGATTCATAAAATACAATACAAGAACTTACAAGGATGCTAGTGTGCATAAACAAAACTAAAATCTAAAGTCTAATTAATTGCCACCTGCCTTTAACTATTGTCTTGTTCTTGAGTCAATTTTTTAAGGTATGTATGTCCTCCTTTTGTGTTCTTTTTATTTTTTAATTCTTTATTGAAGGGTTTTGAATACGCATGCTATTCATATACTTACACATAATATGATAGAATATAAATTTATTTAAGTTAATTTCCATAATTATATTTTAGATTGATTGACCATATCATTTGTATAGTTGACTCTCCTACTTTGTAGCGATTGATATCTTGTAATTATCATTATCCTAGCCTAGAATTACGTTAATCATTGTTGTATATTAAGGACACTTGTTCAAGGCAATGGAACACACAGAGAATTCCTTTTACTTTCATGGTATCAAAGCCGTAGAACAACAACCTCTCCTCCTTCCTCTTCCTCTTCTTCTTCATCGTCATCTCTCATTCTTCATCAATGGCTGAAAAGATTCATCCCGCCACCACCATAACAAATATCAAAATAGCCATTCCCCTCACACTGGATTACAAGTCTGCTATAAACACTAATTGGAAGACTTTATTCATAATCCATGCTAAAGCCACGCTCACCTACGAGCTCTGTTCTAAAAATCCCCGCCTAGGTCCGCCTAGGCGCTAGGCCCCTCTTTGGCGCTCCGCCTAGGACCTAGGCCCCCCTTTGGCGCCTCTAAGCCCCAGAGGCGCCTCACTTAGGCCCAAGACGACAAAAAAATCTCTCTAGAAAATTAGGCGGGTTCTAGGCAAAGAGATTTTTTTTATTTTAATAACTATCCAAACCAAATCTTGATATATTTATTTTTCTAATGATTTATCATATTCATAATACATGTTGTAGCATATCAAATCACAACAAGAAGTGAACAATATCAAGTCAAAATGAATAATTTTATTATAGTTGTAATTTTTTGAACTTGTACCAACTTCAAATTATATAAATGAGGATACATTTGTAATATTTAGTTTAATTCAATTTTATAATTCTTAAATTTATGTTTAGTTTCTTAAATTTTAATATTGAATTAAATTCTTGAAATTTTAAATTTTATTATTTAATAGCAATCTTGTTTATAAATAAAACTAATACGTTAAAAATATGTTTAAACTTTGAACAATTGCATGTTTGTGTTTAAACTTTGACATTAGTAATATGGATATGTGTTTGAACTTTGACATTAGCAATATGGATATATGTTTGAACTTTAAGAAAATGCCTTTATTATCTTTATTATAGATTGTTTTGCTTTATATTATTATTTTGTTTGGATAAATATAATATAAAATATTAAAATTGTAGTAAAATAAAAAATCCCGCCCAGGCCCCGCCTAGGCCCCCTAGGCGCTAGGCCCCCCTCCGCCGCCCGCCTCCCGCCTAGCGCCTTTAGAACATTGCCTACGAGCACATCGTGCCACCACCGGTCGATGATAAGGCGACAACTCCGGCCTCTCCTCCAAAAATCGAGGTTGCACTTCTGGCTGAGAAGGCTCATTGGGATCGCATTGACAACATTGTTCGTCAATGGATTTATGGAACCATCTCCGAGGATCTCCTAAACACCATAATTGATCCCGACGACACGGTTGCCGATGCTTGGAACCGTTTGACGGAATTGTTCCAAGATAATAAGACTTCTCGGGCCATTCTCCTTGTGACAGAGTTCGCAACCACTAATTTGCGTGACTTTTTTGATGCAAAGGCGTTCACTCGTCGCCTCAAGGTTCTGGCCGATCAGTTGGCCAATGTCGGAGCCAAGGTCTCTGACCAAAGAATGGTGCTACGTCTTCTCACTGGCTTGATCGAGGCATATGACGGTTTTGTGACGGTGATTCAGAACATAAAACATCTATCAACGTTCGCTCAAGCACGGTCGATGCTACTTCTAAATGAAACCACCAAGGCCGAACGAGCCAAACTCGAATCAGGTTCGACCTCTGCTCTTTTCATGAATTCCAATAATGATAATTTGAACAATAATGGACAGCAACAGGAGACGGGTCAGAACAGAAATTCAAACTATAAGGGTAGGAAGAATACTGATAAAAATCGCGGTGGAAACAACCAACGTAACCAGCAGACCCGCAGTGGTCGTGGTGGAGACAATCGCAACCAGTAGCGACCTCCACAGCAGCAACAGCAACAGGCATGAAATTTCCCACATTGGGGCGGGTGGGTCCCTCAGCCGTGGGCCACCCCACCGTGTCCTTATACCACCGCCCCTTGGGGTGTCCGTCCACCAATGGCCGTAAGGCAGCAGGGTGTCTTGGGTGCTCGTCCTTCTCAATCGTTCTACACCGCAACTCCGGCTCCAAGTGTTTATGCTCTAACTAACATTTATCAAGCAATGCACACTCTCTCTTTGAACCAGCCGGATGAGAATTGGTATATGGACACTGGAGCGATGTCTCACATGACTGCTAATCCCGGTACTCTCACGCCTTATTTTAATTTAAGCAAAACTAATGGAATAATTGTTGGCAACGGTAGTATGATTCCAATTCGTGGTTATGGTAATACCTCCCTTACCAAAACAAATCCACCCTTACACCTCAAAAATGTTTTACATGCTCCTAACCTGATTAAAAACCTTATTTCGGTACGTAAATTTACTAACGATAATATGGTTTCCGTTGAATTTGACCCCTTTGGCTTTTCTGTGAAGGACCTCCAGACGGGGCGCAAACTTCTACGATGTGAGAGCACGGGAGAGCTCTGCCCTTTCACCACCAAAAATTAGGCTATTTCATCTTCAGCACCTTCTACTTTTATAATCATTTTTCCTAGTATTTGGCAATCCCGTCTAGGTCATCCGGGAGATGTAATTCTTAGTACTCTTCGCAAAAATAATTTTATTAGTTGTAATAAAGCCCGTAACTTTTTTTGTTCATATTGTCCCCTTGGGAAGTCTGTTAAATTGCCTTTTTATGATTCTTTATCTTTCACTACTATGCCTTTTGATATTGTTCATAGCGATTTCTTGATGATTACACTAATTTTTTGTGGACTTTTCCTTTGTCTCACAAATCAAAGGTTCACAACATTTTTCTTTCTTTTTGAGCATTCATAAAAACTCAATTTGAAAGAGAAATAAAATCATTTCAGTGTGATCATGGTCGTGAGTACGATAATGGTCCCTTTCATAAATTTTGTGAACAAAATGGCATGTCATTCTGTTTTTCGTGTCCTCACACTTCTCCTCAAAACGGAAAAGCAGAACGAAAAATAAAATTCATAAATAATATTGTTCGTACTCTGCTTACACATTCATTTATGCCTCCCTCCTTTTGGCACCACGCTCTACAAATAGCTACTTACCTTCTAAACATCCTTCCCACAAAGGCTTTAGGCTACAAATCTCCAAATACTCATACATATGATTTTTTAGAGGATGGTTTGTCTCCATTGCAAATTCACACCTTGCATCAAAAAGTCACCCAACAACAACAACATCAACTCCCTCAATCTCCTTGTCTGACCCAGTCTCCTGTGCTCACAATGTCTCCTTTGCAGGCTGCCTTTTCCTACAAAGAACGCCCTCACATTCTCCGGCCCAGCCCACTGGTCAGCTGCCCACTACCCCATCTCCAGCCTCCCCTACTCACCTCTCTCCGGCCCAGACCCATACCACCCCTCTATCGTCTACCTTACCAGGCCGCTATATACCCCCTCATCAAAGATCTGGGCCCTCTTCTCCAATCCCAGCAGTCCCCCCTCTGTAGCCCACACCTCACTACCAACCATTAGCCCAACGCATGACTACTCGTAGTCAACATGGCATCTTCAAGCCAAATCAAAAATACCACAATGCCTTAAGTGCCAAAACTCTAAAAATCTCTCCTATCCCTCGTAACCCGGTGAGTGCCCTTAATGACCCGATTTGGAAATCTGCTATGCTATATGAATATAATGCTCTAATCAAAAATAAGACGTGAGATTTAGTCCCTCGACCATCTCATGTGAATATAATTCGATCAATGTGGATTTTTTGTCATAAAAAGAAATCTGATGGTTCTTTTGAGTGGCATAAAGCCCGTCTTGTAGGTGATGGCCGGTCGCAATGCGAAGGGATTGACTGTGATGAGACATTTAGCCCGATTGTAAAATCGGCAACTATTCGGACAGTTCTTAGCATTGCATTGTCCAAATCTTGGCCTATTCATCAACTAGATATCAAGAACGCATTTTTGCACGGGAACTTGAATGAAGCTATTTATATGCACCATCCTATGGGGTTCAAAGACCCCACTCATCCTGATCATGTTTGTCTGTTACGTAAATCTCTTTATGGTCTTAAGCAAGCTCCCCATGCCTGGTATCAATGGTTTGCTAATTTTATTGCCACTATTGGTTTTACTCACAGCAAATCAGATCACTCACTTTTCATATATTACCATGGGACTGACATTGCATATATTTTATTGTATGCTGATGATATTATATTCACAGCTTCTTCAGATGCTCTTCGATGTTCTATTATCTCTCTTCTCAGTGCAGAATTTGCTATGAAAGATCTGGGTCAGTTAAGTTATTTTCTAGGTATTGCTGTCACTCGTACCAAAAATGACCTTTTTATCTCTCAACAAAAATATGCCGAAGAGATATTAGAGCGGGCGGGAATGACTATTTGCAAACCTTGCCCCACACCCGTCAACACTAAGGGGAAGCTCAGTGCACAATCGGGTGACCCTTATGATGATCCGACGAAATATCATCGATTGGCTGGTGCTCTGCAATATCTTACTTTTACTAGGCCAGATATTTCTTATGCAGTCCAAAGGTCTGCCTATTTATGCATGCTCCAAAAATTGAACACATGGAGTCTTTGAAACGCATTCTTCGTTATGTACATGGTACGATTGATTATGGTATGCACTTGTATCCGTCTTCGATTCACTCTATCTTGTCATATACAGATGCAGATTGGGGTGGATGTCCTGATACTAGACGGTCCACCTCGGGTTACTGTGTGTTTCTCGGAGATAATCTCATTTCTTGGTCTTCTAAGCGACAACCTACAATATCCAAGTCTAGTGCCAAAGCTGAATATAGGGGTGTCGCTAACGTTGTCTCTGAGTCTTGTTGGATTAGGAATCTTCTTTTTGAACTTCATTGTCCTATCCAAAAGGCAACTTTGGTCTACTGTGATAATGTTAGTGTGAGGTATTTATCCGGGAATCCAGTTCAACATCAACGCACTAAACATATTGAAATGGACATCCACTTTGTTCGTGAAAAGGTACAAAAAGGAGAGGTGACTGTCCTTCATGTCCCGTCTCGTTCTCAGCTCGCAGATATTTCTACAAAAGGGCTTCTGCGCGTATTATTTGATGATTTTCAGAACAGTCTCAGCGTCCGACAACCTCCCGCTCAGACTGCGGGGGTGTGATAGAATATAAATTTATTTAAGTTAATTTCCATAATTATATTTTAGATTGATTGACCATATCTTTTGTATAGTTGGCTCTCCTACTTTGTAGCGATTGATATCTTGTAATTATCATTATCCTAGCCTAGAATTACGTTAATCATTGTTGTATATTAGGGACACTTGTTCAAGGCAATGAAACACACAGAGAATTCCTTTTACTTTCATAATAGGAGGATCAAAGATATACCTCTTGAAGCGTGATTAAACCTTTGATGCGAAAAACTTCCTGCCGTGATACTTTAACCCAACAGCGTCTCCGAACTACGATCGAGAACAGAGTACTAATTCACGATACGTAACAATTAAGGTTTTGGTCTCGATATTGGAAGCATCTATATTTGGCCAACTGAAAATAATATTGTACGTATCGATTGATCGACTGAGGAATGTGGATATATATAGTGCGTGAGTGGTTAACCCACTTCCCAGCATTACCTCCACATTCAATCAATCCACGTTCACATTATTGGGTCAGACCCTCCATGGGTGACTCATTTGGATACCCAAGATCCAACATTTATTGAGTAGAAAAATTAATGAGGTGACATTTTTATTTTGTGTTATCTTACGTTATGCATGAGATTTATTAATAATAAGCACGCTCGTGGCACACATGTTGTATGTATATATTATGTGTTATTTAAATTATGTAGAGTAAAATTGAAATTTTATAAATTTGGAGAATTTAATAAAAAAATATAAAAAATTAAAATTAAAATAAAATAGTAATATATATATGAGGTTATAGAAGTAAAATAGGAAAAAATAAAAAATGTGACACAAATTCACCAAAGCCTCCATGAAGGATTTATAATATAGATAGATATATCTTTAATTAACTAAGCATAGTTTTCGATCTATTATAAAGAAAAAAAAGTTTTCGACCGATAAACAACTTATACATTATAACTTGGTAACTAAATTTTTAAATTTTTTTTTTAAAAAAAAGCACAATTAATTTTCCCAAAGTATATGTTTAAAAAACTACTTAGTTTTGTGAAAACAAATGGAGTTTTGTCTATTCCCATTTGATTTGGTCTTTATATAAAAGTCTTTAACTTGTATATAAATTAGTTTGTTGGAGAAAATTCAAATAGACACATCTCCATGTAGGGTTGAACAAGAAATAAAATTAGAAACGAAATCGCACCAAAAAATGCACATACCGCACCAACGGTTCCGGCGTATGTGGCGGTTTTAGGTGGGTTAAAAAAATTAAATTTACGGTTTCGATTTGGTTACTAGCCAAAACCGCACGCATAAAATCGAAATCAAACCGTACTATGAAAAATAATTAATTATACAATCCTATTATAAGAGAGATATTTCAATTAACCTAATGTAATAAACCTCCCATGAAAATTAAGCTACTAATTCTAAATTTGGATGGTATCGATCTACATAATCACCATCACCATACAAATCTCATACAATTATCTATTTTACAACTTTAATATTGTGTGATGTTAAATTGTTAATTTAAATTGCATAAAATTTTATTGTTTCAATTGATTTTGGAACTGAAATCGCACCATATGAAACCGCACCGCACGATTCAAAACCAAACCGCACCAATCACAAAACGATTTTATGTGTGGTTTTGAATTTGTCAAACCTCACCTAAACGATTTCGTGTACGGTTTGAATTTTAAAACGCACCAAATCACACCATGCCTGTAAAACCCCGAATTTTATGAAATAAAATTATTCAAATTTTCTTATAATTACTATTCAGTAAATGGTTAAATTGATAAAAAGTTAAGTTAAGGGTGATATATGAAATTTTTTCAAAATAAACAAGTGATTATAAAATATTCATTTTTGTCGGAGAATATTCGTTTGGTCATGGTATATTCTTGCTGTCGGAGAATATTCGTACGACGGCGCAGCCTTGTGTGGGCCCCATAACGGAAAATGATTGGATGAAGAAAAAAACAAGTATGAGTTTTTTTATAAATAATGGCGTAGTTGTTACCGTTAACACTGTTGGAATATCCGGTGGTTAAAATACAGTAATACACGGTGTTACACAGTAGCATACGGTATTGCACCAATTATTGATTCTTACGTAAGAAGACAATACTCAATAATTGTTACAGTAATTACTGTTCAATATTATATTTTATTGATTCAATAATTGATGCGTTGATACTTTATATTATTGTTATTTCAATAATTGTCACCGCTGTTGAAAATTTATATTTTATCTTGTATGATAAAATAATTCATTTAAATATATTATTATATTATAATAATATAATAATGGTGATATTTTTATAATGAATGTGGGATATATGAATAAATGAGGAGGAAGAGTATTTTTGTTATTAAAAATATTTAAAACATGATTTTCATGTTTGTGGACCCTATTTCTTGACTGAAATGTGATTATAGCCTGTAAAATCGTCTATATGTGGATTTCGGTTAATTTTTATTTAGAATTTGGAAAAACTTAAACTTACAAAGTTGTAGAAAATTGAATTTCCTATAAAATGGACATAAGATTTAAATTTTTCTGATAAAAGGGTCATTTATTATGAATTATTGAAGTTTCGAAATAATTAATTTTTGGATTTTAAAATAATTTTTTTATAAAAAACATTTTTTATGAGATGGTGGGCCGCTCTTGTGTGGTTAATGTGCTGAAATTGGATTGCCAAAGTGGGCGTAGAAACTTTATATAAATATGTTAATATTTTATTAAATTTTTTGCTTTGGTGTTCTAAGTATTTTTCTATAAATAGGGTGCTTAGGTTAGAATTGAATATCACACTAGAAATTGAAGTTTTCTCTCTCTATATTATCGAGCGTATTTTTGTGAATATTTTGATACTTTGAGTGTTGCAATACAAGTTCTCTTCAACACTATATTCAGTATTTCAGTCAGAAATACTGCTCTTTTGAGGTAAGGGATAGTAAGGGATTGTAAGGGTTATTATGTTTTTCAGTTTGGTAATTTTTCTGACCCTCAAAAATTCTGAAAAAATTTAAAATGATAATTTGATAAATTTTCTAAATTGTGTCCAAAAATGACAATTTTTGGATGTGTAGATTAGAAGTTATGAATTTTATAGAAAAAGACTATTTTAAAAGTAAACCCTTTTAACTCCTTGTGATTAACTCAAAAATTGGTAAAATTTTTATTGAGAGTACATGTATATAACAACAATATACTCTGTAAATTTCGGAATTTTTGGACAAAAATACAGTTTATGATAAATGTCTAAATATTCGGCAGTTTTGGCCATATGAAAAATAGTAAATGAATTTTAAAATTTTCAAAAAAGTTATATGTTCTATATGGGACTATATTCTGCTAAATACCAGAAAAAAAAAATTTGGGACTGATTTGGTATTTTTCATGAAAATAGACTAGTTATGAGTAAATGAATTAAATATGTTATGTGAAGTAAGAAAATTGGAATATAAGATTTTATGGCTTAAGAATCCTATATAAAGTATATGCAGTTTTTTGATGAGGGTTTTGATTATTGGTGATGAAATATTATGAGTTTGACATTTTAGGATGATTAAATGTATTAATTAGTAAGTATAAACAATTAAAATAAATTATTTATAAGTTTAAAAAATAATTTAAATATTGTTGTAATATTAATAATATTATATTATGAGATTATTAAATGATTTATAATATTTGGATTAAGGTGTTATGAAATTATTAATTTAAAATATTATTTAATGATTAATAAATAAATTTAATGTTATTATATAATGAATAATATTAAATGGAGTTTATAATATAATTAATAATGTTATTATCTTCGTTAAATATTCGTTGGAATATTATTCTTGAATTTTACTCCATAAAGCAGTATTATGTTGACAATTTGGATATTATTGAATTCTGGATCAATTAAATTGTTAAAGTCTTCAAAATTTATCCTTTATCTCATGTGATTGATTCTTTATATCTTTGTCATGATTCTCATACTTATATTGTGATGAAAGTCATCTTTGGCCCGTAGTGCATAGATAGACTGTTGTTTATTAGTTTTACAGTTGTATGCCTTTGGCCTGTAGTGCAAAGAAGAACTGTTGTTGAATATCTTTGGCCTGTAGTACTGCCAAAGATGACTTGTTGTTGAATATCTTTGGCCGTTAGTGCAAAGATGACCTGTTGTTGAATATCATTGGTCTGTAGTGCAAAGATGGACTGTTAATGAATATCTTTGGCCGTAGGGCAAAGATGAATTTATTAGTATGAACAGGAACTGTGATTTGATATAACCATGATAATTGATGTTTCAGGTAAAGACAGGTGATGAAAATTATATTCGTCCTGAATGAGAAAAGGAATTTAGAACCACAATTATAATTATGAGTTGTTCATGTGATTCTGGACCAGAACTGTTGATTGATGTTACAGGGATAAAATATTGTTGGTGGACTTTTAACTTGGAGAAGACAATAGACTTTATAGTCTATTTAACTCTTTTAATGGATTACTCGTTCCGCTGTAACTATGGTTGAAAAGTTTTATCATCTACCATATGTTCTAAATCTCTGATTTATTACTGACGAATGTTATTGATAATTTAATTATCTTTAGTCATGATATTCTTTACTGAGCTAGTTGTGCTCACCTTTTTGCTTCATAATTCCTTTCAGGTAATAAGAGTGTAGCTGGGTCGAGTGGGGGTAACAGGGGATTAGAACGGTGGTCTCTAGCTGTAGAGGTACTCCCCAAACAGTATGGAAATAATTTTATTGAGAACTTTAGAATAGTGTGTTGTATTTTATACATCATTTAGTAGTTATATTTGGTGAATCAAATAGGGTAAGGCAAACCCAACGTTAAAAGGGTGTTTTGCCACTATCACACAAGATGTCTAATGACATGCGACTTCGTGTTATCATAAGACAGAGTTGTGCACATCCACTCGCTGAGTATATATACGAGCACTACCTATACAGTCTTGGAGTTTGGTTAAAATATAATTCTCAATTGGAGAAAATGAAGATAATTATATGTCAAGAAAAGACTCACCATTGGAGAGAATATGATAGTAATCTTCTCGTTTTTCTTTGAGGACTATTGGGTCAACCAAGGATAATTCTGTGGGCATATGATATCTATCATAACCTAGACGTATTGCCTCCCATGTACGAAAGTTTCCTTAAGTATTTTTTGAAGATTTTAATTTTTAAAACAGTTATTGACTGTACCTTTATGTAAGGTGCTATTGTGATGTGCTATCAAAGGTTGGGATGGGAGTCACAGTTGGTATATATTTGTATCAAAATTCACAACATATGTGTTGTTGTATTTTACACGATAATTATAATAATAAAGTTGTAGTTACTTTCTGTACCATGTATTTGGCGACTCAGAATGGGTTGGGTGGAATGGACCTATTTTGGGGGCGTCATAATGCCCACCCCTATCTCCATGTATATATTAAAATTCTTTGTTCAACAAAATAATTGATTTAGAGAGATACCTTGAAAAAATTGTTAGTTCCCAGAGGGTACAATAGATCTAGAAGGGGGGGTTGAATAGATGCTTTTTATTTTCAAATACTTTTCTTGTTTATTTTGCATTGCTATTAAATTAGCATATGACAAACATAAAATCTTTTCAAGCACAGCGTAATAAGTAAAAGATCCCCTTCATTGATATATTCATAATCATACATACATTGTTCGTAGAGTTAGTTTGGTTGTAAGCAATTAAAACATACATGGTAGTTATAGCAGTTATAGTACATAATATAAATGACATAATGAAAAAGACACAAGGGGCTTTAAGTGGTTCAGAGACTCAAGCTCCTAATCCACTCTTCTGCTTTCAACTAGTAGGATTTCCACTAAGGAAGGGCAGCGCCCTGAATCACTAAGATTCCTTTAAGGCCAGCAGCCTTGGGACTTTAGTTCACTAAGAACTCTTCAAGTCCAGCAGCCTTGGGACTTCAATGTAGAACACTTCTTCCTTGTATTGTGCAGTGCTTCAATACTTCTATTTGCTTCGACTGTTCTCAGAGACTGATGGCCTAATTCCTTTCTCTGGTCCCCTTCTGAATATCAAGATACTTCAGATTTGTGGCGTATCCAACTTGCTTTCTCCTTGTGATCTCCCGTTCACTTATCATCAATGAACTGACCCTGCACTTAATCACTTTAGCCTTGCTCTTCAGAGGCTGACCAGTATCTCGTTCACCTTCCATCAGTTCCTTCTTTGTTTGGCAAACACTACGTTCTTGGTTGCTTCCAAGATCGTTGTCTTCTGTTCACTTGATAGCTACAACATTTGCTGACTTTCCTTAGTCAGCTTCTGAAGTCTTCTTTGGATCTCCTCGTGGAAGACTTCATCACAAATGGCCTTACAACTCAGTCTTGATGCTGATTGGGTTGGTGCTTAGATCTTCTGCTAGCCTGCATGCCATTCGTTGAGTGCTCTCTGGTTCCCTTAAGGTGGAATGCATCTTTACAGTGCCAACCAGAGGCTTCATTCCTTTGGATATTCTGGGAGTGCTCATTTGTTGAGAACCGTCTATGCTCTACTATTCTGCCTTGGTATCGGCAGATGATCGGTCTGCTCGTAAGCAAGCTGTCTCTACGATTCTGAACATAACTTTCTCAGCACACTACGATCTCGAGGAAGCTCTACTCGATACACTACGATCCTTCTTCATTTCCCCTGGCAGTCTACGAACTCCGAGATCTACTATCTTGCATACTCCTATTCTGCCTCGATAGCTCTCGAGTTAACCTTGACTCTCCTGGCAGACTACGACTTTTGGTGCAGTGCTCGACGATTAGACAAGCCTATCTATTACATCATTAGATCAACCTAACAAGCTTGATCTTGCTATTTTTATAGTCCTTGTACATCATTTCTTTCTAAGGACTTTACAAAGCTGTTTTGCTTATGTAGGATCAACCTAACATATTTGATCAATTCATTCTAAGTCCTTGTACACATATTTCTATTATCTATCAAAGGACTTTACAGCTTTTCTTAATGCAGGCATACTTGCATATTATTCATTCATATGTATATATATCATAATCAAATCATATATAAATAGGAATAGCATTCACATGCTTATTCCTGATAATCTCCCCCTATTTGATTATGACAAAAATAATAAGTACATATGCATGTTATGAATGAATCTTATATACAGTGAACAGCTGTATTTCTAAAACAGTTAATCATGAATGTCATTTATATTGATATGGCAATTTATATATTAAGACATTCTACATCCTGGATCCAGAACATACCTAACTGGTTAGAGATGTACCTCTTTGGCTCCATGTATGTTTCCAGGATGTCTGTTGATCAGCTACTCATCTGTTTTTTCTTCTTGCTCTTACTCCCCTTCAGCTTCTTTCTGATCATGCTCCCCCTCAGACTCTGCGATCATGTGATCATCATCTTTTGGCTTCCCCTCAGATGATGATACTCTTTCTGCAGCTGCTGTCTTCTTCTTTGACTTCTTCATTCTTATCCCTCTGCTTTTCTTTTAGTGCCTCTTGCTCCTCTTCTTTCTATGCCTCTTTTTCTCCCCCTTTTTGTCATCAATCATTTGAGAGAGCTGCTCCATGTTGGACATAAGCTGCTCCATCAGGTAGAAGGAGTTGGCAACTTCAAACTTGAGTTCCTGCTGGCCTAGCTCAAGTTGCACTGAGAAAGACTGCTTCAGGTTGTCAATCTTGTCAGAGAGAGCTTGGATCTGCTCTTCATTTGCTTTCTGAGCTCGTAGAGCTTCTGCCTTTTGATCTTGTATGGCCTTCTGATAGATGTTGTCTCTCTCTTGGAGTTTGAGAGATACGTCTGCCATAGTGGCTTAAAGTTTGTGCTGGAATAAAATATCTCCTTCTGCTATCAGCTTCTGTGATTCTTCAGTGAGTAGAAATATCTTCCTACTTAATTCATCAGAGCTCTTCAGTAGTTCCTACTCCAAGATAGTTTGATCCTTTTGTTGGACAGGTTCAGGTTGAGCATTGGATTGGACTCTACGATCTTCATCCTTAGACAGATTTTCGAAGGCTTGGAGAAACTGAATAATCGTTGAGTTCCAATCATTGGTTGAGGATGAGGGAATGTCAAATAGTAGTGCTTGAGCATAAGAAGGCCTCTGATTTTGGGCTAGAACATCATCAGCAGTAGAGTGAACAGACTCTACGATCAGCTCCATGGTCATGACTCTTCGTCCTTCAGAATTCACTCTACGATCGTAGGGGATGTAGAGATTTCCAGCATGTCGATAGACCTTGAAGTGAGGCTGATTTGTGATCATTTTTGTAGCATAACTTTTCACCCTTGGGAAGTTTTGAGCTACCAGCTCCAGACATGGAAACTGCTTGTAACACCAACTGAAGTAGCTTCCATTTCCTTCAGTGTGGGCCTTTAGCCATGGCATCCACTGGAAGAACCATTTCATTAGCATTTCATCAGGATTATAGAGAATGGTTGTGCAGTCTATTTCCATGTTGTTCCAGTTCTTAAACACCTCAAACGCAGTCATCTGTACTACCTTGAGCTGTTCATTTCCATGACTTGCCCATCTTTCAGGTGGTGTCTCTGATGGTTCATTTGGGACTTCTACCACTATTCTTCTTACGAATTTTGGTGGAGAGAGGACAGGGTAAAATTCTAGTTCTTCTGATTCTTAATTGTCAGAATTTGAATCATTCTTCATTACTCCTCTCTCATAGTCTGAACCATCCTTATCATTTCCAACAGAGAGATCTTCTTGCTGCATTTCATTTCCAGAACCTTCTTCAACAGGATCTTATTCAGATTCATCTTCTTCATTGTTGGTTTCTCCTTCAGCACTTTCTCCCTGGGATACAGACTCATCATCACTCAATTCAATGATGGCAATTGATTGACCACTACTCCTTTTGGAGGCAACTTCTTCTTAGAGGTTCAACTTTAGGAGAGTCAGACTCTTCTTCTTCTTCAGACTCTGACTCCTCTGGTTCAACAGACAGATTTCTTTGTGGTTCAGCACTGGCAGGGGTAGATCCTTCTTCTTTGGACTTATCACCTTCTAAGTCACCATGGGGGCTATCTGGATTGGAGAGGACAAGTTCTTCTTCTTCAGGCATAGCATTATCTGACCTATCATCTTGGGTCATTGGGGTAGTTGCACTTAGAGATTGAGTTTGGTCACCTTGAATCTCTTCTTCATTCACACAGTGACTGCTTTGAGGATTAGTCATGGGGCTTGAGCATTCTTCTTTATCAGCAGATGCTGCAATTTCTTCCATCACATCAGCTTCATTTTCATTGCTGGATGTTGTTTGTGGAGACTGGGCCTTTACATCTGTTTCTTTTTCTTTTGCTGACTCTACGTCCCTCTCTTCAGTAGATGTACTATTTTGGGAAGTTGAGGCTGGTTTGTCTTCTACCTTAGCTTTCTTGCTGACTGGCCCTTGAAGCAACCTGCTGCTTCTCCTCTTTGTTGTTTCAGCAGTTAGGACTTTTTCTTCTTTATCCTTGTCCTTTGAGGAGACACTTCTTGATGAGGTTTGAGCTTTCTTCACACTACCGGCTCTCTTCACACTTCTGGATTTCTTCTTGGCTGGTGTGATTTCTGCTGGTTCAGAGTCATCAGACTCAGAGATCTCTGCCTCTTCTATTTTTCTCTTCTTTGCATAGGCTCTGCTGCTGCTCCCAGCTGTCAGCCTTTTGTTCTCCTTAGGATTCTTCTTCCAGTTCACAAATAATTGTGGAGACATCACTTTGTGCACATTCAAAGTTTCTCCCTCATCATCCTTGATTTTCCCTCCTAGCTTCTTCTTCATTACAATACTCAACAACCTACCATAAAACACCTTGGTCAGGGGTTTTTCAGTGGACTTCTTCTTCTCAGCCTTTTCTACCCACTTGGAGATTTGATCGAACAAGATAGCTCCAAAGTCGATTTATTTCTTCAGAACTATTTCTAACATTATTTTCAACTGTTGGTAATCACTGTGTCATGTGCAGTGTTCTTGCACAGTATGCATTTTCCAACTATTTCAGCAAGGAACTCATACTCTTCAGGAAACTCCTTCTTCTTTATGTCTTTAAGATTAGGGTTTCTTTGGTACCCCATAACCTCCTTCGCTTGTTCAGTATTGACATTATCAAGGTTCTTCAGCCCTTGGTTAGGAAAACCTAGGCACTAATTGAGGTCAGAAGATTTTAGCTTCAGAGACTGACCTTTAACCTTGGTAGTAAGGGTTTCAGAGTTGATGGAGGCGTTTGAGTAGAACTCTTTAACCAGGTTGATGTAGACTCGAGTATTTGCCTCAAGGCATTCTGAGAATCCAGCTTTCTTCACAAGCTCGAGAATGTCCCTGAATTTCTTTTCGAATTTCTCAAACGATTTGGTTTCGAACTGAATGCCCGTGATTTCTTGCCAGTTTTCCATTTTAGTAGTTCGAAGAATGTGAGTATCTGATTTAGAGATGTTTATAAGAGATGGTTGATTGTGATTTGGTAAGGCTCTGGAGGGTTAATTGTTTTTGGCTCTTGAGAGGATTCTAAGGTTTTAAAAATGGGAGGGAGAAAGGTTCGATAGCTTTTTGGTAACTGTCTACAGATTTAAAATTGTCTTTAAGGCAGTTCCTTCTAACTCTGCATACTCAGTGATGTGTCAACTGTCCATTGGTTGCACGTTGCCCAGTCATGAGCTGTAACTCCCCATAACTTTTCAGTTAGATATTTCCTTTTAAAAGAGTAGACGCTTAATTGACATGGCTTTGACCGTTGACCTTTTGATTCGTAGAGTAGCATGGTAAGGCAGCTATGGACTCTACAATTTCCTTTGTTGACTTAACGATCAACTTCTGAGAGATGTTGCCGTGGATGGCTTTGACTTCTATCCTCATTTTGATGCAGCATAGTTTGATCACTGATGTACTCAAACTTAGCTCCTTATTTTGAATGGCTGATCAATTGTCTCATTTTTCAATCTCCTTGTGGACTGAAATACCCCTTGGTAGAACTACGATCGTCGAGTTGTCTTCTACGATCGTTGAGATTGCACTGCGATCATGGAGTTCTCTTCAGCCTCGACTCTCTGATCATTGACTGACTTGGTCCTTGAGATAATTTTGATCAAGCAATTCTTCTGGGACAAGGTAGCTCAGGAAGGGCCAACCTCTTAGAGTGAGCTAAGGATTAGGTTTGTCCCTGAGGCGCTTTCCAGATGAACTGCTATAGAATTGATTTGCAATGACATCTCTTTCAACTTTTTCTAGTGGGGAGATCCTCTACCAACTTTAGACAATTGCATTGCTGAAATCATGGTGTCCTCCTGTTCTTACACTACGATCATATGGTTGATCATAGACACTTCACGATATTGGGCTGGGTGGCTGAGAGGTTATCAGTAGTACGTTTTGAGACGTTCCTACTGACTATGGATCTACATTTGGTTCATCAGCCACAAAGTTTTGGGACTTTGTAGCTGGTACATCTCTTTGTATCGTAGAGATGAGTATTTTCAGGACTGATCACTCTACGATTATTTGACAACACTACGAATGTAGTCTTCTTTGACAGTCTTGTGTTGGTGAAGTTTTGCTTTCATAATAAACTCCTCTTGACTTAAGCTCAATAATCCTCTGTTGTGAGCTCCCTTGAGGATTCTTTTCATATAGCATGCCTTTCTTGATTTGAGCATATAGGACCTTCTTCATCTTTGGTTGCATGGCCTGCTCCCATATACAGATCAGCAGCCATGTGAGCTCCATTCTGGTTAGCTCAGAGGGTCTTTGAGGATACGCTTGGACATATAGGAATTCTTTCAAAATTATTTCTGCACAGTCCTTAGCCTTCTGCTGGATGAGTCTTCTTGACTGAAGTCTTCTGCTTCAGCATCCCTTAGTGAGGTCAGACTGACCAAGTACCTGCAAGTTTAAATATATTTCTATTTTTGGTACCCATAATTAAATAGGTCCTGCTAGGTTAGTTTTCTAAACCCCTATTCCTCTTATTTGGATAATCATCATATTTATCACCAACAGACATATTCATGCATGCAAATATCTTAAGATAATACATTTTGAGATGCATGATGGTGAGTGTGTGTATGATTTGACATTAAATAACGCACTCATTATCTATGATGGATTCATCATTTACTGGGTTATGTTCACAATGTTTAAGAGTTCACAGAGTGAGGATCAACTCTACAATTTAGGAGTATCTAGTTGATTCATTGAGGTGATCAGTTTCTACGAATCAGCAAGATCCTCTTGCAGAACTGATCATACTCTGTGTGTTGTCAAACACTTAGAACATAGGCTTGTACGTACATACTAACTCACCAGCAAAGATTACTTCACATAAAATTTATTAGGCCTGTGATGCTCTTGTGACCCATTTCAGATTTCCTTCAAGATGTCATCTTTAACCTAAAACTTGGATGGAGAGAAAGTTTATAGTCATTTGAGTTTTCATCCTCAGGTTACTTTCTCTCTTCACCTTTTTAGGTAGATTATGACTTCTTGACGGAATACTATTATGGTTTATAAGACGGTGCTTTTATGATGAACACATGTAATGGTGAGGAACCGTACCTTGTTACTGTCAGTCTCTTAACAGTCATTTATCTTAGATATACTGAGTTTAGGAATTGATGTGCATAGCTTTACATTTTCTCCTAACAGCTTATTGCTCTTGTTGTCCTTCAATCAATAACTCGTGGCCATAAAGATGTAGGCCAAGAGAATCTCAACATTGAGATCTTTGACATCCTTCGGTTTACAAAGTTTGCACCCAGCTGCTGGTTGACCAGACATAAGTTTGAGAAGATCTTCTTTCTTCTTTTGATAAGCATTTCTTAGCATGTATGGCCTCTTCATCTTTCAGACTGGTGGATGCCTGACTCTTTATTATTGATGTCTCTTAAGCTCTCTCGTCTAGTCTTCAAATTACAAGATTGACTGCAGGTTGGGATTGGTCTTGTTGATGTGACAATCGAGAACATGGACCAATCTGAGATGCTTCAGGTGTATATACACATTTACCTATACACAGTATTTCCAACGTATAAGCTCATCTGCATATAACAAGTTACTTACTACTAAACTAAGTTTAGAATAATGTTAGTGCCTGGGATCAGACTCAAAGCGATTAGCTTTTGAATATAGCATGAGAACCTGCTCTGATACCAATTGTTAGTTCTCAGAGGGCACAATAGATCTAGAAGGGGGGTTGAATAGATCTTTTTTATTTTCAAATACTTTTCTTGTTTATTTTGCATTATTATTAAATTAGCATATGACAAACATAGAATCTTTTCAAGCATAACGGAATAAGTAAAAGATCCCCTTCATTGATATAATCATAATCATACATACATTGTTCGTAGAGTTAGTTTGGTTGTAAGTAGTTAAAATATACATGGCAGTTATAGCAGTTATAGTACATAATGTAAATGACATAATGTAAAAGACACAAGGGGTTTTAAGTGGTTCAGAGACTCAAGCTCCTAATCCACTCTTCTGCTTTCACCTAGCAGGATTTCCACTAAGGAAGGGCAGCACCTTGAATCACTAAGATTCCTTTAAGGCCAGCAGCCTTGGGACTTCAGTTCACTAAGAACTCTTCAAGTCCAGCAGCCTTGGGACTCCTCTAGTTCCCTAGGAACTCTTCAAGCCCAGTAGGCTTGGAACTTCATTTGGTCCCTCCAGACAAGGACCCTTCTGGCCCTGCTTCATTTAGTCCCTCCGGACAAGCAGGCCCTGGCTGTTGTTAGTTTGTTTGTTGTTGTTGGAAACGGTGCTTAGCTGCTAAGATGTCTTCATGCTCTGAACATCTTCTATACTTAGCAGCTTAGCATGATCATCCTTGAAGTGCAGCTGAGTGTTGCATGATGCTCAGCTTCTTCGGTTACTCAACCACTTCGGATGACCTCTTTATAAACTGCCTTGAAGATCCTTCTCCTTGGTACTTGAAGGCTGCACATGATAGGCTTCTAAGATGACTGTAAGCTCTTCTATTAGGTACTTAGAAGCTTTCTCATACTTGACACCAAGATGGCATTTGTGATCTCACTTCTTGCTACTTGATGCCTTCTCATGGTGGACTTGCTAAGATGACTGTAGGCTCTTCTCTATTGTACTTAGAGTCTTCCCATGATGGACATCAAGATAACATGATGCACTTCTTTCTCTAGGCAGTTTAGAACACTCTTCTTGTAGTAGAACTCTCACTTCTACATAGTAGAACTGTCACTTCTACTTCTTCTTTTGCATGTATCTGAGTGTTCTTGGTGGATCGTAGAGTGAGCCTTCGGACTCACTATTTCACGTGGTTTAGATCAGTCCACCTTCTCTCCAAACTCGGCAACTCCAGCAACCTTCAATTTTTGAAGCTCTTCTAGATTTATACTCCTTCCCAATCTTTTCGTTAGAAAGTAGCCGTTGAAGGCTATTCAAATATCTTTGCAGATCTCGAGTTGACAGAGGTAGACTGCTGATGTGACATGTCATACTTTATCTGACATTGCAGTCTACTGTTTCACCTACCCGTCAGAGTTGTCACTTTAATGTCTTGGGCAGGTTGAAGACTTTATTATCTCCTTCTGATTTCTCGATTAGAGGTTGTCCTTTTGCATCGATGCTCTTAATAAGCTTTTGTCCGAATACCCTTCAGATTGAACCGTTGCCAATGCTTCAGTCTTCGGGTGTTCGAACTCTACGATTCTGATGCACGTCTTCAAGGACCTGATCGTAGTGTCTTGTTGAGTGTTGCTCATTGACTGGTAGAGTAAACACTATGATCTTGAAGAATGTTGATTGGATCTTCAATGTAGAACACTTCTTCCTTGTATTGTGCAGTGCTTCAATACTTCTGTTTGCTTCGACTGTTCTTAGAGACTGATGACCTAATTCCTTGCTCTGGTCCCCTTCTGAATATCAAGACACTTCAGATTTGTGGCGCGTCCAGCTTGTTTTCTCTTTGTGATCTCCCATTCACTTATCATCAATGAACTGACCCTGCACTTAATCACTTTAGCCTTGCTCTTCAGAGGCTGACTAGTATCTCAGTTCACCTTCCATCAGTTCCTTCTTTGTTTGGCAAACACTACGATCTTGGTTGCTTCTAAGATCGTTGTCTTCTGTTCACTTGATAGCTACTACATTTGCTGACTTTCCTTAGTCAGCTTCTGAAGTCTTCTTTGGATCTCCTCGTGGAAGACTTCATCACAAATGGCCTTACAACTTAATCTTGATGCTGATTGTGTGAGACCCCAGATTTTATGAATAAAGGTTTAAATTTCTTGAAATATTTTTTTATATTGTGGTGTGGATTTGATATAATGTTATTGTTGTGGGTAGTATTTATAAATTTTGCAAAGTATGCAAGTTGTTGTATAATATTCGATTGGTCGAGGAATATTCTATTTGTCGGGGAATATTCGTACAACGGCGCAATCATTGGTGGACCCCACAACGAAATTATTGTCTAATTGAGAAAACGACAAAAATATTTTATAAAAATAACGGCGAAAGTTTTACTGTTAATACTGTTGAACTACTCGGTAGTAAAAGTACAGTAATACGCGTGGTTGCATAGTAGCACACGGTATTGATTATTGATGCATACGTGAGAAGTCATTCAGTTTTATTTAATTATTGCTATAGTAATTGTTGAATAGTATCTCACGTTATTTGATTCAATTATTGTCGATATTTTATATATTATTAAAATCAATAATTGAGACGACAAAGTTATTAATATTATTATTTTTAATATTAACGATGTCTAGAAGTTCTGTCAAGGAGAGGTTTGGTCACCTAATTGCGCGCCAATAGGGAGAAATTCTTATTGGAAAGCCCCCTCTTTCCTGGGAACGACTTGGTCGATTAATAATGTGAATTATAATAAAGATGATAAATGTTGTTAAAATTATTAAGGTGATTTTTATGAAGTTTTGCTTATTTTATGGATTCCTATTTACCCATTTTTCAAAAAAAGCGGGAGAAAATTATTTAAAGGTGGGGCCCACATGTGGGGGCCACATGTGGGGCCATTTGTGTTGGAAAAATGATTTTGGGAATGGAAGAGTATACGTATGGAAGTATATGTATGTATTGAGTATATGGTGGGAGAAAGTGATATGTGAAAGTGGTAGGTGTGTGATGTGTGTGTGAGTGAAAAATGGTGGAAAAGTGGTAGTGTGATAGTGATGTGTAAGAGTGATTATTGGGAGGGTGGGGGATTGATGTTGGATATAGGGGAAAAAAAATCTAGTGGTATATATAATATTGATATATATAAGTTGAAAACATGTGTTTATATATATGTATTATATTTTAATTTTTGTTGAAATCTCATTGGTTAGTTGTTTGACTTAGTTGTTAGTTGATTGATGTGAACGCCTCCAAAATTAGGTATACATCACCCATTCTGAGTCGCCAGATACATGGTACAAAATTCAAATACAACTTCATTTATACAACTGTTGAGCTGTCGTATAGAATACGACTACAGTTAACTATGAGTTTTAATACAAATGTATGTAACTCTCATGGTACCTCGACCACAACCTTACAATGATACTTTACATAAAAGTATAGTCAAAACTGTTTTAGAAATTAAAATATTTGAAAAGTGCTCAAGGAAACCTTCAAACATGGGAGGCCATGTGTCTAGGTTATGATAGATATCATATGTCTACAAAATTATCCTTGGTTGACCCAAAAGTCCCCAAATAAAAACAAGAAGATTACTATCATCTTCTTTCCAATGGTGAGTCTTCTCTTGACATATAAATATCTTCGTTGTCTCCAAATGAAAATTATACTTCAAATAAACTCCAAGATCATATAGATAGTGCTCGTAGATATATTCAGAAAGTGGATATGCACAACCATGTCCTATGAGAACACGAGGTTGTATGTCATTAGACATCTTGTATGATAATGGCAAAACACCCTTCTAAAGTTGGGTTCGCCTCACCCTATTTGATTCACCAAATATAACTACTAAATGATGTATAGAATACAACACACTTTTCTATACTGTTTAGGGAGAACTTCCACAGCTATCACACTATTTCATAGAATAGTGAGGACTACTAATGATATCATCTGGACCGTCACTCCATTCCCCGATTAGTCCCTGCTGCGTTCTCACTTCCTGAAGAGAACAATGAAAGCAAAAGGGTGAGCTCAACTAGCCCAGTAAGAAATATTATAACTAAGATAATGCAGAATAAATTATCATTAGTCTTCAACAGTGTTAAACTGATAAAATATAATAACTATCAAGTTTAACTGCAGCGAAACAAGCAATCCAATTGAAGAGTCAAGTAGGGAATAAAATCTACTATCTTCTATGATTTAAAAGGTTTTTCATCACATTTGTCGCTGGGACTCAGCTTAATAAATAATACACATCATCGAATCACCCCTGCACTACGGCCAAGGATATTCTTTAGTATCACGACCACGAATTATCCATGCACTACGGCTAAAGATAATCATATTTTTATCAACGGTCCTGATCATGCCATAAAACAATTCAACTTTGCACTACGGCCAAAGAGAATCCATAGACATAATCATACCAAAACTGTCCATCAATGCACTACGGGCCAATGAGGACTTTTTTTTTCACATCATTTGTAATATTACGGTCATGATTACACCGAATAATCCCTTGTCATAATCATACCAAGTCCATCTATGCACTACAGGCCATAGATGACTTTCAACAAAATATAAACATGAGGATGATGACAATGAAATAAAAATTCAATAAAACAAGTTCAAGAATTAATTTATCTAGGAACTGATAAAATCCAAACTGTCAATATGATACTGCTTTGTAGAGTAAAATTCAAGAATGCTCAGAAGAATATTTTCATGAAAAGATACTGGATGAAGCGCAAATATCAAGGATATTCCACTAATTTCATAGAGTATAGAAGTCAAAGTTTTAACCAACTGAGTATAATAAAGAATGGAATAACAAAAGAAATCACCATGCATGCGATAGACCGCACTGGCAGGTTATTCTAACAGAATAATAAATAATGGAACCAGATCCGGCGTAAAATGCACAGACATGATATTCCAATAGAATAATAAATAATAGAACCAGGTCTGGCGTAAACGCACAGACAGGATATTCCGACAGAATAATAAATAATGGAACCAGGTCCGGCGTAAAGCACAGACAGGATATTCCGATAGAATAATAAATAATGAAACCAGGTCCGGCGTAAAGCACAGACAGGATGTTCCAACAGAATAATAAAAATGTAATAACAGAAGAATTTCACCAAGTATAGGGTAGCCCGCGTATACAGGTTATTCCAGCAGAATAATAAAGAATGGAATAATAGAAGTTCTCTTCATGAATACAAAAGAAAAGAATATTCCTTACGAGTACAACAAATAATATCCCTTACCGTAAAAGAAACTTGATATCGGAATAGTGAAGTAGCAGAATACTTTTCTTCTTTCTCTCTATAGTTTCTCTCTCTAGAGTTTCAGTGAATTCGTAAGAAATAATGAAAGAATAAACTTCTATTTATAAAAGAATGGACTGCATAGTAACTAATTCATGAACGGTCCAGATTGATTTACTTTTAATCGGACGGTCCATATTTAAAGCAAAATCTTTTAAATAAAATATAATATATTCTATTTATAATCTAATAAAACGAATAACTTTATAAAAGATTTTACTATACAAATACTATGCAGGTACTATGCAAACATTATGCATAATAAAATATAACATATTCTAATTATTGTCTAATAAAATAGATAACTTTATAAAAGTATTCTGTTTTATATTAAAAAGATTTTACTATTAGCTTAATAAAACGAATAACTTTATAAAAGTATTCTGTTTTATATAAAAAGCTTTTCTGTTTTATTACATTAATAATACTAATAAAATAAAACTGAGTGACTTCTCACGTAAGCATCAATAATCAATACTGTGTGCTACTATGCAACCACGCGTATTACTGTACTTTTAACACCGGGTGTTTCAAGAGTTAACGGTATAACTTCCGCCGTTATTTTTATAAAAATATTTTTGTCGTTTTCTCAATCCGATAATAATTCTGTTGTGGGGTCCACCAATGATGGTACCGTCGTAAAAATATTCCCCGATAAAAAGAATATTCCCCGACTAATCGAATATTCCCCGACACAACGAATATTTTATATCAACTTGCTTACTTTGAAAAAAAAAATTCACATATTACCCTTAACTTTAAACTTTTATCAATTTAACTATTTACCAAAATAGAAAAATTGAATACTTTTATTTCATAAAATTCGAGGTCTCACAATCACCCCTCCTTATAAAATTTTACCCTCGAAATTTACGTACGTACCTGATATTCGAAGAGATGAGAATACCTTTCTTTCTTTTCAGACTGTACCTTCCCGGTAATTTCCTCGCTATCATGATTTTCCCATTTCTCATCTTCTGTATTTCATATATCATTCTAGAATATAGCTTCAAAACAAAGGTTAATTGGCATATCATAATTTGTCAACTTATCAAGTAAACAATTTCAGCTTAGGTAGGTCACACACTAGCGAAGTATATAAATCGTCTCTCCCCTCCTAGTTCTAGACTCTTATCTCCGCCAGCGACCATATCCTTAAGCTCGGATACCAACTGTGACGCCCCCAAAATTCGGTATACATCACCCATTCTGAGTCGCCAGATACATGGTACAAAATTCAAATACAACTTCATTTATACAACTGTTGAGCTGTCGTATAGAATACGACTACAGTTAACTATGAGTTTTAATACAATTGTATGTAACTCTCATGGTATCACGACCACAACCTTACAATGACACTTTACATAAAAGTATAGTCAAAACTGTTTTATAAATTAAAATATTTGGGAAGTGCTTAAGGAAACCTTCAAACATGGGAGGCCATGCGTCTAGGTTATGATAGATATCATATGTCCACAGAATTATCCTTGATTGACCCAAAAGTCCCCAAATAAAAACAAGAAGATTACTATCATCTTCTTTCCAATGGTGAATCTTCTCTTGACATATAAATATCTCCGTTGTCTCCAAATGAAATTATACTTCAAATAAACTCTAAGATCATATAGATAGTGCTCGTAGATATATTCAGCAAGTGGATGTGCACAACCATGTCCTATGAGAACACGAGGTTGTATGTCATTAGATGTGATATCCCCAAAATAGGTATACATCACACATCTTGAGTCGTCAGGTACAAGGTACTGAATACAAATACAACTTAATAATACAACTGTAGTGTACAATAGGACCAAACATAGCCTGTGAGTTTGAATACAAATATTGTATACTAGAGAGTATAAAAACTCAAAAGGAGTCCTCATTATAATTATTATCAAACTATTTTCCAGAATAATGAGGACTACTAATGCACCATCTAGGACCATCACTCTGTTTCCCGACTAGTCCCAGCTACGTTCTCATTTTCTGAAGAGAACAGTGAAAGAAAGGGTGAGCTCAACTAGTCCAGTAAGAAATATTATGACTAAGATAATGCAGAATAAATTATCATTAGCCTTTAACAGTGTTAAACTAATAAAATATAACCAACATCAAGTTTAACTGCAGCGGAACAAGCAATCCATTAAAAGAATCAAGTAGAGAATAAAATCTACTATCTTTTATGATTTAAAAGGTTTTTCATCACTGATATCGCTGAGACTCAGCTTAATAAATAATCCACATCATTGAACCACCCTTGCACTACGGCCAAGGATATTCTTTAGTATCACGACCACAATTATCCATGCACTACGGTCCAAGAATATTTGTGTATTCATTAATGGTCATGATCATGCCAACAACTGTCTATCAATGCACTACGGGCCAATAAGGACTTTTACCACATCATTTGTAACATTACGGTCATGATTATACCGAATAATCCCTGGTCATAATCATACCAAGTCCATCTATGCACTACAGGCCACAGATGACTTTCAACATATTATAAACATGAGGATGATGATAATTCAATAAAACAAGTTCAAGAATTAATTTATCCAAGAATTAATAACGTCCAAATTGTCAACATGATACTGCTTTGTGGAGTAAAATTCAAGAATGCTTAGAAGAATATTTTCATGAAAAGATATTGGACGAAGCGCAAATATCAAGGATATTCCACTAATTTCATGGAGTATAGATGTCAAAACTTTAACCAACTGAGTATAATAAAGAATGAAACCAGGTCAGGCGTAATCCGCACCGACAGGATATTCCGACAGAATAATAAATAATGGAACCAGGTCCGGCGTAAACGCACAGACAGGATGTTCCAACAGAATAATAATAAAGACAGAACCAGGTTCGGCGTAAAACGCACAGACAGGATATTCCAACAGAATAATAAAGACGGAATCAGGTCCGGTGCACAGACAGGATATTCCAACAGAATAAAGACGGAATCAGGTCCGGTGTAAAACACATATGCAGGATATTCCAACAGAATAATAAAGACAGAATAATAGAAGAATGTCACCAAGTATAGGGTAGCCCGCGTATACAGGTTATTCCAACAAAATAATAAGGAATGGAATAGCAGAAGTTTTCTTTATGAATACAAAAGAATAATATCTCTTACCGTAAAAAAATCTGGATATAAGAGTAGGGAAATAGCAGAACACTTTTCTTCTTTCTCTCTATAGTTTTCTCTCTCTAGAGTTTCAGTGAATTCGTAAGAAATAATGAAGAAATGAGCTTCTATTTATAGAAAAATGGACTGCATAGTAACTAACTCATGAACGGTCCAGATCGATTTACTTTTAAACGGATGGTCCAGATTGATTTAATAAAATATTCTAATAAAACAAAAAATTTTAAATAAAATATAATATATATATATATATATATAAATATTTTTGTCTGCCATATACGACTTTGAGGAAAAGAGAATCTCACCAATTTTGTTTTCATATAACATCAGATTTTGTCTGTAAGCAACTTTCAAACAAAACAAGTAAGATGGCCATTATATATATATATATATATATATATATATATATATATATATATATATATATTATAATCACACTTGCACACACCCACACAACACATACATATAATATATATATACTTTATAACTTCCTACCGATTATTTTGAAAAATGGGTAAAGGGGGTTCATAAAATAAGCATCATATACTGTGGCAACAATTAAACAAAACTGAATGACCTCTCACGAAAGCATCAATAATCAATACCGTGTGCTACTATGCATCCACGCGTATTACTGTACTTTTAACACCGGGTGTTTCAACAGTTAACGGTAAAACTTCCGCTGTTATAAAGTATTTTTGTCATTTTCTCAATCCGACAATAATTCCGTTGTGGAGTCCACCAATGATTGTGCCGTTGTACGAATATTCCCTGTTAAAACGAATATTCTCCGACCAATCGAATATTATATAACAACTTGCGTACTTTGCAAAATTTATAAATATTACCCACAACTATAACATTATAACAAATTTACTCCATAATATTCAAAAATGATATTTATTGAAAATTCATCTTTATTTATAAAAATTAGGGTCTTACAACCTCTCCTTCTTATAAAATTTCGTCCTCAAAATTAGTGTACGTACCTGGTATATCGAAGAGGTAAGGATACCTTGATTTCATTTCAGATTCTAACTCCCAAGTCATTTCCTCAATAACGTGGTTTCTCCACAAAACTTTGACTTGAGATATAACCTTGGAGCGTAGAATATGTTCATTCTTATCCAAGATTTGAACAGGAACCTCTTCATATGTCAACTCTTCCGCTATTTCGTCCGGTTATAGCTCAATAGTGTGGTTCGGGTCTTTCTCGTATTTACGTAATATGGATATGTGAAAAACGTTATGAACACAAGACATACTTGGCGGTAAAGCGAGTCTATAAGCCACAGCTCCTACTCGATCGAGGATTAAAAATGGGCCAATGAACTGAGGATTGAGCTTTCCTCTCTTTCCAAATCTCGTAACTCATTTCCATGGAGCAACACGTAACAACACATGATCTCCAATATCGAATTCCACGTCCTTTCGATGAAGATCAACATAACTCTTTTGTCGATCTTGTGAGGTTTTTATATATTACCGGATCGTTTGAATCTTTTTCGTAGTCATACGTACCAACTCCGGTCCCAATAATGTTGCTTCACCCACCTCATCCCAACATACTGGAGAACGACACTTCTTTCTATACAACACTTCGAATGGAGCCATGTCAATGCTTGCTTGATAACTATTGTTGTAGGAAAACTCCACCAATGATAAGAACTTGTCCCAACTTCCCTTGAAGTCAAGGATACAGAGTCTTAATAAATCTTCCAGAGTTTGAATAGTCCTCTCTGATTGTTCGTCCGTCTGAGGATGATATGCCGAACTAAATCGTAAATCCGTGTCCATAACTTTTTGCAAACTAACCCAAAATCGTGAAGTGAATCTTGTGTCTCGATCAGAAACTATGGATACTGGCATACCATGCAGTCTTACAATCTCGTTTATGTACATACGAGCAAAACGTTCAAGTGTATAAGTTTCTCGTATTGGTAAGAAATGAGCAGACTTGGTCAATCTATCAACAATGACCCAAATTACATCAATGCCTTGAGAAACCTTGGGAAGACCAGTAACGAAATCCATGGTAATATGCTCCCACTTCCATTCTGGAATTTCAAGTGGTTG
Organism: Panax notoginseng; assembly: GCA_016801055.1. NCBI lineage: Eukaryota > Viridiplantae > Streptophyta > Magnoliopsida > Apiales > Araliaceae > Panax > Panax notoginseng. The sequence continues at coordinate 31,946,833 of CM029014.1, read as the reverse complement.
CAATGGACCTTTTGGTACTTGATGCTCCGCTTTGACTCATTGATAAGTTAGACACCTTGAGATAAACAGCGCTATCTCTCTCTTCATATTGCTCCACCAAAATGTATGACGAAGATCACGATACATTTTTGTACTCTCAGGATGGATTGCAAACGGTGTGTTGTGCGCCTTCATCATGATTTTATACTTTAAATCAGGGTCGTTAGGAACACAAAGTCTGGAGTTGACTTGAAGTATTCCTTCTTCATCGATTCTTGCTTCCGGCATAGCACCTTCTTGCACTTTCTTCCTCATACGCATCAGCTCCAGGTCTGTAGCTTGAGCAGCTTTAACTTTATCATTTAAAGTCGGTTCTACTCGTATGTTCGCCATCATCACATGGGTCCCTGAAGTCTTTAACTCTATATCCATCCTTTGCAAGTCACACAAAATGGGCATTTGCGTTGACAATATCGCACTCGTACTTGCATATGATCTTCTACTCAATGCATCAGCTACCACGTTCGCTTTTCCAAGATGGTATTGGATGGTATGATCATAATCTTTCAACAGTTCCAGCCAACGTCGTTGTCGCATGTTGAGTTCCTTTTGAGTGAAAAAATATTTGAGGCTTTTATGATCCGTAAAGATCTCCACTTTCTCCCCATATAAGTAATGCCTCCAAATTTTAAGTGCGAAGACAACAGCTGCAAACTCTAGATCATGAGTAGGATAATTCCTCTCATATTCTTTGAGTTGTCTTGAGGCATAGGCTATGACTTTTCCATGTTGCATAAGAACACATCCCAACCCTTTGCCCGAAGCATCACTGTAGATGACAAATCCCTCCGAGCCAGATGGTATTGTCAGAACAGGTGCTGAAATGAGTCTCCTCTTAAGTTCTTGAAAACTCTTCTCACATTCTTCGCTCCAACCGAACTTTGTATCTTTCCAAGTCTGCTGAGTTAATGGAGTAGCAATTCGAGAAAATCCTTCCACGAATCTCCAATAATAACCAGCTAAACCGAGAAAGCTACGTACTTCGGTCACTGATTTAGGTTGCTCCCAGCTTTGAATTGCTTTAATCTTTGCTAGGTCAATAGATATTCCATGACTTGATACTACGTGCCCAAGGAATGCTACTTCCTCAAGCCAGAACTCGCATTTCTTCAACTTGGCATAAAGCTTGTATTCACGAAGCTTTTGGAGTGTCAGCCTTAAGTGTTGCTCATGATCTTCACCGCTTTTGGAATAAATAAGGATGTCATCAATAAAGACGACCACAAAGTGATCTAAATATTCCTTGAATACTCGGTTCATCATATCCATGAAGGCAGCAGGAGCATTAGTCAATCCAAAAGACATGACTAAGAATTCATAATGCTCGTACCAAGTTCTGAAGACAGTCTTTGGAATATGCTCAGTTCTAACCTTCAGCTGATGATATTCAGAACGAAGATCGATTTTTGAAAAGAATTGTGCTCCTTACAACTGGTCAAACAGGTCATCAATACGTGGCAATGGGTACCTATTTTTGATGGTGACATGATTTAACTCCCGATAATCAATACAAAGTTGCATGCTCTCATCTTTCTTCTTCACGAATAGAACAGGAGCACCCCAAGGAGAAGTACTAGGACGAATAAAGCCAATGTCTAACAATTCCTGCAGTTAGCTCTTTAACTCCTGAAGTTCAATAGGAGCCATTCGATATGGGGCTTTGGAAATGGGTTTTGTACCGGGTTCAAGGTCAATACAAAATTCAATTTCACGCTCTGGGGGTAGGCCAGGAAGTTCTTCAGGGAATACGTCAGGAAATTCATTAACAATAGAAATATCATTCAAAACTGAAGTATTTTTGTTTAGATCCGTGACATGAGCTAAGAAAGCTTGACGTCTATTTTTCAATAAACGAATAGCTTTATGGCTTGATATGACAGTGATTGACTTTAATGGTTCAGTTGTTTGAATTCGCATAATAGGTTGATTAGGAATATGAAAGCTAACAACCTTACGAAAATAATCAATTTTTGCATGATGAGTAGTTAACCAATCAATCTCTAGAATTTCATCAAATGCAAGTATTTTCAATGAAATAAGATTGACAGGTAATGTGAGGGTACCGATTTGAACCAAACAAGACTTATAAACAGTGGATGTAATGAAGGTTTCTCCCAATAGAGTTTCCACAGATAAGTCAACGTCTAATTTCTCCGGAGTCAAATTTAATTGTTGAGCGTAAATAGGAAAAATAAAAAAATGGGTAGAACCGGTATCAAATAAGGTATAGACTTCGCTAGAATTTATGATAAGCTTACCCGTGATGACCTCGTTCGGGTTCCTTGCTTTCTGGGAGGTCACAACAAACGCTCTCTCTTGCACTACCGATTTTGACTTTTCTGGGACGTCCTTTGGTGCCTCCATCCTAGCTGAACTTGTCTTCGGTGAACGATAAAATCGGGCTAGGTGACATTCTCTTCCACAATTATAATATGCTTTGGACGGCATCGCGCAGTTTAGACTGTTGTGTCCCTCCCCTCCGCATTTGAAACATATGATAGGTGGTTGTTCTCCTTCCTTAACAACGGGTGCTGGTGCTGACGTCTTTCCATCATTGTTGAATCTCCTCTTCTTAAAATGTTCATTCTTATTATTTTGGCCCTGATTACCACCGAAGTGGTTACCATTTCTGGCCTGTTGATTCCCTCCACGCTTGTTGTCACTGCTTCAATGACTGCTCTCACTGGTATTATCATTTTACCGGCTACTCTCTTTTGGTTGCGTTGACTCATTATCGCCCTCCACTAACTGAGCCATATTCACAACATCTGAATACAAACATAATTTATGAGAAATAAGATGTTGACGTATCTCTGGCTTCAAACCTCTTAAAAACCTCCGCGTCATTCTCTCTTCATTATCCACCAAGTGGGACGCAAACCGGGATAACTCGGTAAACTTGGCTTCGTACTACGACACGGTCATATTATTCTGCTCCAACTTGATGACCTCTATCTCTTTCATGTGACGAATACTTTCGGGAAAGTATTTGTCGTTGAACAGCTCTTGGAACTTCTCCCAAGACATCTTCAGTGCAGTAGGTTGAGTACGCTTTACCAATTCTCACCAGTAATTTGCCTCTCCTCGCAACATAAAGGTGGCAAAGGGAACTTTTTGCTCCTCAGCGCATCCCAAGACATCAAATATCTTGGTGATCTGCTTTATCCACGTTTTCGCCTTAAGTGGTTTTGGTTCTCCAATAAACTCCGGTGGTCCCAGCTCCTTGAACTGTTTAGAGGTGACCGTCCGAGAGTTTTCAGTGTTTTCACATATATTTTGGACAGGAGCCGCTCTCGCCTGCTATTGCATGAATTGCATAAAGCCTCTGAATATTTCATCATTCATCATTTGGTCAGTGTTGTTGTTTGCATGAGGATTATCGTCTTCCTGATGCACATTATCCTGATTATTGATATGTGGTGAATCAACGGTCACCTGTGCTCCATTGCTATTCTCAACATTCTCGGATGTCATTTTCAAATACTGCCATAAAACAAGGGTTAAATAACATATCACATATTATCTCTATACTCTGACCGACCAATTAAATGTCAAATAAACTTAGATAGGTCATACTGGCGAAGGAATTCCCCGTTTCTCCCCTCCTAGTTCTAGTCTCACATCTTAGCCAGAGATCATATCCCTAAGCTCTGATACCAACTGTGACGCCCCCAAAATAGGTATACATCACCCATCTTGAGTCATCAGGTACAAGGTACTGAATACAAATATAACTTAATAATACAACTGTAGTGTACAATACGACCAAACATAACCTGTGAGTTTGAATACAAATATTGTCTACTAGAGAGTATAAAAACTCAAAAGGAGTTCTCATTACAATTATTATCACACTATTTCACAGAATAGTGAGGACTACTAATACACCATCTAGGACCATCACTCTATTCCCCGACTAGTCCCAGCTACGTTCTAATTTCCTGAAGAGAACAGTGAAAGAAAGGGTGAGCTCAACTAGCCCAGTAAGAAATATTATGACTAAGATAATGCAGAATAAATTATCATTAGCCTTTAACAGTGTTAAACTGATAAAATATAACCAACATTAGGTTTAACTGCAGCGAAACAAGCAATCTATTAAAAGAGTCAAGTAGAGAATAAAATCTACTATCTTTTATGATTTAAAAGGTTTTTCATCACTGATATTGCTGAGACTCAGCTTAATAAATAATCCACATCATTGAACCACCCTTGCACTACGGTCAAGGATATTCTTTAGTATCACGACCACAATTATCCATGCACTACGGTCCAAGAATATTTGTGTATTCATTAATGGTCATGATCATGCCAACAACTGTCTATCAATGCACTACGGGCCAATAAGGACTTTTACCACATCATTTGTAACATTACGGTCATGATTATACCGAATAATCCCTGGTCATAATCATACCAAGTCCATCTATGCACTACAGGCCACAGATGACTTTCAACATATTATAAACATGAGGATGATGATAATTCAATAAAACAAGTTCAAGAATTAATTTATCCAAGAATTAATAACGTCCAAATTGTCAACATGATACTGCTTTGTGGAGTAAAATTCAAGAATGCTTAGAAGAATATTTTCATGAAAAGATATTGGACGAAGCGCAAATATCAAGGATATTCCACTAATTTCATGGAGTATAGATGTCAAAACTTTAACCAACTGAGTATAATAAAGAATGAAACCAGGTCAGGCGTAATCCGCACCGACAGGATATTCCGACAGAATAATAAATAATGGAACCAGGTCTAGCGTAAACGCACAGACAGGATGTTCCAACAGAACAATAATAAAGACGGAACCAGGTCCGCCGTAAAGCGCACAGACAGGATATTCCAACAGAATAATAAAGACGGAATCAGGTCCGGTGCACAGACAGGATATTCTAACAGAGTAAAGACGAAATCAGGTCCGATGTAAAACACATAGACAGGATATTCCAACAGAATAATAGAAGAATATCACCAAATATAGGGTAGCCCGCGTATACAGGTTATTCCAACAGAATAATAAGGAATGGAATAGCATAAGTTTTCTTTATGAATACAAAAGAATAATATCTCTTACCGTAAAAGAAACTGGATATAAGAGTAGGGAAATAGCAGAACACTTTTCTTCTTTCTCTCTATAGTTTTCTCTCTCTAGAGTTTCAGTGAATTCGTAAGAAATAATGAAGGAATGAGCTTTTATTTATAGAAAAATGGACTGCCTAGTAACTAACTCATGAACGGTCCAGATCGATTTACTTTTAAACGGACGGTCCAGATTGATTTAATAAAATATTCTAATAAAATAAAAAATTTTAAATAAAATATAATATATATATATATATATATATATATATATATATATATATATATATATTTGCCTGCCATATACGACTTTGATGAAAAGAGAATCTCACCAATTTTGTTTTCATATAACATCAGATTTAGTCTGTAACCAACTTTCAAACAAAACAAGTAAGATGGCCATTATATCATATATATATATATATATATATATATATATATATATATATATATACGGTCCGTCTCTAAAGCGAACCTTAAAGAGCGAACCAAAGACGAACCGTTGTCTTTGGTGTCTATGGCGACGGTTCGATCCGTCGTCATAGCCATGTAGTCTTTGGCGACGGGTCGAACCGTCGCCATAGACACCAAAGACGACGGTTCGTCTTTGGTTCGCTCTTTAAGGTTCGCTTTAGAGCCTCTCCGTATATATATATATATATATATATATATATATATATATATATATATATATATATATAACATCCGTGACACTTTGTCACCACCCACATACTTTGTCACCCCCCCACCAAATGACATTTACAAGCATATATATATATATATTTTTACCCACTAAATACTTTATATATATATATATATATATATTATATTATATAATCACACTTGCACACACCCACACGGCACATACATATAATATATATATACTTTATAACTTCCTACCGATTATTTTAAAAAATGGGTAAAGGGGGTTCATAAAATAAGCATCATATACTGTGGCAACAATTAAACAAAACTGAATGACCTCTCACGAAAGTATCAATAATCAATACCGTGTGCTACTATACATCCACGCGTATTACTGTACTTTTAACACCGGGTGTTTCAACAGTTAACGGTAAAACTTCCGCCGTTATAAAGTATTTTTGTCGTTTTCTCAATCCGACAATAATTCCGTTGTGGGGTTCATCAATGATTGTGCCGTTGTACGAATATTTCCTGTTAAAACGAATATTCTCTGACCAATCAAATATTATATAACAACTTGCGTACTTTGTAAAATTTATAAATATTACCCACAACTATAACATTATAACAAATTTATTCCATAATATTCAAAAATGATATTTATAGAAAATATATCTTTATTTATAAAAATTAGGGTCTTACATTAGACATCTTGTATGATAGTGGCAAAACACCCTTCCAATGTTGGGTTCGCCTCACCCTATTTGATTCACCAAATATAACTACTAAATGATGTATAGAATACAACACACTTTTCTATACTGTTTAGGGAGAATCTCCACAACTATCACACTATATCATAGAATAGTGAGGACTATAATGATATCATCTGGACCCTCACTCCGTTCCCCGACTAGTCCCTGCTGCGTTCTCACTTCCTGAAGAGAATAATGAAAGCAAAAGGGTGAGCTCAACTAGCCTAGTAAGAAATATTATAACTAAGATAATGCAGAATAAATTATCATTAGTCTTCAACAGTATTAAACTGATAAAATATAATAACTATCAAGTTTAACTGCAACGGAACAAGCAATCCAATTGAAGAGTCAAGTAGGGAATAAAATCTACTATCTTCTATGATTTAAAAGGTTTTTCATCACTTTTATCGCTGGGACTCAGCTTAATAAATAATCCACATCATCAAATCACCCCTGCACTGCGGCCAAGGATATTCTTTAGTATCACGATCACGAATTATCCATGCACTACGGCTAAAGATAATCATGTTTTCATCAACGGTCCTGATCATGCCATAAAATAATTCATCTTTGCACTACGGCCAAAGAGAATTCATAGCCATAATCATACCAAAAATTGTCCATCAATGCACTACGGGCCAGTGAGGACTTTTTTTTTCCCACATCATTTGTAACATTACGGTCATGATTACACCGAACAATCCCTGGTCATAATCATACCAAGTCCATCTATGCACTATAGGCCATAGATGACTTTCAACAAAATATAAACATGAGGATGATGACAATGATATAAAAATTCAATAAAACAAGTTCAAGAATTAATTTATCTAGGAACTGATAAAATCCAAATTGTCAACATGATACTGCTTTGTATAGTAAAATTCAAGAATGTTCAGAAGAATATTTTCATGAAAAGATACTGGATGAAGCGCAAATATCAAGGATATTCTACTAATTTCATGGATTATAAAAGTCAAAGTTTTAACCAACTGAGTATAATAAAGAATGGAATAACAAAAGAAATCACCATGCATGCGATAGACCGCACAGGCAGGTTATTCTAACAGAATAATAAATAACGGAACCAGGTCCAGCGTAAAACGCACAGACATGATATTCCAACAGAATAATAAATAATGGAACCAGGTCCAGCGTAAACGCACAAACAGGATATTCCGACAGAATAATAAATAATAGAACCAGGTCCCGCGTAAAGCACAGACAGGATATTCCGACAGAATAATAAATAATGAAACCAGGTCCGGCGTAAAGCACAGATAGGATGTTCCAACAGAATAATAAAAATATAATAATAGAAGAATTTCACCAAGTATAGGGTAGCCCGCGTATACAGGTTATTCCAGCAGAATAATAAAGAATAGAATAACAGAAGTTCTCTTCGTGAATACAAAAGAAAAGAATATTCCTTACGAGTACAATAAATAATATCCCTTACCGTAAAAGAAACTTGATATCGAAATAGTGAAGTAGCAGAATACTTTTCTTCTTTCTCTCTATAGTCTCTCACTCTAGAGTTTTAGTGAATTCGTAAGAAATAATGAAGGAATGAGCTTCTATTTATAGAAGAATGAACTGCATAGTAACTGATTCATGAACGGTCCAGATTGATTTACTTTTACTCGGACGGTCCATATTTAAAGCAAAATCTTTTAAATAAAATATAATATATTCTATTTATAATCTAATAAAACGAATAACTTTATAAAAGATTGTACTATGTAAACACTATGCAGGCACTATGCAAATACTATGCATAATAAAATATAATATATTCTAATTATTGTCTAATAAAACAGATAACTTTATAAACGTATTCTGTTTTATATAAAAAGATTTTACTATTAGCCTAATAAAACGAATAACTTTATAAAAGTATTCTGTTTTATATAAAAAGCTTTTCTGTTTTATTACATTAATAATACTAATAAAACAAAGCTGAGTGACTTCTCACATAAGCATCAATAATCAATATCGTGTGCTACTATGCAACCACGCGTATTACTGTATTTTTAATATCGGGTGTTTCAACAGTTAACGGCAAAACTTTCGCCGTTATTTTTATAAAAATATTTTTGTCGTTTTCTCAATCCGACAATAATTCCGTTGTGGGGTCCACCAATAATGGTACCGTCGTACGAATATTCCCCGACAAAAAGAATATTCCCCGACTAATCGAATATTCCCCGACACAACGAATATTTTATATCAACTTGCTTACTTTGAAAAAAAAATTTCGCATATTACCCTTAACTTTAAACTTTTATCAATTTAACTATTTACCAAAATAGAAAAATTGAATACTTTTATTTCATAAAATTCGGGGTCTCACAATTGAAGAAATAATTCTGCAGAAATAATTCGTTCATAAACAGTACACTTCCATTCTCCTATAAATTGAAGCTCATTCCTTTCATTATTTCTTACGAATTCACTAAAACTCTAGAGAGAGAAAATTATAGAGAGAAAGAAGAAAAGTATTCTACTACTTTTCTACTCTTATATTCAGTTTCTTTTAAGGTAAGGGGTATTATTTCTTTTGTATTCATGAAGAGAACTTCTGTTATTCCATTCCTTATTATTCTGTTTGAATAACATGTATACTCGAGCTACCCTATACTTAGTGAAATTCTTCTGTTATTCTATTCTTTATTATTCTGTTGGAATATCCTGTCTGTGCGTTTTACGTCGGACCTGGTTCTGTCTTTATTATTCTGTTGGAATATCCTGTCTGTGCGATCACACCGGACCTGGTTCCATTATTTATTATTCTATCGAAATATCATGTCTGTGCATTTACGCCAGACCTGATTCTATTATTTATTATTCTGTCGGAATATCCTGTCGGTGCGTTTACGCATGACCTGATTTCGTTAATTATTATTCTGTTGGAATAACCTGCCTGTGCGGTCTATCGCATGCCTGGTGATTTCTTTTGTTATTCCATTCTTTATTATACTCAGTTGGTTAAAGTTTTGACTTCTATACTCCATGAAATTAGTGGAATATCCTTGATATTTGCGCTTCATTCAGTATCTTTTAATGAAAATATTCTTCTGAGCATTCTTGAATTTTACTGCACAAAGCAGTATCATGTTGACAGCTTGGACGTTATTAGTTCCTGAATAAATTAATTCTTGAACTTATTTTATTGAATTCTTATATCATTGTCATCATCCTCATGTTTATATTTTTTGAAAGTCATCCGTGGCCTGTAGTGCATAGATGGACTTGGTATGATTATGACCAGGGATTATTCGGTATAATCATGACCGTAATGTTACAAATGACGTGGTAAAAGTCCTCATTGGCCCATAGTGCATTGATGGACAGTTGTTGGCATGATCATGACCATTGATGAATACACGAATATCCTTGACCCGTAGTGCATGGATAATTTGTGGTCGTCATACTTAAGAATATCATTGGTCGTAGTGCAGGGGTGATTCGATGATGTAGATTATTTATTAAGCTGAGTCCCAGCGATAAAAGTTCTGAAAAAACCTTTTAAATCATAAAAGATAGTAGATTTTATTTTCTACTTGACTCTTTTAATGGATTGCTTGTTCCGCTGCAGTTAAACTTGATGTCTATTATATTTTATCAGTTTAACATTGTTGAAGGCTAACGATAATTTATTCTGCATTATCTTAGTCATAATATTTCTTACTAGCCTACTTGAGCTCACCATTTCTTTCACTGTTCTCTTCAGGAAATGAGAATATAGCTGGGAAGAGTCGGGGAACGGAGTGATGGTCTAGAGGATAGCATTAGTAGTTTTCACTATTCTATGAAATAGTGTGATAATAATTGTAATGAGGACTCCTTTTGAGTTTGTATACTCTCTAGTAGACAATATTTGTATTCAAACTCACAGTTTATGTTTTGTCATATTGTACACGATAGTTGTATTAGTAAGTTGTATTTGAATTCTGTACCATGTATCTGGCGACTCAAGATGGGTGATGTATACCTAATTTTGGGGGCGACACAGATTGGGTTGGTGCTTAGATCTTCTGCTAGCCTGCATGCCATTCGTTGAGTGCTCTCTTGTTCCCTTAAGGTGGAATACATATTTGCAGTGCCAACCAGAGGCTTTATTCCTTTGGATATTCTGGGAGTGCTCATTTGTTGAGAACCGTATATGCTCTACGATTCTGCCTTGGCATCGGCAGATGATCGATCTGCTCGTAGGCAGGCTGTCTCTGCGATTCTGAACATGACTTCCTCAGCACACTACGATCTCGAGGAAGCTCTACTCGATACACTACGATCCTTCTTTGTTTCCCCTGGCAGTCTACGAACTTCGAGATCTACTATCTTGCATACTCGTATTTTGTCTCGATAGCTCTCAAGTTAACCTTGATTCTCCTGGCAGACTACGACTTCTGGTGCAGTGCTCAACGATCAGACAAGTCTATCTATTACATCATTAGATCAACCTAACAAGCTTGATCTTTCTATTTTTATAGTCCTTGTACATCATTTCTTTCTAAGGACTTTACAAAGTTGTTTTGCTTATGTAGGATCAACCTAACGTATTTGATCAATTCATTCTAAGTACTTGTACACATATTTCTATTATCTATCAAAGGACTTTACAACTTTTCTTAATGCAGACATACTTACATATTATTCATTCATATGTATATATATCATAATCAAGTCATATATAAATAGGAATAGCATTCACATGCATATTCCTGACAAAAACATCATGCATGATGTCAAGGAATAGTTTAGTACTCAAATACCAAATCAACTCAAATCTCCATAAGAAGGAAAATATCAACGAGGAGAGAGGAGAAAAAGTATTTTATATATATATATATATATATATATATATATATATATATATATATATATATATATATATATAAATATATGAGGACGGATCGAAGATATATCTCTTAAATAATATATATCTCTTAAATAACATATTTTTATAAAAATACGTCGTTTTGAAGATTTTTTTAAAAAATAAGTGGGCCGCGGGTGACATTTTTATAAATAAAAAGAAAGCAAGTGAGATTGCTCCCTTTAAATATTATTTTGATTTTTAAAATAATCTTCAAAACGACGTAGTTTTAATAAAGATATGCTATCTCCATTCCATAATTGACTTTTTAAAAGAAAAAATTTGTTTCAATTTATTTGTCGTTTATAACTTTCTAGGAGAATATATTATTTACTTTCCTATATCACCCATAACTTTCTCATTGTCCAAAAAAAATTTTCTCTTGTATTAGTAGTTTTTAACTTCTCATAAAAGAGTAGTGATGAAATTTTTTAAAAATTTTAATTATTAAATGATTTTTTTAATTCATGTGCATTAATTTATCTTGCCTCGTCTTATATATATATATATATATATATATATATATATATATATATATATATATATATATATATAGGAGTTAATATATAATAAATGAGTAATTATATACTCCCTCCGTCCTTATTTAAATGACGTTTTAGAGTTTTTTATTTGTTTCTAATTAATTGACGTTTGTTCAAATCTAGGAGAATTAATGATAATTTTTTCAAAATTATCTCTCATTACTCTAGTTATTTTTTTTTTGGTACTTTAAACTCTTGTGCTATGATAAATTAATGATTTAAGAGTATTATAGATAATTAAGTATTATATTTAATATTTTTTAATTATTATTTTAATTTTTATATTTATTTCTAAAAGATCATTTAAACAGGGAATGGGGAATATAAATTTATTTGTGACCACCATATTTACATCTGTTATTCACAAAAGATATATATATGGGTGTGTGTGTGTGTGTGTGTGTATGGAGAGAGAAACCTTAATGGAGACACAATTAAGATGAGTACACCCCACCAGTACAAGAGAACCAATCGCTATCCAATTTCTCCCAGAGCCAAAAAGAAGTGGGGAATAATAAAAGGACATGAACAAATCTGGACCGTCCAAGTATTCCCATAAAAGGCCATGCACTAATACAAGAAAAGAAAGGGTGGATTGAGACTGATTCGTCAAGAACAGAGATGTCACTAGCTAGACTAGGGAGCTACTAGCCTACTAGCTATCCATCCATCCAAACAAGAATCATCATACTTGGGACTTTTTCTTCTTAGGGCAACCTTCTACCTTAAAAATCTTTTACTTTTTTATACTTGTATAATTGTACTCCTTTTCAGGTAAACACACACACACACACACACATATATATATATATATATATATATGAGCATCAAATCCTCTTAAAATTGGGTGGTATCTAGTGCAACATGATGCAGACCACAGCATGTACCATCCCACTCATTTTGTCCAATTTTATGTGTCCATTTCTTTTATGGTGAGAACTGAAACATACTTTTACTATCGGTTTTATTTAATTTTGTTGAGTGCTTTTACACATACCAGAAATTTGGACAGAAAAATTGAATTTTTTTTTATTTTTATTTTTTTTGCATGTGACTCTCAAAAAATATATAGTATTTATTTTGACATAAATTTTTATAAATTATAATGTTTTAGATATAAGTTAGATACATATACAAGAACAGATGTACAACCATGTTCTTGTATACGTATCTAAATTACACCTAAAACACTATAATTTATAAAAATTCATGTTACAATAAATACTATACATTTTTTAGGAGTCACATGCAAAAAAAAAAAAGTCCAAATTTCCGGTCTGCCCAGCCTTATTCAATTTTGTTTGGTTCGGAGATTTTTTAGTAATAAGGTCTTGAATTTTATTAATATATTAAATTTTAACTCATGTTATAAAAATTAGAAATTTTTAGTTACTATAAAATATTATTTGGTATGTAGATCATTGTAGAGTACTGTGGGAGATATGTAATAAAAACATCAAACAAGCAGGACTAACCAAAATGGTGAACATGGGTATATCACGTACATCACGCGTTCTTATTTTTTCGGTCGACTATTGTGTGAAATATTTAATAAATACAACAATTGGGCTTGAAAATTTTTTAATAGTCCAGTCATGAATTTTAGTAATGTATTTGGTCTCATGGATTTGAATCTATGTTATAATAGTTTGGATTTTCTAGTCATTATAAAATATTATTTGGTGTGTGGATCATTGTAGAATCTGGGAGGTATCTTATGAATACATCAGACAAGTAAGACTAACCAAATTGGTAAACCTAAATATATCGTGTGTTCTTATTTTTTTTCGTTTTTATCTATGTGAGTGTACTATCATTTATTCTTAAATTTTAACCTTGTTTTTAGATAAACAAATTTTTATAGTGCGTTTGAAACTCACTAAAGTAAATTCACGAATTCAATTTACTTTTTCTTTTATTCTTACCAAGTATTTGAAGTTTTGAACCTAGATTTGTCAACTTGATAGATGAATTTTTTAAAAAAATTATTCAAGAAATCAAACAATCTCCACTCTCCCTACAAGTTGATCCAAGTACTTTGCTTGATTACAAGGCATTTAATGAATTTGATGCATTTAAATGTCTAAAACACATGAAATTTTACACCATTAAAAACATCTTATTTCAAACAAAAATTAAATACTTCATCCGTTTCTTAATATAGGTCGTTTTAAAGTTATGCACAAGCATTAAGGTAATGATTGTATAGCATTAACTATAATATCAATTGTCTATATTACCCTTATATTAGAATAAGATATTGTTATTTATTGACAGAAAATAGTGAGAGGACCAAAGTTACATTTAATATTTGGGATAATATTGAAAATTAAGTAATTAATACTAACTTAAAATTCTAAAACGACTTATATTAAGGAATAAAAATAATTTTATAAAACGACTTATATTAAAGAACGGAGGGAATAACTTATAGAGGTTGCAAATGTCAATATTCAAACAGACAAACAAGAGTACAAACAAACAAATGTTTATATTAACCTTTTTATATCTTTCTATCGAGTCTTTTAAATTTTATAAAATTCTTATTTTAATTTATATAATTTACATACACACAACGCGTGTTCTATCGAGTCTTAAAATATATAAAGTGGGCTAGTAAAAGACTACCCAAATATTGTAAAAGCATATATACCTTTTATTTTTAGTACTTCATTTTAGAATATCATATATAAGCCTGATAAAATATGGTTATGAATTAATTTTTATTTTCAAAATATAGTTATGGTTCTATTTAAGAATTAAAAATCATATTAACCATTTTTAATATAAGTTGTGTCTTGTATGGGTTGGAACTATATGGTTATGGTTCAAAGCTATATTAACCATTTTAAGATGTTTTGACTTTTAAACAGAATTTTTAAAAAATAAAATTATGACTGTCACAATTAAATTAATTAAGTAATAATATGATATAAAAATTATTAATATAAATAATAAAATACTAAAAAACTATACTAATAAAATTTTAAATTGAAACTATTAATACCCTTATATATTTAAATAATTTTTCAAAATTATTATTAACTTATTAATAAAAAAATTAAATCATATTTAAAATACATCATAGTATAATTCTTTTATAACTAAAATATTAGAATTTATATAAAAAAATCGTATCATTAATGTTGTTGATTTTAAGTACAGTACTATAACAACAAAGTCAAAGTAATCAAGCAAGAAAGTCGTATCACATCATATGGCCCTAATTGTTGATTCTAATTAATGTTGTTGCATGTAGAAAATGAAACAAGAATTAAAATGGTTAATGTGAGTGTGAACTATTAAGACTCTGAGAGATCAATATAAATATATACTCCCTCCATTCTTAAAAGATTATCGTTTAAAGTTTTGGCACATAGATTAAAAAAGTATCATTTATCAAATAAAATTTGTTTAAAATTCCATCATTATCTCCCTATGGGAAGTTGAAAACTATTAATACGAGAGAGAATTTCTTGGGACAATGAGAGAAGGTAGGGGTAATATAGAAAAGTAAATAATTTATTCTTCTTGAAAGTTATAAACGACAAATATTTTGGAACAAAATTTTTCTTCTAAAATGATAATCTTTTAGGAATGGAGGGAGTAACAATTTAAAAATATATAAATTAATTTGATTAGTCATCTTAAAAATAATTTAATCATTAATTTATAATTTTTAAATTACAAAAATAATAATACAATAAATATATTATAATTAATTCTCTTTAAATGATAGTAACTTTAAAATGAAATGAAAACAATACAGTAGTTTTTATGTGAAACTTAAGCCGCGCATTTATTTGGAGGAAATAGAATACACAACACTATTCACTATTCAGAACTAATTCCTGTAGATTTGGACCAGAATGATATATGGGATGAAAAATAGTTAATCGGTTTAGAATTATATTTATTTTAAAAAATATGGATCCAAATTTTAACCAACCTAAATAAATAAAAATGATTAACCAACTTATTTGATTCCAGTTAATATGGTTTGACCTAACAATTAACCAACTTATTTGATTCCAGTTAATATGGTTTGACCTAACAATTAATATTGTAGAAAAAAAACTTCATTCAACCCTCATTCATCCAAAAAAATAACACTAAATCATTCAGCCCAAATCGTTTGAATGGCTGAATCGGTCAACTATTCAGACGATTTTTTTTCTTCAAAACAAATGTATTTAATAGCTGAGCGATTCAGCCATTTAATTTTAAACAAACAACCCTTTAGTCTTAACTACTAAGCTAAGATCTCGCGGACTTCCTGTTGATCATGTTGGAGTATCATCAATACATGGAAATTTGATTTACATAAATATCACCCATTAATTTCAATTCGGGTGTCATTAAATTTAAAAAGACATGAGACATTTAGAAATTAATAAAATAATAAACTCTCCTATATACTCCTGTTTTATTAACAGGCTCTATTAATAAGTTATGTTGATGTTTATTTGCATACTAGTTTATATGGCATACATTACAAGTATGTCTTAAAAAATAAAAATAAAATGCTAAAAAATAAAAAAATGAGAGATAATGGAAGAGAGAAAAGGATAGAAGTGAATAAAGAAAGTTGTATGCTAAAGATTAGAGGTTCTTCTTCCAGCACAATTTATTTTAATAGTGGGAGAGCCTTTATTAGAGTAAGATTGTGTTTCCTTATTTGGTGGGATAAAGAGGTTTAATTTGGGAAAGAATCTATCAGTCATTAATTGCAGTTATAAGGTGATTCTACAAATGACTTCTACTCCTGATTGGATTCTGAAGGACATGATAGCTATAAATACAGCAATAAGCAAAGGTTTAGGGGAAATACAAAATCATATGACACAAATAAACACTTTGTACTCTCCATATTATTGTAGTGAATTTCTCTTTCTCTTCGTAATTTTTTTCTAATTGGATTTCTACGTAAATTCTTGTGTTCATATTTTATATATCTTTGTTTATGTAAGTGTATTTCGTAAGTTTGATTTCACAACAATACAATCAACCGTTAACGTAATTTTGGCCTGCTGTTTTGAGGACAATGTTGGGGTGTGATTATTTAAATTTATTTTGACAGTGGGAGAGTCCTTATTAAAGTAAAATTATGTTTTCTTATTTGGTGGAATAAGGAGGTTTAATTTGGAAAGTAATCTATCAGCTATTAATTACAGTTATAAGGTGATTCTACAAATGACTTCTACTCCTGATTGGATTCTGAAGGACATGATAGCTATAAATACAGCAATAAGCAAGGGTTTAGGGGACATACAGAACACAAGATCATATGGCACAAATAAACACTTTGTACTCTCCATATTATTATAGTGGATTTCTCTCTCTTCGTGGTTTTTTCTCAATTGGATTTTCACGTAAATTCTTATGTTCATATTTTATATCTATTTGTTTATGTTTATGTGAGTGTATTTCGTGAGTTTAATTTCACAACAATACAATCAACCGTTAGCACAATTTTGGCATGTTGTTTCGATGATTTCGTCATGCGTACAAAATTTAGCGTTAACATTGGCGTCGTCTATGGTAAACGCTTGTTTTAATATTGAAATAAAATCACCGATTTATAAAGAAGAGGAGATCATATGCATAACAGATAAGTGGTTCTCTTAGGAGTAAACAAGAGGAATGAGGCAGCGATATTGGGAGTTACTCTCTCCGTCCTAAATTAATTGCTCAATTTTGACTTTTTAAGTCAAATTGACTATTTTTAGAATTAATAATTAAGCATATATAAATATATTTTTAAAATTATAAAAATTTGAATTAGTAATAAATTGTATATACTTTCTTTTGGTTATAATCTCTTCACCTATATTTTAGCAAAAATAGTAAAAAAATTAATTTTAAAAATGGCTAATTTGATTTTAAAAAGTTAAAACTGAGTAATTAATTTGGGACGGAGGGAGTAAAAATTTTCGTTCGGCGTATGGAGTTCGGGTGTGATAGTTCGCCTTCGGCAAATATGAATTTTTGGTTGGTATAAATACATTTCGTTTTTTATATCTCTTTGTTTATGTTTATGTGAGTGTATTTCGTGAGTTTGATTTCACAACAATACAATCAATCGTTAGCGTAATTTTGGCCTGCTATTTTTGTAATTTCATCAGGCGTATAGAATTTGGAGTTAGCATTGGCGCCGTCTGTGCGAAACACTTGTTCTAATATTGAATTAAAATCACCGATTTATCAAGAAGGGAAGATCATATGCATAATAAATAAGTGGTTCTCTTAGGAGTGAACAAGAGGAGTGAGGCGGCGAAATTGGGAGTTAAAAATTTTCATTCAGCGTATGAAGTTCGGGTGTAATAGTTCGTCTACGGCAGATATAAATTTTTGGTTTGTATAAATACATTTCATTTTTTTATTCATACCAAAAAATCGTCATTCTTTCTTCCCGCTTTATAATATAGATAAATTACTCTCACTCAAAAAATAATTAATAAGGTACTTTTGCCTTTCTAAAAAAATAATTTAGTTTATAAATATTATGTAAGACCCCGAATTTTATGAAATAAAAGTATTCAATTTTTCTATTTACCAAATAGTTAAATTGATAAAAATTTAAAGTTAAGAGTGATATATATAAAAATTTTAAAATACGCAAGTGCATGGTTATAAAATACTCATTTCTGTTGGGGAATATTCGTTTGGTCGTGGAATATTCTTACTGTCGGGGAATATTCGTACGACGACACATGTAAGACCCCAACTTTTATAAATAAAGATGAATTTTTTTAAATATCATTTTTGAATATTATGGAGTAAATTTGATATAATGTTATAGTTGTGGGTAATATTTATAAATTTTGCAAAGTACGCAAGTTGTTATATAATATTCGATTGGTCGAGGAATATTCGTTTTAACAGGGAATATTCATACGACGACACAATCATTGGTGGACCCCACAATAGAATTATTATAGGATTGAGAAAACGACAAAAATATTTTATTAAAAATAACGGCGGAAGTTTTACCGTTAATACTGTTGAACTATTCGGTAGTAAAAGTACAGTAATACGCGTGGTTACATAGTAGCACACGGTATTGATTATTGATGCTTACGTGAGAAGTCACTCAGTTTTGTTCAATTATTGTTACAGTAATTACTGCATAGTATCTCACATTATTTGATTCAATTATTGTCAATATTTTATATATTATTAAATCAATAATTGAGATGACAAGGTTATTAATATTATTATTTACAATATTAACGATGTCAGTTTTGAATGATCTTTCTATTGTTAATAAATTTCCTGACGTATTCCCTGAAGAACTTCCTGGCCTACCCCTAGAGCGTAAAATTGAATTTTGTATTGACCTTGAACCCGGTACAAAACCCATTTCCAAATTCCCATATCGAATGACTCCTATTGAACTTCAGGAGTTAAAGACCCAACTGCAGGAATTATTAGATATTGGCTTTATTCGTCCTAGTACTTCTCCTTAGGGTGCTCCTGTTCTATTTGTGAAGAAGAAAGATGGGATTATGCGACTTTGTATTGATTATCGGGAGTTGAATCATGTCACCATAAAAAATAGGTACCCATTGCCACGTATTGATGACCTGTTTGACCAGTTGCAAGGAGCTAAATTCTTTTCAAGGATTGATCTTCGTTCTGGATATCACCAATTAAATATTAGAACCGATGACATTCCAAATACGGCTTTCAAAACTCGGTACGGGCATTATGAATTCCTAGCCATATCCTTTGGATTGACTAATGCTCCTGCTGCCTTCATGGATATGATGAACCAACTATTCAAGGAATATTTGAATCACTTTGTGGTCCTCTTTATTGATAACATCCTTATTTATTCCAAAAGTCGTGAAGATCATGAGCAACACTTGAGGCTGATACTCCTTAAGCTTCGTGAATACAAGTTTTATGCCAAGTTGAAGAAATGCGAGTTCTGGCTTGAGGAAGTAGCATTTCTTGGGCACGTAGTATCAAGTCATGAAATATCTATTGACCCGACAAAAATTGAAGCAATTCAAAGTTGGGAGCAACCTAAATCAGTGACCAAAGTACGTAGCTTTCTCGGTTTAGCTGGTTATTATCGGAGATTCGTGGAAGAATTTTTTCGAATTGCTACTCCATTAACTCAGCTGACTCGAAAAGATACAAAGTTCAGTTGGAGTGAAGAATGTGAGAAGAGTTTTCAAGAACTCAAGAGGAGACTCATTTCAGAACCTGTCTGACAATACCATCTGGCTCGGATGGATTTGTCATCTACAGTGATGCTTCGGGCAAAGGGTTGGGATGTATTCTCATGCAACATGGGAAAGTCATAGGTTATGCCTCAAGACAACTCAAAGAATATGAGAGAAATATTATGATCATACCATCCAATACCGTCCTTGTAAGACCCCGAATTTTATGAAATAAAAGTATTCAATTTTTCTTATAATTACTATTCAGTAAATGGTTAAATTGATAAATGTTAAAGTTAAGGGTGATATATGAATTTTTTTTCAAAATACACAAGTGGTTATAAAATATTCATTGTTGTCGGGGAATATTCATTTGGTCGTGGAATATTCTTTCTGTCGGAGAATATTCGTACGACGGCGCAACCATTTGTGGGCCCCATAACAGAATAACTGTCGGGTGAAGAAAACGATAAATTAGAGTTTTTACAAATAACGGCGTAGTTGTTACCGTTAACACTGTTAGAATACCCGGTGGTTAAAATACAGTAATACGCGTTATTGCACAGTAGCACACGGTATTGCATAGTATTTTTGAAATTATTGATTCTTACGTAAGAAGGCACTACTCAATAATTGTTACAGTAATTACTGTTCAATATTTTATTTTATTGATTCAATAATTGCTACGTTGAAATTTTATATTATTGTTGTTCAATAATTGTCACTGCACAGTATTTCCCATTATCAGATCAATAATTCATATTATTTGAATAATATTATTAGATAACATTATTGGCAATGTCTAGAAAGTTCTGTCTAAGGAGAGGTTTGGTCACTTAATTGCGCGCCAGTAAGGAGAAATTCTTATTGGAAAGCCCCCTCTTTTTTGGGAACGGCCTGGTTGTCATAAATGTGATTCTGTAATATTATTTATGAATAATTAATTATTGATTCATATGATAAGGAAATATTTATTTTATGTGGATATAAATGAGGGATATATTTTTGTGGTTAAAAATGAAGGAGTTAATGTTGAGGTGTTTTATCTGTATTTTTGTCGGAACGGAGGTATTGAAAATCAAATTAGGGTTTTTAAGATATTTTGCGAGGGTTATAAGTTTTAATCCGACCGTTGGATCGTGGTAATATTTAGATATGTTATACATATATAAGTTGAGTATATGTCCACAAATTTTGAACCGTTAAAAATAAACGTATGATTTGTGATGAATTTTACGAGATGACTGGTTCAGAAATTGTTAAATTTTTGGAGTAAATCATTTTGGTGGAAAATTCTAGAATTGGTGGGCCCCACTCTTGGTTGGTGAAGAAATGTGCTGAGATTTTTATTCAAATATGGTGGGTGGGAATAGTAGCAGGTAAAGCCATCAGGTTACAGGTTAAGTCTGATTCGGCGTGCTAACATTTTCCTATAAATAGAGGGCTAAGTTAGAATTGAAAATCACACCAGAATTCATAAGTTTTCTCTCTTTCTCTCTCTAGATTATTGAGTATATTTTGTGAGTATTTAGATACTCTGTGAGTTTCTTTTCATCAGTGCAAGTTTTCTTCAGCCTTATACCGATCAGAAGTACAGCTCTTTTGAGGTAATGGATAGTAAGGGATTTTAAGGGTTGTTATATTTTTCAGTTTCGTAATTTTTCTGACCTTCAAAAATTCTGGAAAAATTTGAAATGATATTTTGATGAGTTTTCTTGATTGTGTCCAAAAATGGTGATTTTTGGATGTATAGATTAAGAGTTATGAATTTTATGAGAAAAGACTATTTTAAAAGTAACCGCTTATAACTCCTTGTGGTTAACTCCAAAATTGATGAAATTTTTATTAGAAGTACATGTATATGATAGGAGTATACTTTGTGAATTTCAGAATTTTTAGATAAAAGTACAATTTTTGATAAATATCTAAATATTCGGCTGTTTTGGCCATATGAAAAATAGTAAATGACTTTTAAAAATTCTGAGAAAAATATATGTTCACTATGAGACTATATTATGCTAAATCCCAGAAAAGAAATATTTTTGGAACTGATTTGATATTTTTCATGAAAATAGTCTAGTTATGAGTAAATGAATTAAATATGTTTTGTGAAGAAAGAAAATTAGAGAATAGGATTTTATGGCTTGAGAATCCTATATGAGGTATATGCAGATTTTTGATGAGAGTTTTTGGTTATTGGTGATGAAATCTTATGAGTTTGGCATTTTAGGATGATTAAATGCATTATTTAGTAAAGTGTAAACAATTAAAATAAATTAGTTATAAGCTTAAAAAATATTATTCTTTCAATATCATTATACCGAAATATTAGTATGTATTTTATTGTAGAATTTCTATCTTTTTGTGTCGAGTTACTATTCACGAGTTACTATTCATGAGTTACTATTCACGAGTTACTATTCACAAAAAAATTGGTTTCTTTTTCTAACCAAATTATAGTTGATTTACGAATATTACTCTTGAGATTAAAACTAGATGTTCATCATATTATTTTTATTATTATATATAATATTTTTATAACCCTAATGATGATATTTCTCTTTGACTTGAGTGTAAAGATGGGTAGATTTTTGGTATGATCATGACTATGGATTCTCTTTGGCCAGTAGTGCAAAGTTGAATTGTTGATTGGTATGATCATGACCATTGAATTTATAAGTGAATATCTTTAGTTTAAGTGCAAAGGTGAATTGATCAACATAGTTATAATTATTGTTTATATAAATTCTGAAATGATTATATATTTCTTTGAGATATTAATATATTTGGCCTGTAGTGCAAATATGAACTGTTGATGAATATTTTTGGCCGTAGTGCAAATATGAACTGTTGAGGAATATCTTTGGCCTGTAGTGCAAAGATGAAATATTGATGAATATCTTTGGCCTGTAGTGCAAAGATGAATTATTGATGAATATCTTTGGCCCGTAGTGCAAAGATGACATGTTGTTGAATATCTTTGGCCAGTAGTGCAAAGATGAACAGATGTTGAGATAAACATGACCAACTGGTGATACAAATGAATATCTTTGGCCGTAGTGCAAAGATGAAGTTATTAGTATGATTATGAACATGATATGTGATTTGGTTTAACCATGATCTTTGATGTTTCAGGTAAAGATAGGTGATGAAAATTATCTTCGTCCTAGATGAGAAGAGGAATTTAGAACTACAGTTATGATTATGAGTTATTCATATGATTGTGAACCAGAATTGTTGATTGATGTTACAGGGATAAAACATTGTTGGTGGATTTTTAACATGGAGAAGATAATAGACTTTATAGTCTATTTGACTCTTCTAATGGATTGTTCGTTCCGCTGCAACTATGGTTGAAATTTTTATCATTTACCATATGTTCTAAATTTCTGATTTATTATTGATGAAGGCTATTGATAATTTAATTATCTTTAGTCATGATATTCTTTACTGAGCTAGTTGTGCTCACTCTTTTGCTTCACAATTCCTTTCAGGTAATAAGAGTGTAACTGGGTCGAGCGAGGGTAACGGGAAAATAGAACGGTGGTCTCTAGCTGTGGATGTTCTCCCGAAGCAGTATAAAAAAGTTCATTTAGTAGTTTTATTTGGTGAATCCAATAGGGTAAGGTGTACCCAACGTTAGAAGGGTGGTTTGCCACTATCATACAAGATGTCTAACGACATACAACCTCGTGTCATCATAAGACAGGAATGTATTCATCCACTTGCTGAGTATATATACGAGCACTACCTATATAATCTTGGTGTTTGTTTGAAGTATAATTCTCAATTAGAGACAGTAGAGATAATGATATGTCAAGAGAAGACTCACCATTGGGAAGAATATGATAGTAATCTTCTCACTTTTCTTTGGGGTCTATTGGGTCAACCAAGGATAATTCTGTGGTCATATGATATCTATCATAACCTTGACGCATGGCCTCCCATGTACGAAGGTTTCCTTGAGCACTTCCCAAATATTCTAATTTCTAAAATAGTTTTTGACTATACCTTTATGTAAGGTGTCATTGTGAGGTGATGTCCACGGTTGGAACATGAGTCACATTTGGTATATATTTGTATCCAAACTCACAGCATATGTGTTGTTGTATTTTGCACTACAATTGTTGTAATAAAGTTGTAGTTGTTTTCTGTACCATGTATTTGGCGACTCAGAATAGGTTGGATGGAATGGACCTATTTTGGGGTTGTCACAATCCTGAAAAAGCGAACGTGATAGCTGACGCATTGAGTAGAAGATCATATGCGGGTACGAGTGCGATATTGTCAACGTAAAGGCCCATTTTATGTGACTTGCAAAGGATGAAGATAGAGTTAAAGACTCCAGGGACCCATGTGATGATGGCAAATATACGAGTAGAACCGACTTTAATCGATAAAGTTAAAGCTGCTCAAGCTACAGACCTGGAGCTGATGCGTATGAGGAAGAAAGTGCAAAAAGGTGTTATGCCAGAAGCAAGAATCGATGAAGAATGAATACTTCAAGTCAACTCCAGACTTTGTGTTCCTAACGACCCTGATTTAAAGTATAAAATCATGATGGAAGCGCACAACACACCATTTGCAATCCATCTTGGGAGTACCAAAAAGTATCGTGATCTTCGTCATACATTTTGGTGGAGCAATATGAAGAGAGAGATAGCGTTGTTTATTTCAAGGTGTTTAACTTGTCAACGAGTCAAGGCGGAGCATCAAGTACCAAAAGGTCCATTGCAACCACTTGAAATTCTAGAATGGAAGTGGGAGCACATTACGATGGATTTCGTTACTGGTCTTCCCAAGGTTTCTCAAGGCATAGATGCAATTTGGGTCATTGTTGATAGATTGACCAAATCTGCTCACTTCTTACCTATACGAGAAACTTATGCACTTGAACGTCTTGCTCGTATGTACATAAACGAGGTTGTAAGATTGCATGGTATGCCAGTATCCATAGTTTCTGATTGAGACCCAAGACTTACTTCACGATTTTGGGTTAGTTTACAAAAAGCTATGGGCACGAATTTACGATTTAGTTTGGCATATCATCCTCAGACGGACGGACAATCAGAGAGGACTATTCAAACTCTTGAAGATTTATTAAGACCTTGTGTCCTTGACTTCAAGGGAAGTTGGGACAAGTTCTTACCATTAGTAGAGTTTTCCTACAACAACAGCTATCAAGCAAGTATTGGCATGGCTCCATTCGAAGCGTTGTATGAAAGAAAGTGTCGTTCTCCAGTATGCTGGGATGAGGCGGGTGAAGCAACATTGTTGGGACCGGAGTTGGTACGTATGACTACGGAAAAGATTCAAACGATCCAGCAACGTATAAAAATCTCACAAGATCGACAAAAGAGTTATGCTGATCTTCATCGAAAGGATGTGGAATTCGATATTGGAGATCATGTGTTCTTACGTGTTGCTCCATGGAAAGGAGTTACGAGATTTGGAAAGAGAGGAAAGCTCAATCCTCGATTCATTGGCCCATTTTTAATCCTCGATCGAGTAGGAACTGTGGCCTATAGACTCACTTTTATCGCCAAGTATGTCTCGTGTTCATAACGTTTTTTACATATCCATGTTACGTAAATATGTGAAAGACCCGAACCACATTATTGAGTTAAAACCGGACGAAATAGCAGAAGATTTGACGTATGAAGAGGTTCCTGTTCAAATCCTGGATAAGAAGGAACATATTCTACGCTCCAAAGTTATACCTCAAGTTAAAGTTTTGTGGAGAAACCACGATGTTGAAGAAATGACCTGGGAGTTAGAATCTGAAATAAAATCAAGGTATCCTTACCTTTTCGACATACCAGGTACGTACCCTAATTTTGAGGGCGAAATTTCATAAGAAGGGGAGGTTGTAAGACCCCAACTTTTATAAATAAAGATGAATTTTCTTTTAAATATCATTTTTGAATATTATGGAGTAAATTTGATATAATGTTATAGTTATGGGTAATATTTATAAATTTTTCAAAGTACGAAAGTTGTTATATAATATTCGATTGGTCGGGGAATATTCGTTTTAACAGGCAATATTCGTACGATGACACAATCATTGGTGGACCCCACAACAGAATTATTGTCGGATTGAGAAAACGACAAAAATATTTTATTAAAAATAATGACGGAAGTTTTACCGTTAATACTGTTGAACTACTCGGTAGTAAAAGTACAGTAATACGCGTGGTTGCATAGTAGCACACGGTATTGATTATTGATGCTTACGTGAGAAGTCACTCAGTTTTATTTAATTATTGTTACAGTAATTACTGCATAGTATCTCACATTATTTGATTCAATTATTGTCAATATTTTATATATTATTAAATCAATAATTGAGATGACAAGGTTATTAATATTATTATTTGCAATATTAACGATGTCTAGAAGTTCTGTCAATGAGAGGTTTGGTCACTTAATTGCGTGCCAATAAGGAGAAATCTTTATTGAAAAGCCCCCTCTTTCCTGGGAACGACCTGGTTGATTAATATTGTGAATTATAATAAAGGTGATAAATGTTGTTAAAATTATTAAGGTGATTTTTATGAAGTTTTGCTTATTTTATAGACCCCCATTTATCTATTTTTCAAAATAATCGGTAAAAAATTATTTAAAGGTGGAGCCCACATGTGGGTGCCACATGTGTTGAGAGGGAGTTACGTATAGGGGAGGGAATTGATATATATGTATATGATGGGTGTATATATATAATGTGTGTGTGAGTGGAAAATGGTGAAAAAGTGATTATATGAAAGTGATGGGTGTAAGATGTGTGTGTGTGTGTGTGTGATAGTGAAAGGTGTGAGGAGTGTGTGTGTGATAGTAAAATGTGTAAGAGTGTAGTGAAAGTGATTTTTTGGGGGTGGGGGTGGGGTATTAATGTTTGTTATGGGGGGATTAAAAATCAAGTGGTATATATATAATATTGTTTTATATAAATTTGAAAGCATGTGTTTATATATATATTATATTTTAAATTATTAGTTGATTGAAAAATAATTTCGTTCATGAACAGTGCACTTCCATTCTCCTATAAATAGAAGTTCATTCCTTCATTATTTCTTACGAATTCACTGAAACTCTAGAGAGAGAAATTATAGACAAACTATAGAAAAGTATTATGTTACTTCTCTACTCTTATATCCAGTTTTTTTTACGGTAAGGGGTATTATTTCTTTTGTATTCATGAAGAGAACTTCTGTTATTCCATTATTTATTATTCTGTTGGAATAACCTGTATACGCGGGCTACCCTATACTTGGTGAAATTCTTCTGTTATTCCATTCTTTATTATTCTGTTGGAATATCCTGTCTATGCATTTTACGCCGGACCTGGTTCCGTCTTTATTATTCTGTTAGAATATTCTGTCTGTGCGTTTTACGCCGGACCTGGTTCCATTATTTATTATTCTGTCGGAATATCCTGTCGGTGCATTTACGCATGACCTGGTTCCGTTATTTATTATTCTGTTGGAATAACCTGTCTGTGCGGTCTATTGCATGCCTGGTGATTTCTTTTGTTATTCCATTATTTATTATACTCAGTTGGTTAAGTTTTGGCTTTTATATTCCATGAAATTAGTGGAATATCCTTGATATTTACGCTTTATCCAGTATATTTTCATGGAAATATTCTTCTGAGCATTCTTAAATTTTACTGCACAAAGCAGTATCATGTTGACAATTTGAACGTTATTGGTTCCTGGATTAATTAATTCTTGAACTTGTTTTATTGAATTCTTATATCATTGTCATCATCCTCATGTTTATATTTTGTTAAAAGTCATCTGTAGCATGTAGTGCATAGATGGACTTGGTATGATTATAACCAGGGATTATTCGGTGTAATCATTACCGTAATATTACAAATGATGTGGTAAAAGTCCTCATTGGCCCGTAGTGCATTGATGGACAGTTGTTGGCATTATCATGACCATTGATGAATACACGAATATCCTTGACCCGTAGTGCATGGATTATTTGTGGTTATGATACTAATGAATATCATTGGCCGTAGTGCAGGGATGATGTGGATTATTTATTAAGCTGAGTCACAGCGATAAAAGTGATGAAAAACCTTTTAAATCATAAAAGATAGTAGATTTTATTCTCTACTTGACTCTTTTAATGGATTGTTTATCCCACTACAGTTAAACTTGATGTGTGTTATATTGTATCAGTTTAACACTGTTGAAGGCTAATGATAATTTATTCTGCATTATCTTAGTCATAATATTTTTTACTGGGCTAGTTGAGCTCACCCTTTCTTTCATTGTTCTCTTCAGGAAATGAGAACGTAGCCGGGACTAGTCGGGGAACGGAGTGACGGTCCAGATGATAGTATTAGTAGTCCTCACTATTCTGTTAAATAGTGTGATAATAAATATAATGAGAACTTATTCTGAGAGTGGATATTGTCTAAAAGACAGTATTTGTATTAAAACTTACAGTTCTCTTGTTATATATTAAAGATTGTATTTGTATTCTGTACCATGTATTTGGCGACTCAGAATAGGTGATGTATACCTATTTTGGGGGCGTCACAGCGCAGCTTTGTGTGGGCCCTATAACGAAAAGTGATTGGATGAAGAAAACGACAAATATAAGTTGATTACAAATAACGTCGTAGTTGTTACCGTTAATACTGTTAGAATACCCGGTGGTTAAAATAGAGTAGCACACGGTATTGCACCAATTATTGATTCTTACATAAAAAGGCACTACTCAATAATTGTTACAGTAATTACTGTTCAATATTTTATTTTATTGATTCAATAATTGCTACGTTGATATTTTATATTATTATTGTTTCAATAATTGTCACTACACAGTATTTTCCATTATCAGATCAATAATTCATATTATTTTAATAGTATTAGTAGATAGTATTATTGGCAATGTCTAGAAAGTTCTGTCTAATGAGAGATTTGGTCACCTAATTGCGCGCCTGTAAGGAGAAATCATTATTGGAAAGCCCCATTTTTCCTGGGAACAGCCTGGTTGTCAGTATTGTCATTCTGAAATACTATTTATGAATAATTAATTATTGATTTATATGATAAGAAAAATATTTATTTTATGTGGATATAGATTAAGAAAATTTTTAAAGTGACAATTGTTGAAAATTAATATTTTATCTTTTCTGATAAAATAATTCAATTAAATATATTATTATTATATAATAATATAATAATGAGGATATTTTTACAATGAATGTGTGATATATGAATAAATGAGGAGGAAGAGTATTTTTGTTATAAAAAATATTTAACACATGTTTTGTGTGTTGATGGTCCCCATTTTTGACTAAAATTTGATTATAGCCTGTAAAATCGTCCGTATGTGGATTTCGGTCAATTTTTGCTTGGAATTTGAAAAAACTTAAACTTACAAAGTTGTAGAGAATTGAATTTCCTATAGAATGGACATAAGATTTAAATTTTTCTGATAAAAGAGCTATTTATTATGAATTATTGAAGTTTTGGAATATTGGGTTTGAATTGATTTTGTTACAAAAATTGTTTAAAACATGTTTGCTGTGTTGGTGGGAGCCACTTGCATGTGTTATTTGCTGAAATCAGATGGCTAGTTGTGTTGACCCTTTTATTTCACAATTCCTTTCAGGTGATAAGAGTATAGTTGGGTCGAGCGGGGGTAACAGGGGAATAGAACGGTGGTCTCTAGCTGTGGAGAGGTTCTCCCTAAGCAGTATGAAAATAATTTTATTGAGAACTTTAGAATAGTGGGTTTTATTTTATACATCATTTAGTAGTTATATTTGGTGAATCCAATAGGGTGAGGCGAACCCAACGTTGGAAGGGTGTTTTGCCACTATCATGCAAGATGTCTAATGACATACAACCTCGTGTTATCATAAGACAGGGTTGTGTACATTCACTTGCTGAGTATATCTACGAGCACTACCTATATAATCTTGGAGTTTGGTTAAAATATAATCCTCAATTGGAGACAATGGAGATAATCATATGTCAAGAGAAGACTCACCATTGGAAAGAACATGATAGTAATGTTCTCGTTTTTCTTTGGGGTCTATTGGGTCAACCAAGGATAATTCTATGGGCATATGATATCTATCATAACCTAGACGCATGGTCTTCCATATACGAAGGTTTTCTTGAGTATTTTCTAAAGATTTTAATTTCTAAAACAGTTATTGATTGTACCTTATTGTAAGGTACCACTCAAAGGTATCAATGTGAGGTGATATACAGGTAACGGGATAAGAGTCACGTTGGTATCTATTTGTAATAAAACTCACAACATATGTGTTGTCGTATTTTGCACGACAATTGTAATAATGAAGTTTGTATTTGGAAATTGCATTGAGTGTATTTCGTGGCGACTCAGAATAGGTTGGGTGGAATGAACCTATTTTGGGGGCGTTACATTTGGTATCAGAGCTATAAGTATAGAGCCCCGAGCCTCTCACTGGTGACTTCCTGTTGATGGGGGATGCACCGAAGCCAGACTCTCTGTAGGGGACGCCGTTCTGTGGTGGCAAACTGATAGGTATCAATGTAAGGTGATGTCCACAGTTGGGACATGAGTTACATTTGATATCAGAGCTTAAGGATATGATCTCTGGTAGAGATCAGGGAATAGAACTAGGAGGGGGGAGACACGAGTAATATCCTTCGCTAGTGTGTGTCCTACCTAAGCTGAATTTTCTTACTTAAGTTGACAAATTGTGATATGTCAATTAATCTTTGTTTTGAAGTTGTATTCTAGAATGATATATGAAATACAGGAGATGAGCAATGGAGAAATAATGATGACCGGGGAGATAAAATCTGAAATAAAAGCAAGACATTCTCAACTCTTCGAAATACCAGGTACGTAAATTTCGGGGACGAAATTTTATAAGGAGGG
Source organism: Panax notoginseng (assembly GCA_016801055.1). Classification (NCBI taxonomy): domain Eukaryota; kingdom Viridiplantae; phylum Streptophyta; class Magnoliopsida; order Apiales; family Araliaceae; genus Panax; species Panax notoginseng. The sequence goes on along the minus strand of CM029014.1, from coordinate 31,915,806 downwards.
GAGATTGTAAGACCCTGAATTTTATGAAATAAAAGTATTCAATTTTTTTATTTAGTAAATAGTTAAATTGATAAAAATTTAAGTTATGGGTGATATATATAAAATTTTCAAAATACGCAAGAGTTTATAAAATACTCATTTCTGTTGGGGAATATTCGTTTAGTCGTGGAATATTCTTACTGTCGAAAAATATTCGTACGACGGCGCAGCCTTGTGTGGGCCTCATAACGAAAAGTAATTGGATGAAGAAAACGACAAGTATAAGTTGATTATAAATAACGGCGTAGTTGTTACCGTTAATACTGTTGGAATACCCGGTGATTAAAATACAGTAGCACACGTTATTGCACTAATTATTGATTCTTATGTAAAAAGACACTACTCAATAATTGTTACAGAAATTACTGTTTAATATTTTATTTTATTGATTCAATAATTGCTATGTTAATATTTTATATTATTGTTGTTTCAATAATTGTCACTATACAGTATTTTTCTTTATCAGATCAAAAATTTATATTATTTTAATAGTATTAGTAGATAGCATTATTGACAATGTTTAGAAAGTTCTGTCTAAGGAGAGGTTTGGTCACCCAATTGCGCGCCAGTAAGGAGAAATCCTTATTGAAAAGCCCCCTCTTTCTTGGGAACGGCCTGGTTGTCAGTATTGTGATTCTGTAATATTATTTGTGAATAATTAATTATTGATTTATATGATAAGAAAAATATTTATTTTATGTGGATAAAGATGAAAAAAAATTTTAAAGTGACAATTGTTGAAAATTAATATTTTATCTTTTCTGATAAAATAATTCATTTAAATATATTATTATATTATAATAATATAATAATGGGGATATTTTTATAATGAATGTGTGATATATGAATAAATGAGGAGGAAGAGCATTTTTGTTATTAAAAATGTTTAACACATGTTTTGTGTGTTGATATATGAACCCCATTTTTAACTGAAATTTGATTATAGCCTGTAAAATCGTCCGTATGTGGATTTCAGTCAATTTCTGCTTAGAATTTAGAAAAACTTAAACTTACAAAGTTGTAGAGAATTGAATTTCCTATAGAATAGACATAAGATTTGAATTTTTCTGATAAAAAGTGATTTATTATGAATTATTGAAGTTTTAGAATATTGGGTCTGAATTGATTTTGTTACAAAAATTATTTAAAGCATGTTGGTGTGTTAGTGGGAGCCACTTGCATGTGTTATTTGCTTAAATCAGATGGCAAGGTGTGCGTAGAAAAATAAAATAAATATATTAATATTTTATTAAATTTTTTACTTTGGTGTTCTAAGTATTTTCATATAAATAGAATGCTTAAGTTAGAATTGAAAATCACACCAGAAACTGAAGTTTTCTCTCTCTATATTATCGAGCGTATTTTTGTGAGTATTTAGATATTTTGAGTGTTGCTATACGGTGCAAGTTCCTTTCAGCGTTATTCCAATCAGAAGTACTGCCCTTTTGAGATAAGAGATAGTAAGGGTTTGTAAGGGTTATTATGTTTTTCAGTTTCGTAATTTTTTCGACCCTCAAAAATTTTGAAAAAATTTGAAATGATAATTTGATGCGTTTTCTAGATTATGTCCAAAAATGGTGATTTTTGGATGTATAGATTAGGAGTTATGAATTTTATGGGAAAAGACTATTTTAAAAGTAAACCCTTATAACTCCTTGTGGTTAACTCCAAAATTGATGAAATTTTTATTGAGAGTACATATATATAACAGCTATATACTCTGTAAATTTTGAAATTTTTGAACAAAAGTACAGTTTATGATAAATGTCTAAATATTCGGCAGTTTTGGCCATATAAAAAATAGTAAATGAATTTTAAAAATTTCAAGAAAAATATATGTTCAATATGGAACTATATTCTGCTAAATTCTAGAAGAAGAAAAAATCTGGGACTGATTTGATATTTTTCATGAAAATAGACTAGTTATGAGTAAATGAATTAAATATGTTATGTGAAGTAAGAAAAGTGAAAATTAGGATTTTATGGCTTGAGAATCCTATATAAGGTATATGCAGATTTTTTATGAGAATTTTGGTTATTGGTGATGAAATCTTATGAGTTTGGCATTTTAGGATGATTGAATATATTAATTAGTAAAGTGTAAATAATTAAAATAAATTATTTATAAGTTTAAGAAATGATTAAAATATTGTTGTAATATTAATAATATTAGATTATGAGATTATTAAGTAATTTATAACATTTGGATTAAGGTGTTGTAAATATTGATATGGATTTTATTGTGAAACTTTAACTTTTCGTGTCGAGATTACTATTCATGAGTTACTATTCATGAGTTACTATTCACGAGTTACTATTCATGAATTACTATTCAGGAGTTACTATTCACGATTCACAACAAAATTGGTTTCTTTTTCTGACCAAATTATCGTTGATTTATGAATCTTACTCTCGAAATTAAACTCATGTTCTGATTATATTATTTTTATTATCATATATAACATTTTTATAATCCTGGTGATGAAATTTTTCTTTGACTTGAGTGTAAAGATGGGTAGATTATTGGTATGATCTTGATTATGGATTCTCTTTGGCCAGTAGTACAAAGATGAATTATTGACTGGTATGATCATGACCATTGAATTTATAATTGAATATCTTACACTTAAGTGCAAAGGTGAATTGATCAACATGGTTATAATTATTATTTATATAAATTCTAAAATGATTATATATTTCTTTGAGATATGAATATCTGGCCCGTAGTGTAAAGATGACATGTTGTTGAATATCTTTGGCCTGTAGTGCAAAGATGAACTGTTAATGAATATCTTTAGCCCGTAGTGTAAAGATGAATTTATTAGTATGATTATGAACAGGAACTGTGATTTGGTATAACCATGATCTTTGAAGTTTTATGGAAAGACATGTGATGAAAATTATCTTCGTCCTGGATGCGAAGAGGAATTTAGAACCATACTTATGATTATGAGTTATTCACATGATTTTGGTTAGGAACTATTGAATGATATTACAGGGATAAAATATTATTGGTGGACTTTTAACATTGAGAAGATAATAGACTTTATGGTCTATTTGACTCTTCTGATGGATTGCTCGTTCCACTGCAACTATGGTTAAAAAGTTTATTCATATACCATATGTTCTAAATCTTTGATTCATTACTGATGAAGGCTATTGATAATTTAATTATCTTTAGTCATGATATTCTTTACTGGGCTAGTTGTGCTGACCCTTTTATTTCACAATTCCTTTCAGGTGATAAGAGTATAGCTGGGTCGAACGGGGGTAACAGGGGAATAGAACGGTGGTCTCTAGCTGTGGAGGTTCTCCCTAAGCAGTATGAAAATAATTTTATTGAGAACTTTAGAATAGTGGGTTGTATTTTATACATCATTTAGTAGTTATATTTGGTGAATCCAATAGGGTGAGGCGAACCCAACGTTGGAAGGGTGTTTTGCCACTATCATGCAAGATGTCTAACGACATACAACCTCAAGTTATCATAAGACAGGGTTGTGCACATCCACTTGCTGAGTATATCTACGAGCACTACCTATATAATCTTGGAGTTTGGTTAAAATATAATCCTCAATTGGAGACAATGGAGATAATCATATGTCAAGAGAAGACTCACCATTGGAAAGAACATAATAGTAATCTTCTCATTTTTCTTTGGGGTCTATTGGGTCAACCAAGGATAATTCTGTGGGCATATGGTATCTATCATAACCTAGACGTATAGCCTCCCATGTACGAAGGTTTTCTTGAGTATTTTCTAAAGATTTTAATTTCTAAAATAATTATTGACTGTACCTTTATGTAAGGTACCACTCTAAGGTATCAATGTGAGGTGATATCCAGGTAACGGGATAAGAGTCACAGTTGGTATCTATTTGTAGTAAAACTCACAACATATGTGTTGTCGTATTTTGTACGATAATTGTAATAATGAAGTTTGTATTTTGAAATTGCATTGAGTGTATTTCGTGGCGACTCAGAATAGGTTGGGTGGAATGGACCTATTTTGGGGGCGTTACATTTGGTATCAGAGCTATAAGTAAAGTGCCTCGAGCCTCTCGCTGGTGACTTCCTGTTGATGGGGGATGCACTAAAGCCAGACTCTCCGTAGGGAACGCCGTTCTGCGGTGGGAAACTGATAGGTATCAATGTAAGGTGCTGTCTACAGTTGGGACATGAGTTACATTTGGTATCAGAGCTTAAGGATATGATCTCTGGCAGAGATCAGGGAATAGAACTAGGAGGGGAGAGACGAGTAATATCCTTCGCTAGTGTGTGTCCTACCTAAGCTGAATTTTTTTACTTAAGTTGACAAATTGTGATATGTCAATTAATCTTTGTTTTGAAGTTGTATTCTAGAATGATATATGAAATACAGGAGATGAGCAATGGAGAAATCATGATGACCGGGTATATAAAATCTGAAATGAAAGCAAGGTATTCTCAACTCTTCGAAATACCAGGTACGTAAATTTCGGAGCCGAAATTTAATAAGGAGGGGAGATTGTAAGACCCCGAATTTTATGAAATAAAAGTATTCAATTTTTCTATTTAGTAAATAGTTAAATTGATAAAAGTTTAAAGTTAAGAGTGATATATATAAAATTTTCAAAATACGCAAGTGGTTATAAAATACTTATTTATGTTAGGAAATATTCGTTTGGTCGTGGAATATTCGTACGACGGCGCAGCCTTGTGTGGGCCCCATAACGAAAAGTGATTGGATGAAGAAAACGACAAGTATAAGTTGATTATAAATAACGACGTAGTTGTTACAGTTAATACTGTTGGAATACCCGGTGGTTAAAACACAGTAGCACACGGTATTGCACCAATTATTGATTCTTACGTAAAAAGGCACTACTCAATAATTGTTACAGTAATTACTGTTCAATATTTTATTTTATTGATTCAATAATTGCTACGTTGATATTTTATATTATTGTTGTTTCAATAATTATAACTTCACAGTATTTTCTATTATCAGATCAATAATTCATATTATTTTAATAGTATTAGTAGATAACATTATTGACAATGTTTAGAAAGTTCTATCTAAGGAGAGGTTTGGTCACCTAATTGCGCGCCAGTAAGGAAAAATCATTATTGGAAAACCCCCTCTTTCTTGGGAACGGCCGCCTGGTTGTCAGTATTGTGATTCTGTAATATTATTTGTGAATAATTAATTATTGACTTATATGATAAGAAAAATATTCATTTTATGTGGATATAGATGAAGAAAATTTTTAAAGTGACAATTGTTGAAAATTGATATTTTATCTTTTCTGATAAAATAATTCATTTAAATATATTATTATATTATAATAATATAATAATGGGGATATTTTTATAATGAATGTGTGATATATGAATAAATGAGGAGGAAGAATATTTTTGGTATAAAAAATGTTTAACACATGTTTTGTGTGTTGATGGACCCCATTTTTGACTGAAATTTGATTATAGCCTGCAAAATCGTCCATATGTGGATTTCGATCAATTTTTGCTTGAAATTTGAAAAAATTTAAACTTACGAAGTTGTAGAGAATTGAATTTCCTATAGAATGGACATAAGATTTAATTTTTTTTGATAAAAGAGTTATTTATTATGAATTATTGAATTTTCAGAATATTGGGTCTGAATTGATTTTGTTACAAAAATTGTTTAAAACATGTTTGGTGTGTTGGTGGAACCCACTTGCACGTGTTAGTTGCTGAAATCAGATGGCAAGGTGTGCGTAGGAAAATAAAATAAATATATTAATATTTTATTAAATTTTCTGTTTTGGTATTCTAAGCATTTTCTTATAAATAGAATGATTATTGTATTTAAAAAAAATTATCGTGCCAAATTTATATATGAAGTGGTTCTGTAGAGCAGCTGCCGTCAGCGGCGTTACAACGCCACATTATTTTTATTTTTTTTGTCCTTACAACTTTAATTGTATTACCATTTTGTTTTTTTATATAAATTGTTTTATCTTTGTATTTAGGATTTCAAATAATTTTATAAAATTTTATTTTTGTCCACATAATTTACACATCAAAAACTCTCTGTGGATATGAAAATTATCCAGAGTGTATTTGAATTTTAACTATTTCTATTTTGACCCCAATAGAAAATAAAAATACAAATAAATAAAATTCAAACATACCCGGGTCTAATTTTTATGTCAGCATAAAAAATCTATTTACACATTGGATGCTAGTAGATACTCCCGCCGTCACTTTTTAATTGACGTTTTAAGTAGGGGTGTAAACGGATATATACAAATTTAGATACAGTAGTATCCGTATCCGTTTATTTACGGATACCTTTAAAACGAATACGGATAATATCCGTTTTTTTTCGAATACGAATAATATTTTCTTTTTTTCGAATACGAATGCGGACGAATACAAATTTTTTGTATTACCATTTACAACCCTAACTATAATTAAAATAAATAATAATAATAAGTTTAAAATATGGTGTATTAATGAATGAATATTAATTTATTTATTGTTAATAAATATTTAAATACAATAATCAATGTTCTAAATTATAATTCAAATAAATTTTTATCATTTTTGAAATCTTAAATTTCAAAATGAATGCTCTACTTATTAACGTTTAGATGTTCATTTTAAATGTATAGAGCAATACTGTAGTGTGTATGAATATTTATCATTTATAATTAGATTCAAAAGTTTACATTGAATATTTAATTATTTTTTCTTAAATACTTGATTAAAACTTTAATAATATGTTTATGAAAATTTTTATTTATAATTTATCCTCAATACATATATTACAATTTACATAGTTATAAAAAGTTTATTTATTTCATTATATTTATGGAGAGTGCGATTTATAATGTATATCTGACAACAGACAACTAGTTAATCCAACTTGATCCAAAATTTACTTTGGATTTACTTTAAATATTTGGACTTTTAATTTTTAAATAATTAGACAAATAAAAGTGATAAATACTCCCTCCACCCGAAAATTCATAAACGTGAATTAATTATTTAAGCCCGTTCTAGATTAATTCTAAATTAATTCGGACTCAACACATTTTAATAATAAAATTATATTATTTATTGTTCTCACCTCCCAACATTACAAATAAGTTTTGAAAATAAAAAAATTATAATAAGCTAATAAGTATAACTTTGTTATTCTAGCATATAATTTTCTTAGTAAATGATACATTTTAGATATTTTAACATTATAATTATAATAGTAAAAATCTATTAACTATACTTAAATCAATTTATTTCAGTTTATTAATATTAGAATAAAAGTGTTATTTTCTACTTTTTAGAAGTGAAATGATATATTTTTAAAATAATATTCATATGATAGTGAAAACTAATTATTATATAAGGAGTGCCACTTTAAAAAAATATTTTGCTTATTATATAATAATTAATATACATATATATATATATATATATATATATATATATATATATATATATATATATATATAAAAAGCTATTTGGATATAAATTTCGGATACAGATTCGAATCTTGCTATTCGATATCTGCCGAATATTTTTACGGTCAAATATTAAATGAATACGAATATGCTTAAATCTGTATTCGTATCCGTTTATTTGTAGATACATTTAAACTGAATATGGATATATCTGAATTTTTTCGAATACAAATAATATCCGTTTTTTTCGAATACAGATGTGGACGAATATGAATTTTTTGTTTATCATTTACCGACCTAGTTTTAAGGCTACGCATAGATTAAAAATTACTCCCTCCGTCCCAAATTAATTGCTCAGTTTTGACTTTTTAAAATCAAATTGACCATTTGTAAAAATAATTTTTTTATTATTTTTGCTAAAATATAGGTGAAGATATTATAACCAAAAGAAAGTATATACAATTTATTACTAATCCAAATTTTTATAATTTTAAAAATATATTTATATATGCTTAATTATTAATTCTAAAAATAGTCAATTTGACTTAAAAAAATTAAAACTGAACAATTAATTTGGGACGGAGGGAGGATAATTAATACTCGACACACAATTTACGGCTGTATGGGATTATTATTTCCTTGACACTGTTACCTGTTACAGTAGGTAATAATGCTTCTCTAGTCACGATCAAAATCAAGTAATCAACTTGGCCCCACATTTGACAAATCAATGGACGCCACGTACATGTTAACACCTTTCCGAAAAAAGATAGTGGATAAGGTACGGTGGGGGTGGGCCGTTGAAATAAAATCGAAGCTTTCCATTTATGTGAGATTGTCCTCCACGTGCGGTACGGCGAGTGCAAACACAACCTCAATGATTGTGCATGCCTAAACGCCTATACACAGTACACTGACTGTCGGCACGTGAGAGGAGATGAATAAAATGAAGCTGTAGTTTTTTTTACTTTTTACTTTTGACCTTTGATAAATACTTCATCCGCTTTTTCAAAGGAGTCTTATTTAATTTTTTGAAAATTTAAAATTGTATAAATTTATTTAATTTTAATTTTAATTTTAATTTATATACGTAACTATTAATGTTATAGGTTTTATTTTTAAATTTATATTATTTCACATCAGATTTAAAATTTCATGAACTAACTCTAAAAATTTAACTATTTTGTCTCTCAATCAATAATTTATCACAAGACAAATTGATCGGCTAAACATGAAAGAATTGATTGACATCGATTTTTAAGTGTCAAAATATTGTATTATTTTAAAAAAAAAATAGAGATGCAATATGATTTTTGAAATCAAACTACGATATATTAAATTTTAAAATTTGTATGATTTAAAAAAATTTATAATAAAATAAATTTTATTATTAATATTTTTTGTTATTTACCACAATTATAATAACTGTATTAACTAAAATTAAATAAATTATCATCGATTTAAAATTTAATGTGTTATCGTTTGACTTTTAAAATTAAATTATACTTTTAATTTTAGAAACAGTCCTTCTACACTGAACGACCATTATTTTTTTATTTTTTTTTACTCTGACTCCCAAAAAATGTATAATATTTTTTTCAACTGAAATTTGTACGTAATCTAGTGATTTAGGTGTAATTTAGATACACATAAAAAATAGTGTTATACAGACAGTATAAAATTATTTTTTATATATATTCAAATTATATTAAAATAACTGAATTTTATAAAAATTCTAATTGAAAAAAATATTATATATTTTTTGAGAATCAAAGCAAAAATAATGATTTTGAATCGGTCGGAATGGCGGGTCTCCCTAGGATAATTATTTTAAAAAAAGAGAAAATATTTACTAGATTATTTGATCATTGATTAAATCAATGATTTGATTGAAAAAGGGTCAAATCAATATATTATTATTTTATTTCTAAAATTTTAACTTTTCGTTTCTCACAATGTTTACTAAAATTATGTTAAAACCTCACATTATTTTGGTTTATCAAAAATAGATATTTTAAAATATTATTAGTTATATACTTTAACGTATTTATAATTTCACTAGTTCGATACCAATTTAACTTGACGATGATTGAACATCCTGATTTAGACCAACTTTTGTCTCAATTAGACCTAGCAAACGGGCTCAAAGCCCGCGGGTCGAGCCGGCCCGCTTGCCAAAAAGCGAGTTTTGGGCCGTATTTTTTTGGCCCACAAAAACTCGGGTTTTTTTGGTCCGGCCAGTTCAAAGCCCGGCCCTTCCGCGGGCTTTGAGGCCTAAAAAAAGTGCCAAAAAATAGGCATAAACCACCTTCGGCCCGCGGGCCGGCCCGACCCGCGGGCTATGGGCTTACTTTTTTTAACCCGTGAAAATTCGGGTCGCGCCCGCCCGCCCGCCCGTTTGCCACCTTTAGTCTCAATGTTACATAAAAGAGTTTCAGATGGATTTTAAGAAATCAATTTTTGAAATTTTAAAATTAATAATAAATATTAATTTTTTAAAGATTGAAAATAACACATTTTGTAGTTAATAATACTTTTGAGATCGTTTCTAATATCTAAAATTTAGTTGACTACAATCAAAAAATACATTTTAATTTTAACTCTAATTTTCGTGAATATGTAAAGCTTTTACAAATATCAATGTCAAAATATTAATATAAAATTTAGGAGTAATTCATTTTATTTTTCTTTTACGGACAGAGAACAAATCTAACCCTACTTTGGGACCTTTAAATTACAAAAATCCTAGGGGGATCGGGTTTTGCTGACAGAGGAAGTGACCGAGCATTATTTTTTTTAATGACACTTAAATAATTTATAAGATTTATTGGAATTAAAATTTTTACATAATCCAGTGATTTGGGAGTCATTAAAAAAATAATAATAAAATTGCTCGGTCACTACATGTGACAACCCCAAAATAGGTCCATTCCATCCAACCCATTCTGAGTCGCCAAATACATGGTACAGAAAATAATTATAACTTTATTACCACAATTGTCGTGCAAAATACAACAACACATATACTGTGAGTTTGGATACAAATATTTACCAACTGTGACTCTCATCCCAACCTTGGATAACACGTCACAATGACACCTTACATAAAGGTATAGTCAAAAACTGTTTTAGAAATTAGAATCTTTGGGAAGTGCTCAAGAAAACCTTCGTACATGGGAGGTCATACGTCTAGGTTATGATAGATATCATATGGCCACAGAATTATCCTTGGTTGACCCAATAGACCCCAAAGAAAAACGAGAAGATTACTATCATATTCTTTCTAATTGTAAGTCTTCTCTTGACTTATCATTATCTCCACTGTCTCTAATTGAGAATTATACTTTAAAAAAATTCCAAGATTATATAGGTAGTGCTCGTAAATATACTTAGCAAGTGGATGAGCACAATCCTGTCTTATAATGACACGTGGTTGTATGTCATTAGACATCTTGTATGATAGTAGCAAAAAACACCCTTCCAACGTTGGGTTCGCCTAAACCTATATGATTCACCAAATATAACAACTAAAAGATGTATACAACACACTTGTCTATACTGTTTAGGGAGAACTCCACAACTAGAGACATGGGCGGATCTAGCTTAGGGCAGTGGGTCAATTGACCCCACTAAATTTTTGGGAGTTAATTTTTAATTTGATTTTGATTTTATAAAGTGTTTAGTAAAAATAAAAAATTCAGACTAAAAGACTATTAAATGTCTAAAATTTTTACTAACACAAACATTCCACTCCTCTTTTATATTGTTTAGTAATTTATATTGAACATGATATTTTTACATCTATTGAAATGAGATTATTATTACGATAGTTTCAAACAACAAAATCTCGAAAAATGTTATTATAAATAATATTTTAACAATATTATTTAGTTTTGTAATTTATTTTTGAGGACACACGAAGTGTCTCCTATAAATAACAGTGTTTTAAAAAATTATAAAATATCATTTTATATATAACATAAGATCAAGGATTCGAAGTGTATTCAATTACATAAAATAATATCAATTTTATATGATAGCTCACACAATTATTTGTAATATTCCTCGCATTATAACGCTTTTATTTTATTGTATTTTATTTTTAAAAAAAAAAAATTGACCCCACTGAACTAATGGACTGGATCCGCCCCTGGCTAGAGACCACCGTTCTATTTCCTTGTTACTCTCGCTCGACCCAACTACACTTTTATTACCTGAAAGGAATTGTGAAGCAAAAGGGTAAGCACAACTAGCTCAGTAAAGAATATCATGACTAAAGATAATTAAATTATCAATAGCCTTCATCAATAATAAATCAGAGATTTAGAACATATGGTAGATGATAAAAATTTCAATCATAGTTGCAGCGGAACGAGCAATCCATTAGAAGAGTCAAATAGACTATAAAATCTATTATCTTCTCCATGTTAAAAATCTACCAATAATATTTTATCCCTGTAACATCAATCAGTAATTCTGGTCCACAATCATATGAATAACTCATAATCATAATTGTAGTTCTAAATTCCTCTTCTCATCCAGGACGAAGATAATTTTCATCACCTATCTTTACTTGAAACATCAAAGATCATGGTTACACCAAATCACATTTCCTGTTCATAATCATACTAATAACTTCATCTTTGCACTACGGTCAAAGATATTCATTTGTATCACCAGTTGGTCATGTTCATCTCAACACCTGTTCATCTTTGTACTACTGGCCAAATATATTCAACAACATGTCATCTTTGCACTACGGGCCAAAGATATTCATCAACAATTTATCTTTGCACTACAGGCCAAAGATATTCTTCAACAATTCATATTTATACTACAGGCCAAATATATTCATCAGCAGTTCATATTTGCACTACAGGCCAAATATATTATTATCTCAAAGAAATATATAATCATTTCAGAATTTATATAAACAATAATTATAACCATGTTGATCAATTCACCTTTGCACTTAAGTTAAAGATATTCAATTATAAATTCAATGGTCATGATCATACCAGTCAATAATTCAACTTTGCACTACTGGCCAAAGAGAACCCATAGTCATGATCATACCAAATATCTACCCATCTTTACACTCAAGTCAAAGAGAAATATCATCATTAGGGTTATAAAAATATTATATATGATAATAAAAATAATATGATCAACATATAGTTTTAATCTCAAAAGTAATATTCATAAATCAACTATAATTTGGTTAAAAAAGAAATCAATTTTATCGTAATTAGTACCCGTGAATAGTAACTCGTGAATAGTAACCCCGACATGAAAAAGGTAAAAATTTTACAATAAAATTCATACCAATATTTCAGTATAATGATATTGAAAGAATAATATTTCTTAAGCTTATAAACAATTTATTTTAATTGTTTACACTTTACTAAATAATGCATTTAATCATTCTAAAATGTCAAACTCATAAGATTTCATCACCAATAACCAAAACTCTCATAAAAAATCTGCATATATCTCATGTAGGATTCTCAAGCCATAAAATCCTATTTTCTAATTTTTTTACTTATCATAACATATTTAATCCATTTACTCATAACTAGTCTATTTTCATGAAAAATAGCAAATCAGTCCCAGAAATATTTTTTTTCTGGAATTTAGCAGAATATAGTCCTATATTGAACATATATTTTTCTCAGAATTTTTAAAATTCATTTACTATTTTTCATATGGCCAAAATAGCCGAATATTTAGACATTTATCATAAATTGTAATTTTATCCAAAAATTCCAAAATTCACAGAGTACACTGATATGATATAGATGTACTCCAAATAAATTTTTTATCAATTTTGTAGTTAACCACAAGGAGTTATAAGCGGTTACTTTTAAAATAGTCTTTTCTCATAAAATTAATAACTTTTAATCTATACATCCAAAAATCACCATTTTTGGACACAATTAATAAAACTCATCAAAATATCATTTTAAATTTTTCCAAAATTTTTTGAAGGTCAGAAGAAGTACGAACTAAAAAATATAATAACCCTTAAAATTCCTTACCTCAAAAGAGCAGTACTTCTGTGACAACCCCAAAATAGGTCCATTCCATCCAACCTATTCTGAGTCGCCAAATACATGGTACAGAAAATAACTACAACTTTATTACAACAATTGTCGTGCAAAATACAACAACACATATGCTGTGAGTTTGTATACAAATATATACCAAATGTGACTCATGTTCCAACCGTGGATATCACCTCACAATGACACCTTACATAAAGGTATAGTCAAAAACTGTTTTAGAAATTAACATCTTTAGAAAGTGCTCAAGAAAACCTTCGTACATGGGAGGCCATGCGTCTAGGTTATGATAGATATCATATGGCCATAGAATTATCCTTGGTTAACCCAATAGACCCCAAAAAAAATGAGAAGATTACTATCATATTCTTCCCAATGGTGAGTCTTCTTTTGACATATCATTATCTCTACTGTCTCTAATTGAGAATTATACTTCAAACAAACATCAAGATTATATAGGTAGTACTCGTATATATACTCAGCAAGTGGATGAGCACAATCATGTCTTATGATGACACGAGGTTGCATGTCATTAGACATCTTGTATGATAGTGGAAAAACACCCTTCCAACGTTGGGTTCGCTTCACCCTAGATGATTCATCAAATATAACTCCTAAATGATGACCGCCGTTCTATTCCCCTGTTACCCCCGCTCGACCCAGCTACACTCTTATTACCTAAAAGGAATTGTGAAACAGAAGGGTAAGCACAACTAGCCCAGTAAAGAATATCATGACTAAAGATAAATAAATTATCAATAGCCTTCAACAGTAATAAATCAAAGATTTAGAACATATGGTAGATGATAAAATTTTTCAACCATAGTTGCAGCGGAACGAGCAATCTATTAGAAGAGTCAAATAGACTATAAAGTCTATTATCTTCTCCATGTTAAAAATCTACCAACAATATTTTATCCCTGTAACATCAATCAACAGTTCCTTTCCGCAATCATATGAATATCTCATTATCATAATTGTGATTCTAAATTCCTCTTCATACCCAGGACGAAGATAATTTTCATCACATGTCTTTACCTAAAACATCAAAAATTATGGTTATACCAAATCACAGTTCCTGTTTATAATCATACTAACAATTTCATCTTTGCACTACGGGCCAAAGATATTCATCAACAGACCATCTTTGCACTACAGACCAAAGATATTCATCAACAGGTCATCTTTGCACTACGGGCCAAAGATATTCATCAACAATTCATCTTTGTACTACAGACCAAAGATATTCCTCAACAATTTATATTTGCACAACAGGCCAAATATATTAATATCTCAAAGAAATATATAATCAATTCAGAATTATATAAACAATAATTATAACCATGTTGATCAATTCACCTTTGCACTTAAGCTAAAGATATTCAGTTATAAATTTAATGGTCATGATCATACCAGACAACAATTCAACTTTGCACTACTGGCCAAAGAGAACCCATAGTCATGATCATACCAACAATCTACCCATCTTTACACTCAAGTGAGAGAGAATTTTAACATCAGGGTTATAAAAATGTTATATATGATAATAAAATCAATATAATCAACATATAGATTTAATCTCAAGAGTAATATTCATAAATTAACTATAATATGGTCAGAAAAAGAAATCAATTTTGTCGTAAATAGTAACTCGTGAATAGTAACTCATGAATAGTAACTCGTGAATAGTAATTCATGAATAGTAACTCGACATGAAAAAGGTAGAAATTCTACAATAAAATTCATACCAATATTTCGATATAATGATATTGAAAGAATAATATTTCTTAAGCTTATAAACAATTTATTTAAATTATTTACACTTTACTAATTAATGCATTTAATCATCATAAAATGCCAACTCTTAAGATTTCATCATCAATAACCAAAACCCTCATCAAAAAAATTTTGCATATACCTCATATAGGATTCTCAAGCCATAAAATCCTATTTTTCAATTTTCTTACTTCACATAACATATTTAATTCATTTTCTCATAACTAGTCCATTTTCATGAAAAATACCAAATCAGTTCCAAAAATATTTTTTTTCTGGAATTTAGCAGAATATAGTCCCATATTGAACATATATTTTTCTCAGAATTTTTAAAATTCATTTACTATTTTTCATATGGCCAAAACTACTGAATATTTAGACATTTATCATAAATTGTACTTTTATTCAAAAATTCCAAAATTCACAGAGTACACTGATATTATATAGATATACTTCAAATAAAAATTTTATCAATTTTGGAGTTAACCACAAGGAGTTATAAGCGGTTACTTTTAAAATAGTCGTTT
Organism: Panax notoginseng; assembly: GCA_016801055.1. Taxonomy (NCBI): domain Eukaryota; kingdom Viridiplantae; phylum Streptophyta; class Magnoliopsida; order Apiales; family Araliaceae; genus Panax; species Panax notoginseng. Next base: position 31,899,972 of record CM029014.1, on the reverse strand, counting down.
CTCATAAAATTTATAACTCTTAATCTATACATCCAAAAATCACCATTTTTGGACACAATCAAGAAAACTCATCAAAATATCATTTCAAATTTTTTCAGAATTTTTGAAGGTCAGAAAAATTAAGAAACTGAAAAACATAACAACCCTTAAAATCCCTTATTATCCCTTACCTCAAAAGTACAGTATTTCTGACTGGAATGCAAAGCCGAAGGAAACTTGCACTGAATAGTAACTCTCAAAGTAGCTAAATACTCACAAAATATGCTTCATAATATAGAGAGAGAAAGAGAGAAAGCTTATGTTTCTGGTGTGATTTTCAATTCTAACTTAGCCCTCTATTTATAGAAAAATATTAGCACGCCGAAGCAGACTTAACCTGCAACCTGATGGCTTTACCTGCTACTATTTCTACCCACTATACTTGAATAAAAATCTCAACACATTTCTTCACCAACCAAGAGTGGGGCCCACCAATTCTAAAATTTTCCACCAAAATGATTAACTCTGAAAATTTAACAATTTCTAAACCAGTCATCTCGTAAAATTCATAACAAATCATACGTTCATTTTTAACGGTTCAAAATTTGTGGACATATACTCAACTTATATATGTATAACATATCCAAATATTACCACGATCCAACGGTCGAATTAAAAATTATAACCCTCGTAAAATATGTCAAAAACCCTAATTTGATTTTCAATACCTCCGTTCCGACAAAAATACAGATAAAACACCTCAACATTAACTCCTTCATTTTTAACCACAAAAATATATCCCTCATTTACATCCACATAAAATAAATATTTCCTTATCATATGAATCAATAATTAATTATTCACAAATAATATTACAGAATCACATTTATGACAACCAGGCCGTTCCTAGGAAAGAGGGGGCTTTCCAATAAGAATTTATCCTTACTAGCGCGTAATTAGATGACCAAACCTCTCCTTAGACAGAACTTTCTAGACATTGCCAATAATGCTATCTAATAATATTATTTAAATAATATGAATTATTGATCTGACAATGAGAAATACTATGCAGCAACAATTATTGAACAACAATAATATAAAATTTCAACGTAGCAATTATTGAATCAATAAAATAAAATATTAAACAGTAATTACTGTAACAATTATTGAGTAGTGCCTTCTTACGTAAGGATCAATAATTCAACAACACTGTGCAATACCGTGTGCTACTGTGCATCCATGCGTATTACTGTATTTTAACTACCGGGTATTCCAACAGTGTTAACAGTAACAACTACGCCGTTATTTATAAAAATTTAATTTTTATCGTTATCTTCATCCGACAGTTATTCTGTTATGGGGCCCACAAATATTTGCGTCGTCGTACGAATATTCCCCGACAGAAAGAATATTCCACGACCATACGAATATTCCCCGATAATAATGAATATTTTATAACCACTTGTGTATTTTGAAAAAAATTCATATATCACCCTTAACTTTAACATTTATCAATTTAACCATTTACTGAATAGTAATTATAAGAAAAATTGAATACTTTTATTTCATAAAATTCGGGGTCTTACAACTTCTGATTTGAATATCGGATATAACGCTGGGCAACACTCAAGATATCAAATACTCACAAAAATATGCTTGATAATATAGAGAGAAAGAAAACTTTTTTCTGGTGTGTTTTTTAATTCTAACATAAGCACCTACTTATAGAAAAATGCTAGAACGCCAAAGGAGACTGTTGGGCCATAATACTTTTCATATTGGGTCAGGCCGAATGGGCTCGTCCTTTGGACTATGTTACTTTTATCGTATTGGGTCAAATGATTTTGGCCCTACTGCTTGACTATGTTATTGGGCTTAGTCATTAGATTGGTCCACTTCGTAGACTGTCTCTTATCCTATCTTTGACTGGTAATCATCACAAAAGGTAGTAGTTGACAATTATGTCTGCCACCTTTCTGCATGGCATTAATGAGGATGGGACTCCGATTACCGGCGGGAGGAAACAGTGGTAACAGGTAGGGAAGTAAGCTACATACTTTCGGCTGAGATGACCGGGGTGAGGGGAGGTGTCAGGAGATAGTGGGTGGCACGGTAAACCAGGTTTCGATGACGTATAGGGCAAGGATCACACAAGGAAAAGGGAGAGGTAACAAAACACAACACACACAATCATATTATTTTGCTCTCACTCAGACACTAGTCAATATTTTTCTTCTATTGTTAACCTTGTGATCGCCTGTACTGACTCTCACGCCGGAGCTATCCCCCGACGGTCATGCCGTCAAGCTTTTGGTGTTGACTGTGTTTACTGTGCAGGATTAGGGCGTCTTACGTGATTGGGACGTCATCAAAGATCTTGGCGTTAACATTGGCGCTAGAAGGAGGGCTGAGTTCTAGTGTCCTGAGTATTTTTTAATAACACATTGTGGTCGTTCTATGTCGATATTTATGGGGAAGAGTAGAACACCTACACCAGAGGGGCAGCCGATGGCTGCCAGTGAGTTAATACCGCGAGTGTCTGTCAAGGATCGTTTGGGACCTGCACTAAGTGTTCATGCCAGCACAGCGTCCAAACGTTCGCATGGATATTCTCGTCCGAGGGCTGCGAGCAAAGCCAAGAGAAAGCTAGTTTTCACAGCAGAGAAAGGGTCTGGTCATGGCCGGAAACGAGTAGAAGGCACCTCGCCTATAACTCGATACCGGGATGACCGAGACGAAAAGGCCTCCCGGTTGGCTAAGATGGCAGACAAAGCAGATATGGCCATGGAGGCACTTGTGAAGCAATGACAGGGATATTGCTGAGCATCGGTTGGAAGTGGACCCGTCAAAGAAGCCAGTTCGGTAAAAGAGGAGGATCTTTGCGCCCGAGCGCCAACGAATCATCGATGAAGAAATTGCGAAGCTACTAGCCGTTGACTTCATCTTCGAGATCGACTATCCGCAGTGGATGGCAAATGTGGTGCTGGTCCAGAAGCAGAATGGGAAATGGCGAGTCTGCATCGACTATACAGATCTGAATAAAGCTTGTCCAAAGGATTTCTACCTGTTACCCCACATTGACCAGCTCATCGACGCCACTTCGGGGTATGCCTTGTTGAACTTCATGGATGCATTCTCTGGATATCATCAGATCTCTATGTGTAAAGAGGATATACCAAAGACGGCGTTCATTACGCATCGTTCGGTATATGCCTATAAGAAAATGACCTTCGGTCTCATCAACGCCGGAGCCACTTACCAGAGGATGATGAACTACGTCTTCAGGAATCAGTTGGGCAAGAATATGGAGGTGTACGTGGATGATATGATTGTTAAGAGCATACTGGTACATAAACATTTGGATGACTTGGAAGAATGCTTTTAGACAGTCCGTCATCACAAATTGAGACTGAATCCTGTTAAGTGCACCTTCGGATTAGGGGCTGGCAAGTTTCTGGGTTATCTGGTCAGTCAGAGGGGAATTAAAGCCAATCCAGAAAAGATTCAAGCGATCATGAACATGAAGACTCCTCAGTCATTTAAAGATGTTCAACGTCTGACTAGAAGGATTGCAGCTTTGAGGAGGTTTATGTCCAAATCGGCAGAAAGGTGTTTGCCATTTTTTGATACGTTGAAAGGGCCGAAGAATGCCAAGGCGTTCCAATGGACTTCGGAATGCGAAGATGCCTTTCAGAGCATCAAGTCCTACTTATCTTCGGCGCCTTTGTTGGTGAAGCCCGCTCCTGCTGAGCCTTTGTATTTGTACTTAGCAGCTAGTTCGTTAGCAGTAGGAGCAGTTTTGGTGCGAGAAGTTGGGGGTAAGCAGTACCCGGTTTATTATGTAAGCCATGTCATTCGGGATGCTGAAACAAGGTTGGTAATAGTCTACACAGATTAGCCTTTGAAGAAAATTATGGGCAAACCTGAGGTATCGGGGAGATTAGCTGTATGGACGATGGAGTTATCTCAATTCTTCGTTGAATATCATCCCCGAACCGCCATCAAGGGGCAGACCTTGGCAGATTTTGTGGTCGAGTGTTCGTTTTCTGAAGCTGATGAAGCTGTGGCAGAAACTGAAGGGTCTAACAGCATAGTCGCAGTTCTTCAGCAGAAGCAGAGTTCGTGGACATTGTATGCAGATGGGTCCTCTACCACGGACGTCAGCGGAGCAGGGATTATTCTGACCAGTCCGGAGGGATTCAAGGTGCAATAGGCCATCAGATTTTAGTTTAAAGCGACGAACAATGAGGCGGAGTATGAGGCAGTGTTGGCGGGATTGCGACTAGCTAAGAGTCTCGAAGTGCAAAGAATAGTTATCTTCAGCGACTCTCAGTTAGTCGTTAAACAAGTCTCCGAGGAATACGAAGCCCGAGGTCATAGAATGATCAAGTATTTGGCGAAATTGAAAGAACGGCTTCAGTATTTCCAGTTCTACGAATTTCAGGGGGTCTAACGTAACAGTAATTCCATTGCCGGTGCACTCTCCAAATTAGCCACTACGGATGTTAACGTTTTTGATGGGTCGGTTTACTTGGAAATTTTGCAACATCCTAGTGTTCATCATGAATCGGTAATGTGTGCTGATCGAACCAACTGCTGGTTGACTCCATATCTAGAGAATCTGGCAGACGGCGGCTTACCTTCGGATCAGATATTAGCCAAGAAAATCAAGTACAAGAGTGCTAATTTCGTTCTGATAGATGGAGATCTGTTTCGAAGAGCATTCTCGTCTCCACTGCTGAAATGTTTGACTCCATCCGAAGCTGAATACGCTCTCCGGGAAGTGCACGAAGGCATTTGTGGCGACCATATGGCCGCTAAATCATTAGCATACAAAGTACTTCGTCAGGGGTACTACTGGCCTATCATCTTCAAGGAAGCGACTGAATACGTCAAGAAGTGCGAGAAATGTCAGCTCAACAGTCAGATCCCACATCAGCCACCAGAAGAGCTATACTCAATCTTATTTCCCATACCCTTTGCTGTCTGGGGGGTTGATATACTAGGTCTACTACCGAAAGCAAAAGGTCAGGTCAGCTTTGTTATAGCTGCCATCGACTACATGACCAAGTGGGTAGAAGCAAAACTGCTTAGGTTAATAACGGAACAGGAATGCTTAAAGTTCATCAAAGAGTCGGTAGTATTTCGGTTCGAAATTCCTAAGGTGGTGATTTCGGACAATGGACGTCAATTTGTGGGATCAAAATTTGAAGCATTTTTGAAAGACTTCGGCAGCTCATCCATAGTCTAACGGGATCGGACAGATTCTATCTCGGTGTTAGGAGGTTCGGGTGGACTTGCTGGCCATTCGATGGTAGCCTTTTTGGTAGGTGGTCCTTATGAATTTGTCAGGCCCTTCGTGGTAGGCAAACTTCATCGGCGTTAGGAGGTTCGGGTGGACTCGCTAGCCATTCGATGGTAGCCTTTTCAGCAGGTGGTCCTTATGAATTTGTCAGGCCCTTCGTGGCAGGCAAACTTCATTGATGTTAGGAGGTTCGGGTGGACTCACTGGCCATTTGATGGTAGCCTTTTCGGCAGGTGGTCCTTATGAATTTGTCAGGCCCTTCGTGGTAGGCAAACTTCATCGATGTTAGGAGGTTCGTGTGGACTTGCTGGCCATTCGATGGTAGCCTTTTCGGCAGGTGGTCCTTATGAATTTGTCAGGCCCTTCGTGGTAGGAAAACTTCATCGATACTAGGAGGTTCGGGTGGACTCGCTGGTTATTCGATGGTAGCCTTTTCGGCAGGTGGTCCTTATGAATTTGTCAGGCCTTTCGTGGTAGGCAAATTCCTTATGATGCAGATCTACCTCACACTTCGGTAACGAATAAGTATTGTATTACTTTATTACCTGATTTTTAAGTGTTGAGTTCGGGTCGCATTATTATTTGATCTTATCTGTTATATGACTTGCTTAGTTATTGACTAACAGTTTAAGAGTATACATTTTTCAAGTTGATTGATGATGAATTATTGACAAGAAATGGTCAAAGGGAGTCCTAAAGCTTCGGATGGAATGGTATCTTTAAGCTTCCTTATTGTCTTCGCTGTCTGAAGAGTCGAGGAGAGCCGGGTTTACTTTGGCCACTATGAGTTTGGCTTTGTATATACTTCGGCAGACCTCGCACCCTTCAGAGTACATGTGGACAACTTCATTATCCAGATTGGTGGACTTCCTGTAATTTGCTTCAATCTCCTTGCGAAGCTGATCAGTTGATGGTGGGCCCAAATCCCTGAGAGCCCGGAGTTCTCGAAGTTCCTTTTCAAGCTTTTGACGATAGGCCATTTGCTTTGCTTCTTTAGCTTGGATATCTTTATTTTACTTCGGCAGGACTGAGTTGGATTGGGCCAGATCTTCGATCTTCGTCATCAAAATTTTGTCTTTCTTCAGAAAATCGACATTTATATAGTGGTAACTTGATGAGTGGCCCTAGACGTCTTCAAATCTTCTTTGGTTTGAGTAAGATCTTTCCGAAGGCACTCATTGTTGAGGAGAGCCATTTCAAGATTGCTTCTCTCTTTCGCCAAAACAGACTTAACTGTGGCATTTTCTCTTCGAGCGGCTTTCTCTTCGATTTCGGCCTCTTGGTATTTGGGACGGAGGCGTCCGAAGACAGCGTTTGCCTGCAGATGATCAATGTTAGTCAATCAATTCAAATTGATGGGCCGAGATGTAATTGGATAAGTTAAGAAGCAACTTACTTTAGCTTGGTACTTCATTCCCTCGTCGATCAGGTCCATTATGGAACTGTTGCCGAACCGATGGTCATCGGTATCACGGACGAAGGAGTTGTAGAGCTGAAAAGGGAAATTCTCATTGAATTCTGGCCAGAGAGTGGGGGATCCCATGGCTTCGGGCCTATATTCCTAAGAGTCTGGTTTTCTTTTGCGATCATGTTTAGGTGTTCGCTTTCTTTATTCTTCAGGCTCTTCGCCAGAAACAATAATTTCAACCGGAATGACTGGTCGAAGATCGGCTTCTGCAGGAGGTATTTGTGGTTCTTCGGCGGCTGGAGGGGTTATTTGGATTTTTCTCTTTTTGGCACGAAGGACTCGGGTCCGTTCGTCAAGGGGCATGTCGAGGAGGCACTCGTTGTATGTTTGTGTAAGGGGGTGTTTGGGTTTTCGGCCAGCTTGCTTTCTTTGGCAAGGCTGGCTTGTCCCTTCGATGGGAGTTGATTCGGTGGCTTGAGCTTCGGTAGTTGAAGTCACTTCAATTGGTACTTCTGTAGAGGTCGGCGAAGATGAACCCGAAAAGAAATCTATCTGGATCCTTTCGGTCATTCGACGTCGGTTGAACCGAGGACCTTTATACTCTTTCATTAAACATCCTGTTTAATAAAAGACTGGGGGGCAATGTTGGGCCATAATACTTTTCATATTGGGCCTGGCCGAATGGGCTCGTCCTTTGGACTATGTTACTTTTATCGTATTGGGTCAAATGATTTGGGCCCTGCTGCTTGACTATGTTATTGGGCTTAGTCATTGGATTGGTCCACTTCGTAGACTGTCTCTTATCCTATCTTTGACCGGTAATCATCACAAAAGGTAGTAGTTGACAGTTATGTTTGCCACCTTTCTGCATGGCATTAATGAGGATGGGACTTTGATTACCGGCGGGAGGAAACAGTGGTAGCAGGTAGGGAAGTAAGCTACATACTTTCGGCTGAGATGACCGGGGTGAGGGGAGGTGTCAGGAGATAGTGGGTGGCACGGTAAACCGGGTTTCGATGAAGTATAAGGCAAGGATCACATAAGGAAAAGGGAGAGGTAACAAAACACAACACACACAATCATATTATTTTGCTCTCACTCAGACACTAGTCAATATTTTTCCTCCATTGTTAACCTTGTGATCACCTGTACTGACTCTCACGCCGGAGCTATCCCCCGACGGTCAGGCCGTCAAGCTTTTGGTGTTGACTGTAAGACCCCAAATTATTAATAAATAAAATTTAAATTCCTCTATTTATTATTTTGAAATAGTAAGGGTTGATTTGATTAATGTGGTTAGTTATGGGTAAAATGCGCAAATATTTTAAATAAGCAAGTGGTTATAAAATTGTTGTTGGGGAATATTTGTTTGGTCGTGGAATATTCTTGTTGTCGGGGAATATTCGTACGACGGCACAGTCTTTTGTGGGCCCCATAACGGAAAGCGATTGGATGAAGAAAACGACAAAAATAAGTTATTTATAAATAACGACGTAGTTGTTACCGTTAATACTGTTGGAATACCCGGTGGTTAAAGCACAGTAATACGCGTTGTTGCACAGTAGCACACGATATTGCACCAATTATTGATTCTTACGTAAGAAGGCACTACTCAATAATTGTTACAGTAATTACTGTTCAATATTATATTTTATTGATAATTGCTGCGTTGATATTTTATATTACTGATGTTTTAATAATTGTCACTACACAGTATTTTCTATTATCGGAATAATAATTCATATTATCTGAATAATATTATTAGATAACATTATTGGCAATGTCTAGAAAGTTCTGTCTAAGGAGAGGTTTGGTCATCTAATTGCGCGCCAGTAAGGAAAGATCCTTATTAGAAAGCCCCCTCTTTCCTGGGAACGGCCTGGCTGCCAGTACTGTGATTCTGTAATATTATTTGTGTATAATTAATTATTGATTTATATGATGAGGAAAATATTAATTTTATGTGGATATAGATGGAAAAATTTTTTAATGCGACAATTGTTGAAAATTTATATTTTATCTTTTTCTGATAAAATAATTCATTTAAATATATTATTTTAATAATATATTGATGGTGATATTTTTACAATGAATGTGGGATATATGAGTATATGAGGAGGAAGAGTATTTTTGTGGCATTAAATGATTAACACATGTTTTGTGTGTTGGTGGACACAATTCTTGACCGAAAATTTATTATTGACTGTAAAATCGTCCGTTTGTGGATTTCGGTCAATTTTTGTTTGGAATTTGGAAAAATTTTCTTCTGCAAAGTTGTAGAGAATTGAATTTCCTATAAAAACTCGCAAGATTCGAATTTTCTGATAAAAGGGCTATTTATTACGAATTATTGAAGTTCCAAATTATTGAGTCTGAATTGATTTTTGTTACAAAAATTGTTTAAAACATGTTTTGCATTTTTGGTGCATTTGTGTGAAAAATATGTTTTTGATGTGGTGGGCTAAGGAAAATTTGGTTATAAATATATTATTATATTCAATTTTCTACTGTGGTGTTCTAAGCAATTTCCTATAAATAGGTGTTTAGGTTAGAATTGAAAATCACACCAGAAACTGAAGTTTCTCTCTCTTTCTCTCTCTACATCGAGCGTATTCTTGTGAGTATTTGATACTTTGAGTGTTGCTATACGGTGCAAGTTTCCTTCAGCACTATATCTAGTATTCCAGTCAGAAGTACCGTATTTCCGAGGTAAGGGATGTTATTTCTTCTTAAATGATATTATTTTCTTCAATATCATTATGCCGAAGTATTGATCTAAACTTTTTATCAAATTTGGAACTTTTCATGTCTGGGTTACTATTCATGAGTTACTATTCACGAGTTACTATTCACGAGTTACTATTCACCGAAAAATAAAATTTTCTTCTTTTCGTCCAAAATATCTATTCTGGATACTAGCTTTGATTGTATCCATATTTTGATCATTCTTGAATTTTACTCCACTATGATTATTTATGAGGTATTTTTGGACATGGAATAGCTGAAATACGAACCCTTAATATTTATTATTTTGTTTCATTGGATTCGTTTCCTTTAAAATATTTTTCATCATCTTCAGTCCTAAATGATGATATAATTGAATATCTTTGGCCTGTAGTGCAAAGATTAATGATTTCTGATGAATATCTTTGGCCCGTAGTGCAAAGATGAATAGGTGTTGAGATGAACATGATCGACTGGTGATACAAATGAATATCTTTGGCCTGTAGTGCAAAGATGAATATTTGATTAAAGATGGTTATTGATTGTTGTTACAGGGATAAAATATTGATGATGGACTTTTAAATCTTAGAAGATAGTAGAACTCATTCTCTATTTGACTCTTCTAATGGTTTGCTGTTTCCGCTGCAGTTATTGATTTAAAACTTGTTGTCTATTGTATTCTATTAGATTTTTTCCTGTTGAAGACTAACGATAATTTGTTGTATATTATCTTAGTCATACTATTCTTTATTGGGCTAGTTGAGCTCACCCTTTTCGTTGTTGTTCCATTTTCTTCTCAGGAGGCGAGAATGTAGCGAGTACTAGTCGGGGTATGGAATGATGTTTCAAGACAGTTGTTTTAGTAGTCCTCACTATTTTATAAAATAGTGTATCAATAAGTATAATGAGTTCTTAATTGAGTATGAATACTGTCTAGATGACAATATTTATATTTAAACTCACAGTATATGTGTTATCGTATTTTGCACGACAATTGTAATAATAAAGTTGTAGTTATTTTCTGTACCATGTATTTGGCGACTCAAAATGGGTTGGATGGATTGGAGCTATTTTGGGGGCGTCACATTGACTGTGTTTACTGTGCAGGATTAGGACGTCTTACGTGATTGGGACGTCATCAAAGATCTTGGCGTTAACAGAGACTAAAATAATAAAATATATTATTTTATTTCCTTATTCCTACGCATGCTCTTGACCAAGCTCAGCCACCAGCCATATTTGAACAAAATTTGGTAGCCCATGTGTTGATAACCAAGTAGGTCCCACCCATAAATTAATAAAAATTATTTTATTTTTCGAAACTTCAACAATTCATAGAAAATAGCCCAGTTATCAGAAAAATACGAATTTTATGTCCATTCTGACTGAAATCGAATTCTCTACAACTTTGTAACTTTGAGTTTTTCTAGATTCCAAACCAAAAATATTCGAAATCCATAAACGGATGATTTTTAATACCTCCACACCGAAAAAATACTGATAAAACACATCAGCATTAATTCTTTCATTTTTATCCACATAAAAATAAATATATCCATCATTTATATCCACATAAAATAAATATTTCCTTATCATATAAATCAATAATTAATTATTCACAAATAATATTACAGAATCACAATTATGACAACCAGGCCGTTCTCAGGAAAGAGGGGACTTTACAATAAGGATTTCTCCTTACTGACGCGCAATTAGGTGACCAAACCTCTCCTTGACAGAACTTTCTAGACATTGCCAATAATGTTATCTAATAATATTATTCCAAATAATATGAATTATTGATCTGATAATGGAGATACTGTGCAGTGACAATTATTGAAACAACAATAATATAAAATATCAACGCAGTAATTATTGAATCAATAAAATAAAATATTGAACAGTAACTACTTTAACAATTATTGAGTAGTGCCTTCTTACGTAAGAATCAATAATTCAACAATATTGTACAATACCGTATGCTACTGTGCAACCACGCGTATTACTGTATTTTAACCACCGGGTATTCTAACAGTGTTAACGGTAACAACTACGCCGTTATTCAATTTTGTCATTTTTTTTCATCCGACCGTTATCCGTTATGGGGCCCACAAATGGCTGCGCCTTCGTACGAATATTCCCCGACAGAAAGAATATTCCATGACCAAACGAATATTTTTCGACAACAATAAATATTTTATAATCACTTACTTATTTTGAAAAAAAATTCATATCTCACCCTTAACTTTAAACTTTTATCAATTTAATCATTTACTGAATTGTAATTATAAAAAAAATTGAATACTTTTATTTCATAAAATTCGGGGTCTTACAATCTCCCCTCCTTATGAAATTTCATCCTCAAAATTTACGTACCTGGTATTTCGAAGAGTTGAGAATACCTTACTTTTATTTCAGATTCTATCTATCCGGTAATCATGATTTTTCCATTGCTCATCTCCCGTGATGACTTTATTTGGGTTCTTCACTTGTTGGGAAGTCATGACAACTGCCATCCCTCGAACTACCCGGCTTTGACTTGTCTGGGACAGCATTTGGCGTCATCACTACCGTTGAAATATACTTTTCTATAGGACATATTCCTCCCTCAACTGCCTCGTTGTACTCTTGATTCATGATCTGAATCATCAATCTTCAATCCATATCAGATTCAGGTTGACCGCTATGTACAGGGTAATTCAAAACTCGATGTTGGGTTCTCCCAATTGCTTTCCAAAAAGAGAAATTCATTACATCTATTTTAGCCTTCTTAGATCGAACATCTCTTTCCACAATATCCACGTGTCGTGCGGCTTTTGCCCATGCATCACTTATTCTCACTCATTCAGTTTTTTCTTCTTTCAGCTCAGATTCCATCTTTATCATCTTATACTCTGCCAACGAATGCTTCTGTTCAAGCATCACATATCGGGTAACACAAGCTTGAATTATTGCATCCTTTTGCTCCACGACCGCCTGTCGTTCTTCGGCCTGCTCTTCTAACTCATGAATATAATTTTGTAATTCTACATTTTGATCATATAATACCTCTAATAAATTCTCCTCAGGTACCTCTTCTTCCTCACTCTCAGCTGCTACCTCTGCGACCATCTCGGGTGCAACTATTAATTCTTCACTCACCACATGGATTTCTCTAATTCCTTCTTCGCTTGACATCACATTATCCTGGTTGGTGATTAGAGGTATCCCCACTGTCTCATTCACTCCATTATTAACATTCTCACCTGCCATTCTCAAATACTGCCATAAAATAAGGGTTAATTAAATAAATTAACATATCACATAATATCTCGATATTATGACTGACCAATAAATAAGCTTAGGTAGGACACATTAGCGAAGAATTTACTCGTCTCTCCCCTCCTAGTTCTATTCTCCGATCTCCGCCAGAGACCATATCCCTAAGCTCTGATACCAACTGTGACAACCCAAAAATAGGTCCATTCCATCTAACCCATTCTGAGTCACCAAATACATGGTACAGAAAATAACTACAATTTTATTATCACAATTGTCGTGCAAAATACAACAACACATGCTGTGAGTTTGGATACAAATATATACCAACTGTGACTCACATCCCAACCTTGGATAACACGTCACAATGACACCTTACATAAAGGTATAGTTAAAAACTATTTTAGAAATTAGAATCTTAGGGAAGTGCTCAAGGAAACCTTCGTACATGGGAGGCCATGCGTCTAGGTTATGATAGATATCATATGGCCACAGAATTATCCTTGGTTGACTTAATAAACCCCAAAGAAAAACGAGAAGATTACTATCATATTCTTCCCAATTGTGAGTCTTCTCTTGACTTATCATTATCTCCACAGTCTCTAATTGAGAATTATACTTCAAACAAACACCAAGATTATATAGGTAGTGCTCGTAAATATACTCAGCAAGTGGATGAGCACAACCCTGTCTTATGATGACACGAGGTTGTATGTCATTAGACATCTTGTATGATAGTGGCAAAACACCCTTCCAACGTTGGGTTCGCCTCACCCAATATGATTTACCAAATATAACTACTAAAAGATGTATACAACACACTTGTCTATACTGTTTAGGGAGAACTCCACAGCTAGAGACCACCGTTCTATTCCCTTGTTACCCCCGCTCGACCCAGTTACACTTTTATTACCTGAAAGGAATTGTGAAGCAAAAGGGTAAGCACAACTAGCTCAGTAAAGAATGTCATGACTAAAGATAATTAAATTATCAATAGCCTTCATCAATAATAAATCAGAGATTTAGAACATATGGTAGATGATAAAAATTTCAATCATAGTTGCAGCGGAACGAGCAATCCATTAGAAGAGTCAAATAGACTATAAAGTCTATTATCTTCTCCATGTTAAACATCTACCAACAATGTTTTATCCCTGTAACATCAATCAACAATTCTGGTCCACAATCATATGAATAACTCATAATCATAATTGTAGTTCTAAATTCCTCTTCTCATCCAGGACGAAGATAATTTTCATCACCTATCTTTACCTGAAACATCAAAGATCATGGTTACACCAAATCACATTTCCTGTTCATAATCATACTAATAACTTCATCTTTGTACTATGACCAAAGATATTCATTTGTATCACCAGTTGGTCATGTTAATCTCAACACCTGTTCATCTTTGCATTACTGGCCAAAGATATTCAACAACATGTCATCTTTGCACTACGGGCCAAAGATATTCATCAACAATTCATTTTTGCACTACAGGCCAAAGATATTCCTCAACAGTTCATATTTACACTACAGGCCAAATATATTCATCAGCAGTTCATATTTGCACTACAGGCCAAATATATTATTATCTCAAAGAAATATATAATCATTTCAGAATTTATATAAAGAATAATTATAACCATGTTGATCAATTCTCCTTTGCACTTAAGCTAAAGATATTCAATTATAAATTCAATGGTCATGATCATACCAGTCAATAATTTAACTTTGCACTACTGGCCAAAGAGAACCCATAGTCATGATCATACCAAAAATCTACCCATCTTTACACTCAAGTCAAAGAGAAATATTATCATTAGGGTTATAAAAATATTATATATGATAATAAAAATAATATGATCAACATATAGTTTTAATCTCAAGAGTAATATTCATAAATCAACTATAATTTGGTTAGAAAAAAAACCAATTTTATCGTGAATAATACCCGTGAATAGTAACTCGTGAATAGTAACTCATGAATAGTAACCCCTACATGAAAAAGGTAGAAATTCCACATAAAATCCATACCAATATTTCAGTATAATGATATTGAAAGAATAATATTTCTTAAGCTTATAAATAATTTATTTTAATTGTTTACACTTTACTAAATAATGTATTTAATCATTCTAAAATGTCAAACTCATAAGATTTTATTACCAATAACCAAAACTCTCATCAAAAATTTGCATATACCTCATGTAGGATTCTCAAGCCATAAAATCCTATTTTCTAATTTCTTACTTCACATAACATATTTAATTCATTTACTCATAACTAGTTTATTTTCATGAAAAATATCAAATCAGTCCTAAAAATATTTCTTTTTTGAAATTTAGCAGAATATATCCTATATTGAACATATATTTTTCTCAGAATTTTTAAAATTCATTTACTATTTTTCATATGGCCAAAACAGCTGAATATTTAGACATTTATCATAAATTGTAATTTTATCCAAAAATTCCGAAATTCATAGAGTACACAGATATGATATAGATGTACTCCCAATAAAAATTTCATCAATTTTAGAGTTAACCACAAGGAGTTATAAGCGGTAACTTTTAAAATAGTCTTTTCTCATAAAATTCATAACTCTTAATCTATACATTCAAAAATCACCATTTTTGGACACAATTAATAAAACTCATTAAAATATCATTTTAAATTTTTTCAAAATTTTCTAAAGGTCAGAAGAAGTACGAACTGAAAAACATAATAACCCTTAAAATCCCTTACCTCAAAAAAGCAGTACTTCTGACTTGAATATCGGATTTAACGCTGGACAACACTCAAGATATCTAAATACTCATAAAAATATGCTTGATAATATAGAGAGAAAGAAAACTTATTTCTGGTGTGTTTTTCAATTCTAACATAAGCACCTATTTATAGGAAAATGCTAGAACGCCAAAGAGACTAAAATAATAAAATATATTATTTTATTTCCTTATTCCTACACATGCTCTTGACCAAGCTCAGCCACCAGCCATCTTTGAACAAAATTTGGCAGCCCATGTGTTGATAACCAAGTGGGTCCCACCCATAAATTAATAAAAATTATTTTATTTTTTGAAACTTCAACAATTCATAGAAAATAGCCCAGTTATCAGAAAAATACGAATTTTATGTCCATTCTGACTGAAATCGAATTCTCTACAACTTTGTAACTTTGAGTTTTTCTAGATTCCAAACCAAAAATATTCGAAATCCATAAACGGATGATTTTTAATACCTCCACACCGAAAAAATACTGATAAAACACATCAGCATTAATTCTTTCATTTTTATCCACATAAAAATAAATATATCCATCATTTATATCCACATAAAATAAATATTTCCTTATCATATAAATCAATAATTAATTATTCACAAATAATATTACAGAATCACAATTATGACAACCAGGCCGTTCTCAGGAAAGAGGGGACTTTACAATAAGGATTTCTCCTTACTGACGCGCAATTAGGTGACCAAACCTCTCCTTGACAGAACTTTCTAGACATTGCCAATAATGTTATCTAATAATATTATTCCAAATAATATGAATTATTGATCTGATAATGGAGATACTGTGCAGTGACAATTATTGAAACAACAATAATATAAATTATCAACGCAGTAATTATTGAATCAATAAAATAAAATATTGAACAGTAACTACTGTAATAATTATTGAGTAGTGTGACTTCTTACGTAAGAATCAATAATTCAACAATACTGTGCAATACCGTGTGCTACTGTGCAACCACGCGTATTACTGTATTTTAACCACCGGATATTCCAACAGTGTTAACGGTAACAACTACGCCGTTATTCAATTTTGTCGTTTTTTCAGCCGACCGTTATCTGTTATGGGGCCCACAAATGGCTGCGCCGTCGTACGAATATTCCCCGACAGAAAGAATATTCCACGACCAAACGAATATTTCCCGACAATAATGAATATTTTATAACCACTTACTTATTTTGAAAAAAATTTCATATCTCACCCTTAACTTTTAACTTTTATCAATTTAATCATTTACTGAATTGTAATTATAAAAAAAAATTGAATACTTTTATTTCATAAAATTCGGGGTCTTACACTACCCCTGTCGCCCAACCCCTATCGCCCTAGATGGATTGTTTGAATTATTGAGGGCACACACCCCACCACAAAATACCAAAATTTTAACTCAATTGATGGATTAAGCCTCTTGCAAAATAGAAGATTCTAGGTTCGAACTTTGTCGATGGTCGAGTAGAGTGTGCGAGTTTAACTTCAGTCAAAAATTAGCAGAAAAAATAATACAAATAATGTAGTCATCTTTATTGTAATCAATACTTATATTTAGTTTAGTTTTAAATTAATTGAGAATTAATCGAGTTAATTTGGTAATGATTCTTATTTATCCAACTGAGTTGACTCGGTAGTAATAAATTTTATGTTTAATAATTACAACCGAGTTAATTAGGTAATTGCTAGTTGAATTAATTTTCAATATTTTTTTCTAATATTGGTGATAGACGCAAAAAAATTAGCATTGATAAGATACCCATATTCGTTCGCTTTTCAAGTTTCATGAATGCATCTAATCGTAATCACATTTAGATGGTGTTTGATTGCATCTTAATGCATCACCTCTTAATTCTTCTGAACAACTCATTTCTTTGTATTAATCGGTCCTTTGAATAGTTTAGACTTATATTTATATTTTAACTATTCAGCTGAACTCATATTGCAATCAAACACCTTAGTATAAACTTTTGCGATGTTTTACACAAATAAATGTCATACTCAACATATCTAAAAATTAATATGCTATTATTTATTACATATTTAATTACAAATTTTCACCAATTATATATTATACTCCCTCCGTCTCTTAATATATGTCTTTTTAGAGTTATGCACAAAAATTAAAGAAAAGATTCAATAACATTATATATAATATCAATATCAATTGTCTATAATACCCTTAAATTCTCATAATTCTCATATTTATATCATACTCTCTCTCAGGTAATTTTAAAAAAATTGTATTTAATTCTCTTAGATTATATAAAATAACAAATAATTTTAAAAAAATTTAATCTAAAATGATATATATATATATATATATATATATATATATATATATATATATATATAGGGGAATGATCCGTGGAAAACGTTAGCTATTAACACTGTTTGAACTAACGTTAATCTAGCCGTCCAATATTAGAGTTAATGACTGAGATGAATGCTCAGCCGCTAGAGGGAGTAGCGGCCAACAATAAATTAAAAAATCATCTATGTTGGCCGCTAGAAGGAGTAGCGGCCAGTCAAAACGTGGCCGCTACTCCCTCTAGCGGCCAGCACAGAGAATTTTTTAATTTGGCCCAGGACCCAGCCGCTAGAGGGAGTAGCGGCCAACAAAAAAAGTTGGCCAATTACTGATTATCCTAATTATTCTTATACATGCTACTTATTAATTAGTAAAATAAAATAATAAAAAATTATAAGTATAATCAGTAATTATCCTTATACTTATTAATAAAATAAGTATGTATAAGGATAATTAATAATTATCGTCTTATGATTTTTAATTATAAATAGAAAATAGTGATTGAATTTATATTATATTCCTACTCAAATATATAAACTCAATCACTATTTCCTATTTATAATTAAAAATCATAAGACAATAATCAGTAATTATTCTTATACATACTTATTTTAGTTAATAATAAGTAGCATGTATGAGAATACTTAGGATAATCAGTAATTGGCCAATTTTTTTTATTAGTCGCTACTCTCTCTAGCGGCTGGGCCCTGGGCCAAATTAAAAAATTCTCTGTGCTGGCCGCTACTCCCTCTAGCGGCTGAACATTCATCTCAGCCATTAACTCTAATATTAGAAGGCTAGATTAACGTTAGTTCAAACAGTGCTAATAGCTAACGTTTTTCACGAATCATTCCCCATATATATATATATATATATATATATATATATATATATATATATATAAAAGATTATTGAACTACCAAAAAAATTTATAAAATGACAAGAAAACAATGCTCGTGCAGACAGAGAACGAATCTAACCCTACCTTGGGACTTCTGAATTATCAAGGGTACGCACCACAACAAATTACAAAATAATGTAGTCATCTTTGTCATAAATATTAGTCAATTATAATTATGATGGGGAGTAGGAATGTATTATAAAAAACATCATTACTCAAAATAAGAGTCAAACCATTAAAAAGAACATAATATTTATGACAATGAGGTTTTAATATATTTCATCTGACGTTTTAAAATTATATATAAAAATTAAAGGAATGATTATATAGTATTAATTATTTATCATATTTATTTTATACTTTTTTTTATCTGTAATACTTTTTTATAAGGGGTAATTTTGAAAAGATTATGATTAATTCTCCTAGATTATATAAAACGTCAAATAATTTGAAAAAAATAAAATAACCTAAAACGTCATATATTATGAGACGGAAGGAGTAATGTTTAGATTTAGTAATACCTCCATTGCATAATAATAATCGTTTTAACTTCATACACATGAATTAAGAAAGTCATTTAATATTATCATTTAAGAATTAAAATTTGTATGAAATTACATCACTATCATTTTATGGGAAGTTGAAAACTTTTAATACAAATGAGAAAATTTCTTCAGATAATGAGAGAAGTTAAGGGTGATATAGAAAAATAAATAATTTATTATCCTAGAAAGTTATAAATGACAAATAAGTTGGAACAAATTTTTTTCTTCTAAAAAGTCAATTATTATGGAATTAAAATTTGTATGAAACTCTATCAATACCCTTTTATGGAAAGTTGAAAGCTATTAATATAAGGGGAAAAAATTCTTGGGATTATGAAATAGTTAGGAGTTTATAAGAAAATAAATAATTTATTCTCCTAAAATTATAAATAACAAATAAATTAGAATAAAATTTTCTTTTAAAAACTTAATTATTATGGAATGGAGGTAGTAATATTTAAGATATTTAGATTTCACATTGTTATCATGTAAATATATTAATCCATCGATCTCTATTGTGAGTTTTGCGATTATTATAATTTTCTCTTTATTATTTTAAATGAAATTTTTTTTTTATATTTATTATAAGAATTTATCGTTTTTGTAATAATATGTCCAATTTTAAAAAGTTTACATATCATATCATTTATTAATTTTTAGTTAGCGCTTTGAGGGTTAAATGTTTTTTTTATTACTGTATTTTAGGTTAATTTACAAACAAATAATTATATTTTTTTATTACAATCAACTAACTTAACTTTTATTTTCTTACAAAACGTTATAAAATCCGTTAAATCATGTTGACTTTTAACGGTTTAACATATTCTACATAAGATAGAACTGAATGATGTATCCACTCTTAGGTGGAAATGAAAAAAATTCTTTTAGAATAAAATATAAATTATAAAAGTTAGGAAAAAAATACAAGAAAAAAATATTAAAATATGTATTTAATTATTTTTGTAATTAATATCAAATGAGTTTTTATGTAATTATTAACAAATATATAAAAAATTATAAAAACATACAAGTTATGAATATGTTAAAATTAAAAATATTTTCAAATTAAATTCAGAAAAATATAAAATATATTTAATTATTTTTGTAATTAGTATCAAATGTGTTTTTATGTAATTATTAACAAAGGAAATTATAAAAATGTTAAAATCAAAAATCTTTTCAAAATAAATTCAACAAAAAATAAAATAAAAAAAATATTTGATTATTTTGGTAATTAATATAAAATGAGTTTCGATTTAATTATAAACAAATATAATTATGGAAATTATAAAACATAAAAGAAAATTATTAACAAATATTATTCCTTCATTTTAGCAAATTATCAAATCGCAGTAGACAAAAGGAACAAACCTACAAACTTTTCTCTATAATCCAAACATAATACCGATGTCTGCATGTAGAGAAAATGTTATCCTGATAGAAAACCTTAATCCATTAATCTTTAAACTCATCATTTGATTGGCTGCTTCTGCATGTGAGACGTAGGAGGTTTCTTCTTCGTTCGTCGTCGCCATGGAAGTGAAAAGGGAGATAATTGAGGAGAGAAAATGAATTGTAAAAATAGGCAAGTCGCACGTTGCTACAATCCGTCGGGGCCAAACCCAAATCAGGTACGAGCTGTGTTTGGCGCATTGGTTCAAATGAGACCCCGGAACAAGCTGTAAACTCGAATTTTTTGGGTTCGAATACCACTAACTCTAATTTGTTAAGCCAATAAAATGGTCATGGGGCCACGGGGACGCGGGCAAGTCCGTATAAAAAGTCTCACTCTGGATGAGAAGATTCGTCGGACTGTAGACTGGATACTCCACCTTATCAATATATATATATATATATATATATATATATATATATATATATATATATATATATATATATATATATGGGGTTTCATCCACAGCAATCGGTTGCTGTGGAGCAACTCCTTTTTTGGTCTGTTGAAATTTCGACTGGAGCAAAAAAAAAATTTTAAAAAAATCAACCGGCCAAAAAAAGCTGTGGATGGAACCTCATATATATATATATATATATATATATATATATATAGGGATATGATCCATAGCAAGTATTTGCTATGGATGTAAATTGGACAAATACCATCATATCCGTCCATTCCATAAATCAAGCGCCCAGATGAAAAAGGAAAATACCAGTACGCTAGTTCGTCTAGCGTACGCTCAAAATTCCTACAGCCCGTACACTAGTTGAACTAGCGTACACTAAAAAATATATTCAATGATTCAATTTCGTATAAATATCAATCCAATATGGTTTCGTTGAAGTAGTATTATAAAAGGAATCAATTTCGTTTGAATATCAATCCAATATATATAAAATCTCATAAGTACTTAATAGATTATGAGATTGACTTGCGAAAGGAGTTCTTCATATAGATGTCCACTATTCAACAATTTATTCGAAGAAATTGAACCCCATATCATCATTGAACTCCTCATTCTCTGCCATTTTTTCATGTTTCTTTGTCTCAGCAGCAGGAACTGCAGCTCCGTCACCACCACCAATGCTGCTGCCAAAAGGAATTGAATCCAACTTCTCCCTACCAGATTGAATCAGTTCAGTGATATCCTTTCCCTTTATGCTCAGACGGTAGATGACGGTGAACTCGGCGAGAGAGGTTAGCTTTCCAATAGCAGGATCTAACCGGCCGGTGAGACCAGGCGTACCAGCTCGGGGATCACCGAGATTTAAAGCGATCACCTTGTCATTGTCGTAATAAACGCTGGCGAAGTTACATGGGTCGACCATGAAATCCCAAGAGGCAAAATAATTAGAGCCGGGCATATCATCCAAAGATTTCTGAATAATTTGAATAGAGAGAGAAAATCAATTGGGTCCAACATTGGAAACACTAATACACTTTGGGTTTAAAAAAAATTTTAGTTTAAGCTAGTTCAACTAGCGTACGGACTGTAGGAATTTTCAGCGTACGCTAGACGAACCAGCGTGCTGGTATTTTCCTATTTTTATCTGGGCGCTTGATTTATGGAATGGACGGATATGATGGTATTTGCCCAATTTACATCCATAGCAAATACTTGCTATGGATCATATCCCATATATATATATATATATATATATATATATATATATATATATATATATATATATATATATATATATATATATATACACGGTAAGGATCAAGAGCATTCTCCTTAAATAGCATTCTTTAATTAAAACTACGTCGTTTTGGAGGGACGCGGTGACATTTTTGTAAATACGCGGTGGCATTGTATTTACAAAAATATCTCCGCGTCCCTCCAAAACGACGTAGTTTTAATAAAAGAATGCTATTTAAGGAGAATACTCTTAATCCTGACCGTATATATATATATAGTTTAAGAAAACAAGAAGAAGAAAAGTAGAAGTTTCAATTGATTCAAATTTTAAGCTTTATAGATACGTTTTTCATAATATATGAATTATTATAACCTATGATCTTCACAATATTCTTTTTTTATGACAATTGAATACCTAAATGAAGAAAATTAGAGGAAGAAGATGAAGAAAAACAATTCAAAAATATATCCCCTTTTACTTTTTGATCTATTATTGATTATGATGATAATAGTTGGGTAGCGTGAAATATTCATGAGTTTTGGTGGGTGGGTTATGATGACGTGTAATTAAAAAGTTATTGAAACAACATTCCAGCTAAGATTATGTGCTTACATGGCACTGCCACATCAAATTTTTGTTAACAAATATAATGCATAAGACGGAAATTCAAATTTTTGTAAAAAAAAAATAAAAGTTGAATTACTATAAGAAAAAAGTATAGTTAGGCGTTTGTAAGTTAACATAAAATATAACGATGAAAAAAATATTTAACCTAGAGCTTTGATTAATTCTAATTTCTGTTGAGAGTAGACTCGAATATATGATCTTACAAAATAAAAAAATAATGAGAGATGGAGATAAGAGAGACTTGCAGAATTGAAACTAAATCATGGAATATTTGAATCTCATTTATTAAATTGATGGATATCATGATTAGGCTTTGAATTTTATTTTCAATTATTTTCTTTCATATATAGAAAATGTTATGAGAAAGTATCTGATGAGAATTATAAGTCCGTATAAAATTTCGATTTAATTTTATTGTACTTTCTTTTCTTTTCGTTTTATTTTTTTTTTAAATAGTCGGTTTGCAATGTCCTCCTTATCCTTGATTGGAACAAGAACTAAATTTATATACGTATAGTTTTATCATAAATTTGAAAGCCTCTAAATTATAATATCAAAATTCTTAAAAAATTAAGTCCTTTACCTATTTTAATTTTAATTTTTTTTTATATAATCTTTCAATTTCAAACTTTTATTTTATCCAACATTAATCACACGCAAATCCAAATCCATGTGGGCCTGGTAATCAAATCTCAAGATGGTTTGAATCATAATACTAATATATAAAATTGCAACTAGGGGGTATAATAATAATAAAAATCAAAGTTTAGGTGAATTATTAATAAAATTGAAAAGTAGGAGGAGAAGATAAGAAATGAATGGTACGAAGGCCAAGGGAGTTGTTTGTCGGTAGAGGGGTACGAGGTTTAATGGCCTCAGTTTCAGGAGACGTGGGCTTCTCTTCTCCTTTCGTTCTCCTACCCCACCCCCACAGATATTTCCTAAATTGTCCATCTCCTATAAATTTATATTTTAAACACCCCTGTCCCTCCACTTTAAAGATTATTGAGAAAAATAATCAATCCCCAAAAGTGAAATTTTTTATTCAAGAAACTGTATAATTTTCTCCTTACAAGTTAAAATTACTACTCCCTCCCTCCCTAAAAAAATAATTAAAAGTATAAATTTTTTTGTCACCAAAAGAATAAGATAAAGTACATAAAATGAAGGATAAATATGTCATTTAGTGGGATTCATTAGTATGAAAAATTAAAAATACTCGCCACTTTATATAATTTTGTGGGGTTACTAGAGATAAATTTGAAACTTTTTAACTTTTAAGTGATTTTTTTGAAATTTAAGCCTAATATTTGTTCTTAAAGAAAGTTATCTCTCTCTATTTCAATCATTAGATTTTGAAAATTAATTTAAAAAATATATTGTGCTTTTTATATAGTACACAATATTCTTTATATGTATCAAAAATAAAATAATTCATACTAATTTTAAATTTAAAAATGTATTAAGTTAACTTCAAAATTTAATAATGATATTATATTTTTAAAAATATTGTGTCTTATTAATTTACTAGTAAATTGCCCCCCTCTTTCCTCCTTCCTCTCCTACCACCATTTTTCTGCCCAAATCAATTAGAATGAATCTGAATCATACTTGTGCTTTTCTGTCCAAACTAATTAGAATGAATCTGAATCGTCATTGTACTTTTTCGGTTAAATTCAAAATGGGTTTACGTCATTTTAGAGATTCTTATAAAAAATAAGTGGAGCAACGATTGACATTTTTATAAATAAAATGAAAGAAAGTGGGACCACTCTATTTTAATATTATTTTGTATTTTAAAAGAACCTCCAAAATAATATAATTTTAATAAAAGAGTGTTATTTAAAAAAGAGTGATATTTAAGAGAAGTGTTTTAGATCCGTTCTGTATATATATAATACTACATAAAAGAAAACTTGTATTTTTATGATTGGATGGATTATAATTGCGAAAAAATAAAAAATTAAAGTTTATAAAGTGTTTCTTTTTCTTTATTTTTGCATCAAATAAAGTATGTCCCAAATTTTATAAAATTGAGACGGAGAGAGAGTAGTGTAGGGCTTTTTTATTTATTATTATTTTATTATTTTATTTTACAAATGTGTGGCTTCTCCTTTTGTCATTATACTCTTTATCATTCAATGTTTCATCTACTCCTTATTTGTCACTGGATTCTAATCCTACGACCCACAGGCAGTTAGGGGCACTACTCGTACAATAAGTTAGGTTGTTAACTCATTATCACACACACACACACACACACACACGCACATATATATATATATATATACACACACACACGTCGTTTTTTAAGCGTATGCAGTTTAATGCAGTAGACGAGAAACTGTTACAACGAGAATATTTTTGATATTTATCCTGTCTATAATATTAAATTCCGGACGGGAGACTCTATTAAACAGTTAGATAATCGAATAGACGCTCACAATCTGTTGTAAGGATAATGTTAAATTGACAACGTTGTAAATGAATCAATTCTCATATATATATATATATATATATATATATATATATATATATATATATATATATATATATATATATATCCGAATTAAGAGCGAACTGGCTATAACGACGATTTTTTCCGTCGCTATAGCATAAAAAATAGGAAAAATCGGCTTTCTATGTTATGGCGACGGAAAAAACCGTTGCTATAGCCGATTTATTTTTAATTATTTTCTTCCAGTTCGCTATAGAAGTGGACTATACATATATATATATATATATATAAGTCACCTACCAAAATAAATAACGACACGTAAATGCACATGGCTAATTGAGTTGTCAAATAAACGTATCACATACTATGGGATAAATAATCTTTCTTGATTTAGTATCAAATATTATGATATTGAAGTAAAATATAATCTTGACATCTAAATATCCTGAATTGAAATGATACTTTTTCAAAAAAATTAGAAACCTATTTTAAGTAGGATTCTATTTTGACTTTTAAATATAGAATTTTGTTATATCGTACGATAAAATATTACGATTTTTATTTTAACATGATAAAATGAGACATTATATAAATAAGTGTATATATAATCCTATTGTTGTTGGATTTCTTGGAGTATGCTTGTAAGTTAGATTGCGACTAATGTGAAATTTAAGTAATAAGATAAATTAAATTAGTGTAAGATCTTTTTTAATTTATTTCTATTCCATGTATAATATGTGTTGATATTTGTTATCTACATCAATTTAGCGGAACAATATTTTTACATGTATTTTTTGATATTTCTACACAGTTCCTTCTCGCAAGAAGGTGGGACTCACTGTATGCTCGCGTGAGAGGTGATTATATAAAAATATTAAAAATACATGTGAAAATATCAATTCTCTAAATTTATCGTCATATGTAGCAAGACTCTTCTGAATATTTACTTGGGCTTTGAAACATTATAAAAAACTCGCCATTTTGTTTTAATTAAGTTGGGCTTGGGTTTGAGACTCAGCAGTATCAAGTAGTAGGAGATCAGACACAACTGACCATATATTCATATGTTATTTGAAATAAATCAATTAAATTTAACAAAAGCCCAACCCAATAAGAAAATGTTGCTTCCTCCATAAGTTTTAAAATTTTGACAGATTGTTGATTTTATTTATTTTATTATATGGGACATAAAATCGGGTTTAATACCCGTATCTTCCCGTAGATAAAAAAAAATATCATTAATTTTGAAACAGACGAATTAGTTATTTTTAGAATACTTAACTATTACTCTCTTGGCTATTTATGGAATACTTAACTATTACTCTCTGTTCAAAAATACATGATCAAAATTTTTATTTGCCATAGCAAAAGGTATGCTATAATAGAATAATGTAGGGTAAAATGTATAGGTTGTAAGTGAAAGTAGTATGCACACAAGTCAATCATGTTTGATTATAAAACATATACTTTGTAACAATCTTAATCATTTATTAATAAAAAGTATTAATTTATTAAAAGTTTTTAATTATCTACATAATACTGTTTTATAATATGTGATAAACCCATAGTTTTAAGCAATACTTTTAGAATAATGATGATGATCATTCTAATGAGATCTAAATTCTTAGAAAGCTTAAAACTAAAATAGTTCCCAATCGTTGGATTACTAAATTAGATATTAGTGATTTCGGATAGATTGGTACATACGTTGCTTGCTCATTGGATGAGAATGATTGATCTCATGATCATTTGTGTGGAGATACTAAAGCAAGTATGAGGTGTAAGACCCCAACTTTTATAAATAAAGATAAATTTTCTATAAATATCATTTTTGAATATTATGGAGTTAATTTGATATAATGTTATAGTTGTGGGTAATATTTATAAATTTTGCAAAGTACGCAAGTTGTTATATAATATTCGATTGGTCGGGGAATATTCGTTTTAACAGGGAATATTTGTTTTAACAGGGAATATTCGTACAATGACACAATCATTGGTGGACCCCATAACGGAATTATTGTCGGATTGAGAAAATGACAAAAATATTTTATTAAAAATAACGGCGGAAGTTTTACCATTGTTACTGTTGAACTACTCGGTAGTAAAAGTACAGTAATACGTGTGGTTGCATAGTAGCACACGGTATTGATTATTAATGCTTATGTGAGAAGTCACTCAGTTTGATTCAATTATTGTCAGTTAATAATATGAATTATTTAGCGATAATGACGTTTTGTTTTATTCGTATTATTAACGTAATAAAACATAAACATCTTTTTATATAAAACAGAATACTTTATTAAAGTTATTCTATAAATAGAATATATTATATTTTATTTAAAAGATTTTTCTTTAAATATGGACCGTCAGATTAAAGTAATCAATCTGGATCGTTCATGGATTAGTTACTATGCATTCTATTTTTCTATAAATAGCAGCTCATTCCTTCATTATTTCTTACGAATTCACTGAACTCTAGAGAGAAACTATAGAGAGAAACTATAGAGAGAGAGAAGAAAAGTATTTTACTACTTAACTACTTCCTTATTTCAGCTCTTCTTTAAAACGGTAAGGGGTGTTATTCTTTCTTATTCATGAAGAGAACTGTTGTTATTCCATTTCTTATTATTCTGTTGGAATAACCTGTATACGCGGTCAACCCTATACTTGGTGACATTCTTCTATTATTCTGTTGGAACATCCTGTCTGTGTGTTTTACACCGGACCTGGTTCCGTTTTTATTATTATTCTGTTGGAACATCCTGTCTGTGTGTTTTACACCGGACCTGGTTCCGTTTTTATTATTATTCTGTTGGAACATCCTGTCTGTGTGTTTTACACCGGACCTGGTTCCGTCTTGTTATTATTCTGTTGGAACATCCTGTCTGTGTGTTTTACACCGGACCTGGTTCTATTATTTATTATTCTGTCGGAATATCCTGTCTGTGCGTTTACGCCGGACCTGGTTCCATTATTTATTATTCTGTTGGAATAACCTGTCTGTGCGGTCTATCGCATGCCGGGTGATTTCTTTTGTTATTCCATTCTTTATTATACTCAGTTGGTTAAGTTTTGACTTCTATACTCCATGAAATTAGTGGAATATCCTTGATAATTGCGGTTCATCCAGTATCTTTTCATGAAAATATTCTTCTAAGTATTCTTGAATTTTACTCCACAAAGCAGTATCATGTTGACAATTTGGACGTTGTTAATTCTTGGATAAATTAATTCTTGAACTTGTTTTATTGAATTCTTATATCATTGTCATCATCCTCATGTTTATAAAATGTTGAAAGTCATCTGTGGCCTGTAGTGCATAGATGGACTTGGTATGATTATGACCAGGGATTATTCGGTATAATCATGACCGTAATGTTACAAATGATGTGGTAAAAGTCCTCATTGGCCCGTAGTGCATTGATGGACAGTTGTTGGCATGATCATGACCATTAATGAATACACGAATATCCTTGGCCGTAGTGCAGGGGTGATTCGATGATGTGGATTATTTTATTAAGCTGAGTCCCAGCGATAACAGTGTTGAAAAACCTTTTAAATCATAAAAGATAGTAGAGTTTATTTTCTACTTGACTCTTTTAATGGATTGCTTGTTCCGCTGCAGTTAAACTTGATGTCTATTATATTTTATCAGTTTAACATTGTTGAAGGCTAATGATAATTTATTCTGCATTATCTTAGTCATAATATTTCTTACTGGGCTAGTTGAGCTCACCCTTTCTTTCACTGTTCTCTTCAGGAAATGAGAACGTAGCTGGGGCAAGTCGGGGAACGGAGTGATGGTCCGAATGATAGTATTAGTTAGTAGTCCTCACTATTCTATGTAATAGTGTGTTAATAAATGTAATGAGGACTCCTTTTGAGTATGAATACTCTCTAGAAGATAATATTTGTATTCAAACTCACAGTTTATGTTTTGTCGTATTGTACACGACAGTTGTATTAGTAAGTTGTATTTGTATTCTGTACTATGTATCTGACGACCCAAGATGGGTGATGTATACCTAATTTTGGGGGCGTCACAGTTGGTATCAGAGCTTAGGGATATGATCCCTGGCTAAGATGTGAGAATAGAACTAGGAGGGGAGAGACGGGGAATTCCTTCGCTAGTATGACCTACCTAAGTTTATTTGCATGGTATTTAATTGGTCGGTCATAATATAAGGATAATATATGACATATCAATTAACTTTTATTTTGTGGCAGTATCTGAAAATGGCATCTGAGAATGTTGAGAATAGCAATGGAGCACAGGCGACTGTTGATTCACCACATATCAATAATCAGGATAATGTGCATCAGGAAGGTGACAATCCTCATGCAAACAACAACACTGACCAGATGATGAATGATGGAATGTTCAGAAACTTTATGCAGTTCATGCAACAGCAGGCGAGAGCGGCTCCTGTCCAAAATATAGGTGGAAACACTGAAAACTCTCGGACGGTCACCGCTAAACAGTTCAAGGAGCTGGGACCACCAGAGTTTAAGGGAGAGCCAAAACCACTTATAGCGGAAACATGGATAAAGCAGATTACCAAGATATTTGATGTCTTGGGATGCTCCGAGGAGCAAAAGGTTCCCTTTGCCGCCTTTATGTTGCGAGGAGAGGCAGATTACTGGTGGGAATCGATTAAGCGTACTCAACCTGCCGCACTGAAGATGTCTTGGGAGAAGTTCCAAGAGCTGTTCAATGACAAATACTTTTCCGAAAGTGTTCGTCACATGAAGGAGGTGGAGTTCATCAAATTGGAGCAGAATAATATGACCGTGTCGCAGTATGAGGCTAAATTTGCTGAGTTGTCCCGGTTTGCGTCCCACTTGGTGGATAATGAAGAGCGAATGACGCGAATGTTTTTGCGAGGTTTGAAACCTGAGATACGTCAACATCTTATTTCTCATAAACTGTGTTTGTATTCAGATGTTGTGAATAGGGCTCAGTTAGTGGAGCGCGATAACGAGTCAACGCAACCAAAAGAGAGCAGTCGGCAAAATGATAATACCAGTGAGAGCAGTCATCGAAGCGGTGACAACAAGCGTGGAGGGAATCAACAGGCCAGAAATGGTAACCACTTCGGTGGTAATCAGGGCCAAAACAATAAGAATGGTCATTTCAAGAAGAGGAGATTCAACAATGATGGAAAGACGTCAGCACCAGCACCGTTGTTAAGGAAGGAGAACGACCACCTATCATATGTTTCAAATGCGGAGGGGAGGGGCACATCAGTCCAAACTGCGCGATGCCGTCTAAAGCATGTTATAATTGTGGAAGAGAAGGTCATTTAGCTCGATTTTGTCGTTTACCAAAAACAAGTTCAGCCAAGATGGAGACACCAAAGGCCGTCCCAGAAAAGTCAAAACCGGTAGTGCAAGGGAGAGCGTTTGTTGTGACCTCCCAGAAAGCAAGGAACCCGAATGAGGTCATCACGGGTAAGCTTATCATAAACTCTAACGAAGTCTATACTTTATTTGATACCGGTTCTACCCATTCTTTTATTTCTCCTACTTGCGCTCATCGATTAAATTTGACTCCGGAGAAATTAGACTTTGACTTATCTGTTGAAACTCCATTGGGAGAAACCTTCATTACATCCACGGTTTATAAGTCTTGTTTGGTTCAAGTTGGTACCCACACATTACCTGTCGATCTGATTTCATTAAAAATACTTGCATTTGACGTGATTCTAGGGATTGATTGGTTAACTACTCATCATGCAAAAATTGATTGTTTTCGTAAGGTTGTTAGCTTTCATATTCCTAATCGACCTATTATGCGAATTCAAGCAACCAAACCATTAAAATCAATCGCTGTCATCTCAAGCCATAAAGCTATTCGTTTATTGAAAAACGGATGTCAAGCTTTCTTAGCTCATGTCACGGATCTAAACAAAAATACGTCAGTTTTGAATGATATTTCTATTGTTAATAAATTCCCTGACGTATTTCCTGAAGAACTTCCTGGCCTACCCCCAGAGCGTGAAATTGAATTTTGTATCGACCTTGAACCCGGTACAAAACCCATTTCCAAAGCCCCATATCGAATGGCTCCTATTGAACTTCAGGAGTTAAAGATCCAACTGCAGGAATTGTTAGACATTGGCTTTATTCGTCCTAGTACTTCTCCTTGGGGTGCTCCTGTTCTATTCGTGAAGAAGAAAGATGGAAGTATGCGACTTTGTATTGATTATCGGGAGTTGAATCATGTCACCATCAAAAATAGGTACCCATTGCCACGTATTGATGACCTGTTTGACCAGTTGCAAGGAGCACAATTCTTTTCAAAGATCGATCTTCGTTCTGGATATCATCAGCTGAAGGTTAGAACTGAGGATATTCCAAAGACGGCTTTTAGAACTCGGTACGGGCATTATGAATTCCTAGTCATGTCCTTTGGATTGACTAATGCTCCTGCTGCCTTCATGGATATGATGAACCGGGTATTCAAGGAATATTTGGATCACTTTGTGGTCGTCTTTATTGATGACATCCTTATTTATTCCAAAAGCCGTGAAGATCATGAGCAACACTTGAGGCTGGTACTCCAAAAGCTTCGTGAATACAAGCTTTATGCCAAGTTGAAGAAATGCGAGTTCTGGCTGGAGGAGGTAGCATTCCTTGGGCACGTAGTATCAAGTCGTGGAATATCGGTTGACCCGGCAAAGATTGAAGCTATTCAAAGCTGGGAGCAACCTAAATCAGTGACCGAAGTACGTAGCTTTCTTGGTTTAGCTGGTTATTATCGGAGATTCGTGGAAGGATTTTCTCGAATCGCTACTCCATTAACTCAGCTGACTCGGAAAGATACAAAGTTCGGTTGGAGCGAAGAATGTGAGCAGAGTTTTCAAGAACTCAAGAGGAGACTCATTTCAGCACCTGTTCTAACAATACCATCTGGCTCGGAGGGATTTGTCATCTACAGTGATGCTTCGAGCAAAGGGTTGGGATGCGTTCTCATGCAACATGGAAAAGTCATAGCCTATGCATCAAGACAACTCAAGGAATATGAGAGGAATTATCCTACTCATGATCTAGAGTTGGCAGCTGTTGTCTTTGCACTTAAAATTTGGAGGCATTACTTGTATGGGGAGAAGGTGGAGATCTTTACGGATCATAAAAGCCTCAAATATTTCTTCACTCAAAAGGAACTCAACATGCGACAACGACGTTGGCTTGAACTGTTGAAAGATTATGATCATACCATTCAATACCATCCTGAAAAAGCGAACGTGGTAGCTGACGCATTGAGTAGAAGATCATATGCAAGTACGAGTGCGATATTGTCAACACAAAGGCCCATTTTGTGTGACTTGCAAAGGATGGAGATAGAGTTAAAGACTCCAGGGACCCATGTGATGATGGCGAATATACGAGTAGAACCAACTTTAATCGATAAAGTTAAAGCTGCTCAAGCTACAGACCTGGAGCTGATGCGTATGAGGAAGAAAGTGCAAGAAGGTGCTATGCCGGAAGCAAGAATCGATGAAGAAGGAATACTTCGAGTCAACTCCAGACTTTGTGTTCCTAACAACCCTGATTTAAAGTATGAAATCATGATGGAGGCGCACAACACACCGTTTGCAATCCATCCTGGAAGTACCAAAATGTATCATGATCTTCGTCATACATTTTGGTGGAGCAATATGAAGAGAGAGATAGCGTTGTTTATCTCAAGGTGTCTAACTTGTCAACGAGTCAAAGCGGAGCATCAAGTACCAAAAGGTCCATTGCAACCACTTGAAATTCCAGAATGGAAGTGGGAGCACATTACCATGGATTTCGTTACCGGTCTTCCTAGGGTTTCTCAAGGTATTGATGCGATTTGGGTCATTGTTGATAGATTGACCAAGTCTGCTCATTTCTTACCGATACGAGAAACTTATACACTTGAACGTCTTGCTCGTATGTACATAAACGAGATTGTAAGACTGCATGGTATGCCAGTATCCATAGTTTCTGATCGAGACCCAAGATTCACTTCACGATTTTGGGTTAGTTTACAAAAAGCTATGGGCACGGATTTACGATTTAGTTCGGCATATCATCCTCAGACGGACGGACAATCAGAGAGGACTATTCAAACTCTAGAAGATTTATTAAGACTCTGTGTCTTTGACTTCAAGGGAAGTTGGGACAAGTTCTTACCATTGGTGGAGTTTTCCTACAACAACAGTTATCAAGCAAGTATTGGCATGGCTCCATTCGAAGCATTGTATGGAAGAAAATGTCGTTCTCCAGTATGCTGGGATGAGGTGGGTGAAGCAACGTTGTTGGGACCGGAGTTGGTACGTATGACTACAGAAAAGATTCAAACGATCCGACAACGTATAAAAACCTCACAAGATCGACAAAAGAGTTATGCTGATCTTCATCGAAAGGACGTGGAATTTGATGTAGGAGATCATGTGTTCTTACGTGTTGCTCCATGGAAAGGAGTTACGAGATTTGGAAAGAGAGGAAAGCTCAATCCTCGATTCATCGGTCCATTTTTAATCCTCGATCGAGTAGGAACTGTGGCTTATAGACTCGCTTTACCGCCAAGTATGTCTCGTGTTCATAACGTTTTTCACATATCCATGTTACGCAAATATGTGGAAGACCCGAACCACATTATTGAGTTAGAACCGGACGAAATAGCGGAGGATTTGACGTATGAAGAAGTTCCTGTTCAAATCTTGGATAAGAAGGAACATATTCTACGCTCCAAGGTTATACCTCAAGTCAAAGTTTTGTGGAGAAACCACGATGTTGAGGAAATGACTTGGGAGTTAGAATCTGAAATGAAATCAAGGTATCCTTACCTCTTCGACATACCAGGTACGTACCCTAATTTCGAGGGCGAAATTTCATAAGAAGGGGAGGTTGTAAGACCCCAACTTTTATAAATAAAGATGAATTTTCTATAAATATCATTTTTGAATATTATGGAGTTAATTTGATATAATGTTATAGTTGTGGGTAATATTTATAAATTTTGCAAAGTACGCAAGTTGTTATATAATATTCGATTGGTCGGGGAATATTCGTTTTAACAGGGAATATTCGTACAACGACACAATCATTGGTGGACCCCACAACGGAATTATTGTCGGATTGAGAAAACGACAAAAATATTTTATTAAAAATAACGGCGGAAGTTTTACCATTGTTACTGTTGAACTACTCGGTAGTAAAAGTACAGTAATACGTGTGGTTGCATAGTAGCACACGGTATTGATT
Organism: Panax notoginseng; assembly: GCA_016801055.1. NCBI lineage: Eukaryota > Viridiplantae > Streptophyta > Magnoliopsida > Apiales > Araliaceae > Panax > Panax notoginseng. The sequence continues at coordinate 31,865,323 of CM029014.1, read as the reverse complement.
ATTAATGCTTATGTGAGAAGTCACTCAGTTTGATTCAATTATTGTCAGTTAATAATATGAATTATTTAGCGATAATGACGTTTTGTTTTATTCGTATTATTAACGTAATAAAACAGAAACATCTTTTTATATAAAACAGAATACTTTATTAAAGTTATTCTATAAATAGAATATATTATATTTTATTTAAAAGATTTTTCTTTAAATATGGACCGTCAGATTAAAGTAATCAATCTGGACCGTTCATGGATTAGTTACTATGCATTCTATTTTTCTATAAATAGCAGCTCATTCCTTCATTATTTCTTACGAATTCACTGAACTCTAGAGAGAGAAACTATAGAGAGAGAGAGAGAGAAGAAAAGTATTCTGCTACTTAACTACTTCCTTACTTCAGCTCTTCTTTAAAACGGTAAGGGGTGTTATTCTTTCTTATTCATGAAGAGAACTGTTGTTATTCCATTTCTTATTATTCTGTTGGAATAACCTGTATACGCGGTCTACCCTATACTTGGTGACATTCTTCTATTATTCTGTTGGAACATCCTGTCTGTGTGTTTTACACCGGACCTGGTTCCGTTTTTATTATTATTCTGTTGGAACATCCTGTCTGTGTGTTTTACACCGGACCTGGTTCCGTCTTGTTATTATTCTGTTGGAACATCCTGTCTGTGTGTTTTACACCGGACCTGGTTCCATTATTTATTATTCTGTCGGAATATCCTGTCTGTGCGTTTACGCCGGACCTGGTTCCATTATTTATTATTCTGTCGGAATATCCTGTCTGTGCGTTTACGCCGGACCTGGTTCCATTATTTATTATTCTGTCGGAATATCCTGTCTGTGCGTTTACGCCGGACCTGGTTCCATTATTTATTATTCTGTTGGAATAACCTGTCTGTGCGGTCTATCGCATGCATGGTGATTTCTTTTGTTATTCCATTCTTTATTATACTCAGTTGGTTAAGTTTTGACTTCTATACTCCATGAAATTTGTGGAATATCCTTGATATTTGCGTTTCATCCAGTATCTTTTCATGAAAATATTCTTCTAAGCATTCTTGAATTTTACTCCACAAAGCAGTATCATGTTGACAATTTGGACGTTGTTAATTCTTGGATAAATTAATTCTTGAACTTGTTTTATTGAATTCTTATATCATTGTCATCATCCTCATGTTTATAAAATGTTGAAAGTCATCTGTGGCCTGTAGTGCATAGATGGACTTGGTATGATTATGACCAGGGATTATTCGGTATAATCATGACCGTAATGTTACAAATGATGTGGTAAAAGTCCTCATTGGCCCGTAGTGCATTGATGGACAGTTGTTGGCATGATCATGACCATTAATGAATATACGAATATCCTTGGCCGTAGTGCAGGGGTGATTCGATGATGTGGATTATTTTATTAAGCTGAGTCTCAGCGATCACAGTGTTGAAAAACTTTTTAAATCATAAAAGATAGTAGAGTTTATTTTCTACTTGACTCTTTTAATGGATTGCTTGTTCCGCTGCAGTTAAACTTGATGTCTATTATATTTTATCAGTTTAACATTGTTGAAGGCTAATGATAATTTATTCTGCATTATCTTAGTCATAATATTTCTTACTGGGCTAGTTGAGCTCACCCTTTCTTTCACTGTTCTCTTCAGGAAATGAGAACGTAGCTGGGGCAAGTCGGGGAACGGAGTGATGGTCCGAATGATAGTATTAGTTAGTAGTCCTCACTATTCTATGTAATAGCGTGTTAATAAATGTAATGAGGACTCCTTTTGAGTATGAATACTCTCTAGAAGATAATATTTGTATTCAAACTCACAGTTTATGTTTTGTCGTATTGTACACGACAGTTGTATTAGTAAGTTGTATTTGTATTTTGTACTATATATCTGACGACCCAAGATGGGTGATGTAAACCTAATTTTGGGGGCGTCACATGGAGAACCTAAAGGGTCACACCATAAAAGGAAGAATAATTATTTAAGAAGTTAATGGCATAATCGTAATAATAAGTTAAGTATATTTAATTTAATCTATGGTGATAGAATAAATTAAATAACTTAATATTTTAGAAATATTAAATATAAATTAATAAGAGGAGTCTTATTATTATTATTATTATTATTATTATTATTACTACTATTATTATTATTTAATTCCTAAAGGAGTTTGGAATTAATTAATAAAAGTACTATTATATATTCCTAATAAGATTAGGAGCGAAATTAATTAAAAAATTTTAATTAATTATCCCTAATAAGATTGGGAGCATAATTAATTAAAAGAATTTAATTAATTAAAATAAAACCCAATTCTTTAATTGTAAAGGAGGGTTGTCCACATCTATAAATAAGAGAAGTCTTATTATGAGTGATAGAGTTGTTGTTGACTATTTCACAATATACGTAATTTCAATAGTTGAGAGAGTACCATTTTCTATGAGAGATAAAAAAACTAGAATTTTGTCAAATACCTATCTTCTTGAATATTTCTTATTCCTTGGTGAATCACCTCTAGAGGCCAAATACTTGGGTGGCTAACGTTGATCAAAGGAAGGAACCAAACCCGGTGGATTCAAGTTGAACGCGAAAAGAATTGGAGGTGAACTTGTTAGGTTTGTAAAATTCATGAACGCAATCAAATTGCACAAAATAAACGGAATCGTGGAAAATCAGAGTTTTAAATTTTACAAACCATATACCGGATCATCATTTATGCGCAATTATTAATTAAACGAAAAGATAAAGAATAAGAATCATACCCTTGAAAATTCGAGATTCCTCAGGTACAAGTTCACCTCCAAATCCTTTCGGTTCAACTTGAATCCACCGGGTTTGATTCCTTCCTTTGATCAACGTTAGCCACCCAAGTGTTTGGCCTCTAGAGGTGATCCACCAATAAAAAAAATATTTAAGAAGAAGGGTGTTTGGCAAAGCCCTAATTTTTCTCTCTCTCATAGAAAAGGGGTGTACTCTCCCAACTATTAGAATTACGTTTTCACGTGTGTTGTGAAAGTCTCAACCACCTTCACCCATAAAAAGACTCCTCTTATTTATAGATGAAGGCAACCCTCCTTAACAATTAAGGAATTGAATTTTATTTTAATTAATTAAACTCCTTTAATTAATTAGGCTCCTAATCTTATTAGGAATAATTAATTAAACTCTTTTAATTAATTAGCTTCCTAATATTATTAGGATATATGAGAGTACTTTTATTAATTAATTCCTAAACTCCTTTAGAAATTAAAAATAATAATAATAGTAATAATAATAATAAGACTCCTCTTATTAATTTATATTTAATATTTCTAAAATATTAAATAATAAATATTAAGCTATTTAATTTATTCTATCATCATAGATTAAATTAAATATACTTAACTTATTATTACGATTATGTCATTGACTTCTTAAATAATTATTCTTCCTTTTATGGTGTGACCCTTTAGGTTCTCCATATTAAACCGGTTGTGAATAAATCAATTAGAACAATTCTGATCTTATTTAAATAAATAAATTAAACTATTAATTTATTTAAATAAATAATATTTATTCTACAATAGGGATAAGCCTCCCTAGCGATCAACGACTTTCTAGATAATATAGATTTTAACATTAATCATAAAAGAACCTTTAAGTATATAGTTACCGTACAATTCAATCCTTCCACCATACAATGTCCAAATTAAATATAAGACATGAAATTATTGTCGAGTTTTATTTTATTTAATTATATGTATTTCGACTCTTAAATGCACAACTCTAAATAATACAAATTAGAAACTCCTTTCTAATTTTATTCTGCCTTGGCCAAGGACTACTAGGTTGTCATTTATCGAGTCACATAGGACATTTCTCTTCTTTTACTATAAGCGGTAGATTCTTTATTGATCATACATTATCTCCATGTACAACTTATTATACTCAAGCATACCCTTTGATATACCATAAGGGTCTTAAGGAATAAGTCAAAGTATAACTCATCATACACAAGATACTATGATGATCTCAAGTTCAAGGATCACTTGTACTACTATCACTACAGGAATTCTTATTGACAGGCAAGTAAAACTCCATTAGGTATTCCTTTGCGAGCCACGTTCAGTGAACTTATTCTCTAATAAGCACCTACATACTTGCTTTAGTGTCTCCACACAAATGATCATGAGATCAATCATCCTTATCCAATGAGCAAGCAACGTATGTACCAATCTATCCGGATTCACTAATCCCCAATTTAGTAATCCAACGATTGGGAACTATTCTAGTTTTAAGCTTTCTAAGAATTTAGATCTCATTAGAATGATCATCATCATTATTCTAAAAGCATTGCTTAAAACTATGGGTTTATCACATATTAAAAACAGCAACATATAGATAATTAAAAATCTTTAATAAATTAATACTTTTTATTAATAAATGAATAAGATTGTTACAAAGTATATGCTTTATCATCAAACATGATTGGCTTGTGTGCATACTACTTTCAATCTCCCACTTGCACTAAAGCCAATCGTCATGGTATCTCATACCCTTCTTCTGTAAGTGACGATTATCCTGCTGTTGGATAAGCTTTAGTTAATGGATATGTAATGTTGTTCTTGAGAGTCCACTATCTCTATAGTGATTTCTCATCTTTCAATGATTCTTATAATCAAATGAAAGTGCCACAACACATGTTTAGATCCAAGATGAGACTTAGGAACTATTCCTAGTTTTGTAATGAACCTTTCATCCAAACAATCAACTTGTAGCTTCATTTACAGCTATATACTTTGTCTTTATCACTAAACCAATAACTCTTTACTGTTTGGAACCTTTCCAAATCACTACACAATGATCTTCTCCAGAATATGACCGATCATCATCAGGTCTCGTATATTTCATTGCATACATAATTGTCACTCATGCGATCTCTCTTTTATGAGTTTATGGGGACTATTAAGAGAGATACACTCCAGGGCTTATCAACATGAGAATTTCGATGGAGTTTGCCATGCTAAATGACTTTAGCATCAAATGAATATACGTTCCTTGGGTTAAGTCGAGCATCCTCTTAAATCTATCCATATAGATTTGTCTCCCCAATAACGATACTCTTCCCAAATTATTCATGGAGGAATGTTTAGACAACTTTATCCAAGCAATAAATGTCCAACTTTCCTTTGGATCCTAATTCCAACATGATCTCCATGCTTCATTAGCCCATACTTCAAATTAACAGAAAAAACACATCACAACTTGTGTTCATTCAGGCCATGCAAAAGAAATCTAAACCTTCAAAGTCTCACCAGAAGCCATAATAGCATAAACAGTTTCAACAAGGACTAAAACTCCAAATCTTCAAAGCAAGAAGGGCCTGGAGATTGATAGTAAAATTGATAAACTCTACAGCACGTTTGCGTGAGATGATCGTCGCCCGGATCGTTCTAGTAATAGTTATGGGTAGAACATCAATGATCCCTTAACCCCTCATTTATATTAAAACGGTAATTTTAGTACAATCAATGGTTGATGTATGGTAGATGACGCTACAAACACCTATGGATTGATGACAACAAGTCATATTAATTGCCCTAAACACACCGATAAGATCAAGAGTTCTTGAGTAATCTAAAAAGAAGAATTATTATTAAATCAATTACTGCCCAAAACCTTTTGCCTTGAATCCTATTTATACTAGTACAAGGACTTAATTATGGTAATAACACTACTAGAAATTTGGCCTATACCTAAAGTCGTTAACCTTAACTATTGTCCAAAAGACCGTCGCTAAAAGTTATAGCGACGATCGACAACCCTCACCTTAGAAGTTGTTGATAAAATCCATAGCTACAATCCTACATATCTATACCAACAGTCAAGCCGTAGCTAACAAACAGACCCAAAACGTGCGCAAGTTTTTTACCAACGGCCAGTACATATCAATAGCGACAGTCATGAATGTTCTGTTGCTACGGTCTTTGAAGCTATTGCTACAGTTCCTTAAGTCACTTATACTATCCTTTAGCGACAGTCACTACTGTCGCTTTCAGTTGGTGGTTTGCTAAGATCTATAGCTACGGTCGGCGACCGTAGCTATATCTCTTCTTGTTTTCAAAAAAAAAATATTATTAATTCATATATATATTCAAAAAAATAATACAAACTTATTTAATAAACAAAAAATAATATATATGATTACAAATCATTCACATCACAATCACCAAACATTTCATCATCCAAAATACAACTATAATTAAGAAAAAAATAAAACAAAAAAATAGAAAATATAAGTTGCACCAGAAAAAAAAAACTGGAATCATCTAGATGGCCCTTCAAGATCGAGAACAGTTATATCCCTTTTTTGCATAAACTCCAATAGCAATTTCTCAACTGCAAATTTAAATACAAAGAAAAGTAAGTCTATATAAAATAATAGTCTCAAGCAACCTTGGTTTATTTCTTTACCACAAAAATGTGTTCATCACAAAAGAGAAAAAAGAAATATCTACATAAAAAGAATGAACATGAGATAAGCTAAAACCTTACGATATGACATTTATATATATATATATATATAAGCTTACTCTATATACTGATCCTAACTAAATTCATGTGCTTACTTGAGCTTGTAGGCCTAATATGACATTTATTCATGAGCCAGAATCCTGCATTCTTGTGCTAATCCTATTCACTCAATTTATATTCTGCACTAACCTGAGTAGTTTTTAGTTGATAGTCGACTGTATTTCAAATGTAATTTTTAGGCCTTTAAAATGATCCCAACTACTTAAACGACTTGTGACTGCCATCTTGAACAGGATACAGACTCCAACGTCTAAATTGAAGTACTACTTGAAAGTCAAAAATGAAAATATGCCAGGAGATTAAACTATGAACATTAATGAAATTTGTAAACAGGTGTTACCCACTTACCCTGCACTAGGCTAATCAAGCCAGGACTTGTAGACAAAGGATACAAGATCAGGATACATTACTAGTTCATTTCTAAATAACTGCAATTATTTAGAAACTGTGATGAGAGAAGCTTGTCGGATAAATTTAACAACTACATACTGAATATATGAGAGGCATAGTTGCCAAAACAAGAAAATACTGCTACGAAGGTAGCTGCTAAGATACCACTTTGCTGAACTGGACTCAATTTTTATGCAAAGACCTAACCACCTAGGATAGTCAGGCTTGGAAGGACAGATTGAAATCTTATGGCAAATTCATGTGAATATTGACCCTTACCCAGTAACTTACTCATTAAGAGAGTAAATTGTTCTGGATGATGCCATATAGCCAAAGTGAGACATAAAAGTGACCAAGTAGTTCACCTACCAGAGCTAGCTTGAGCTGTATATGATGTCCACCTCGAAAAGGAAGACACAATGCTCAATTGCTTGCTGCTAGTACATAGGTGCCACAGTTCTTTATTCTGTTTCGAAGTTGGATACACAGCACATGTTATGGACTCATACTGTGATCTTTTTCATGTTATGGCTGTTACTTTCCACCAACTCCATTAATTTTTTCTGCTAGTTGCTCAAATGACTTTCTTCATTAGCGCTAATTGTCAAATAATATTTTCTTAAATTGGCTTTACATTTGATCACTGGATATCAATTAGGATCTCTGAAAATTTGATTTTGCAATTCATATCAATGGATGCTCAAAGCTTTAATCCCTCCCTCCCTTCTCTGCTACCCCTTCCCTTACTTCCGCTCCCGCCTTTTTTTTATTCCCGACACCCTCATCACCTCCAACACATGGCTGGCTATCTATCCTATAATTTTCTGAACCTAGGAAACATCATAATGTAGGGCATAACAAATCTTGCTTCTGCTGAGTTTTACCGAGTTAATGTCCTAAAAGTTTCAGCATTGCCAGATTTACTTGTGGATAGGTACCTTACAAGCTATTATATAAAGTAATGCCATTACTTTTAGGATGACCAACATTTTGTAATTCAAAATTCTGAAGAGCATACCTTCTTAGCCCGACCTTTGGTGGCCTGGAATTGTTGCCAAGCTTTCTGCCTCTTATTCTGTGTCACCTCAAGTTGCTCCATCCGCATCTTTGACTTGAACGCATGTATCTTCTTACGTTTGGTGGCTTTCTGTAGACAGTACGGTAAATAACAAGGCAAATACAGTACATAAATAATCAAAGGCATTTATCAAGGTAAAACAAGCAGAAATCTAACTATTTTGCCACAACTTGGCATTATTCCAAGACCTGAAAAACCAGGCAGGTTACTCAAAATTAAAATTGGAACACTCCAAACTCAAGGGGAAGTTATGTAACACCAGTCTCATTTTCTCATAAAGTTAGGAACCTAGATCCTGAACCACATGCAATCACCAAACTGGGATGCTCAGAGTCAGGCCAATATTATACTTGGCAACCGAATCTCAACAACTGCTTAATATAAAGCAGTCAAGGTAATTTGATTGCATCAATTGTCTAGAAAACAACTAGTAGTAAGGGGGAATCATATAACTCTTGTCCCTTAACAGTTCTCAAAAATTGGATATGACGCATACTCACTACGCAAACCACAAAAACAAAACAAAACAAGCATACTCACCACATCTTCAGGGTCTTCAGGTTCCATTCGCAGCTTTGCTGGTTAACTTCGTGACTGGAAGTCAGCATCAGAAGAAGCAGCTTGAGCAATTTTCATTCAGAGCAAGCTTTGTAGCCTCAGCTTCCTTCTCAGCTTCTAAAAGAACATCGACAGCTCCTTCCTGTAACTGTCTAATGTTAGCAGGATCCACCTGCAAGTACTAATAATCAGTACCACACCATGATCCATGTGATCTTTCAAATAAATAACCAAATAATGATAAACTGCAATTATAGAAGTAGATGCAAATAGAGACTGTACAATGTGTATAACTTCTTATAAGTAAACAAATTTGTTTTAATCAAATAGCAGTAAAGAGGATGCAAGTAGAAAAACGTGAATAATATATCAAAAACAAATCAATTAACTAACTACATTCATGAGCTCAAAAATCTGGTTAGTTATGGCTTGTTTCTCTTTCAAACTGTTTTCGAACAATCCTAAACAAGTCGTTCAAGTAGCTAGGATCATTTTAAAGCCCTAAAAAGTACTGTGCTAATCCTATTCACACAATTTATATTCTTGTGTTGCGTATCATATTATCAACACGACATTATTAAGGCAATGAATAATCATAAGTTATTAAAGCATTAGTTTACTTTAGTCCTAATATATACATGCATGGAATGACTTTTAAACATACTGTATATCATAGTAACAATTTTAACAATCAAACTGTGGAAGGCCAACAATTCAAGTAAAATACTGATATCCTTGGATGTTGAAAACTCTATCCATTTTCTTTATTTCGCTTTTATCAAACAATCAGTCGTATTATATAGGAGGGCACACCGTTTTCTCCTCCTACTGATATCCTTGGACGTTGAAGGAAAGCATCCAGAAACCTCTGGACTGATAATACAGCTCATAAAGTAACCCTCATTCTTTCCGAAACCGTTAAGAATTGAAAGCGTTTGGTCTTTACAAGGCAACTTGTAGCATATTGGAACCACTGCCATGTAGTTCTAACAGAACAATAACAAACAGAAACAGAACCATTATTACAATGAGAATTCTAAAGACCAAAATGTCTCAAGTACATGATAGTGAATCTCAAATTAACAATTGACAAATATATATTGATGTTAACATATTCCTCTATAGTGTTTTAACCTAAAATTGTTTGAATCAGCCCATGCCATCTCCCCACGCTCCTTTAGTCTTGTTTGAATCAGCCCATGCCATGTCCTCATAAAAAATGGTGGAGGCTCCATTGCAGAACTAGCATAGCAACCTAGTTGGAGTCACATGGATTGAATTGGTAACATTTGACATCCACACTGGAAAGTTCTGAACTAGATGTCCTCACTAATTTGAATACCTTCACCTTCTCTGCTATGACAGAGTCCACTATGCGATTATGCTAGTGATCTGCCAACATTCTCAACATGTTCTTTCCTTTGACCATGTTTATTTTGTAGTCCCTCATTACCAACTTTGCCACCCCCGCCCTATTTAGGTTAGTTGGTTGGGTTTCAAACCCACTTCGTTCTCCTTTTATCTATCGATTATAACACTCCAACGTCAACCACTCGGATGCCTTGATTCTCTTCAAGTTCTGCCGCTTCCTTCAATTCTCTGATCCGCACAAGTAAGCAATGTCTAGAACAATCACTGGAACATCATAGCTACCACAAGCCGTTTCATCTATTGACTCATCACCAATTTCCCTTTCATATACTTATGCTTCCAAACACCAAGAAAAAGGGACAAAAGGTATTATGTTCAAACTTAGAAATTTGAGCTCTTATGCATTTACTGAAGAATGGGTTATACATTGATGATAATTTAAAGTGCTTAACATCATATCACAGAAAGAGTAAGAAGTCATCAACTCTCAATTACATAAAGTTTGAGTAGAAAGAAAATTATGTTTAGTAGCAAGGGAAAACCGTATATCAGCATTCAATTTACTTGATTGGTTTGACAAAATTATCTAGTTCAGCCATGTACCCATCACATGATATATTTAAAGCGAATTCCCAAACAATTAAGAATAATCAACAAATCCCTACTTACCAGCACTGGACCTCAGCTTTTTGAAGTCAAAGTTAGCTTCCTCCAAAGAGCTACGTAAGTGATATTCTGCCTAATTAGAAGCATGGCATCTGTCAGAATAATTATCCACTGTCATGAGGAACAGGTGTTGAGTTTAGTGCTACCAATAGTCACCACAAGAACAAGAACCATCATGGAAATGATGGAAGCGGTTGGTGTCTCTCAAGATGATTTTTCTATCCACCACCTTCGATACAAACTTGAATGCTGAATGGCAATCACCGCACACTCTGATGTTCTTCTTTATCCGGATGGTAGATCCAGGAGGTGTGTTAAGAAGTGCAAATGCTAGAGCTAACTTTTCACTATGGTACTGCAACTTCACTTCACGCTCTTGCTGGTCCACAAACAAAAGAACATGGCTAGTATCTGGCAGGTACCCCATTTCCTTAATTTTAAGACTGATCTTCTCCCACATTTTGAAGATCTCTTCTCTCTGTGGGTGGGCATCGTCATTGGCCACAAACATGTGGACAGCATTCTCAATCTCCACCCAACTACAAGCAGGTTCTTTTTTCACGCCACTCTCTTTCATCATCTTTCTCACTTTGGCAGCATCTTGCCATCTACCAGCAGAGGCATATATATTAGATAGGATTACATGGGGTCCTGAATCGTAGGGGTCAAGTTTGAAAACATGTTCAGCGGCATAAGCACCCAACTCCATATTCTTATGCATCCTACAAGCCCCAAGCAATGCTCCCCAGACAGCTGCAGTAGGTTCAATTGGCAGTTCCCTTATGAACCTTTCAGCACGATCAAGACGACCTGCTCGACCAAGTAAATCAACAACAGTCACATAGTGTGAGACCTCCGGCTCAACCTTGAACTTCTTCATCAATTCAAAGTAATAGAGCCCTTTGTCCAACAAACCAGCATGACTGCAAGCAGTGAGAACACAGAGGAAAGTTATTGCATTAGGTTCAATCCCAACCCTAAGCATTTCCTCAAAGCGTACCACGGTTTCCTTCCCACGCCCATGTTGTGCACACGCGCCAAGAATAGAATTCCAGGAAACTACATCCCGTTTCACTAGTCTATCAAAAACTTTTTTGGCATCCACAATGCTACCTGATTTAGCATACATGTCAAGAAGGGTGTTTCCAATAAAAGCAATAAGCTTTAATCCTGACTTTATCATATGCGCATGTATCCATTTGCCCTGCTCTAAAGCTCCAATGCTAGCACAAGCCATAAAAATACTGGAATAAGTAAAATGTGTCGGTTTGAAATCTTCCCTTTGCATATTCCTGAAAAGCTGAAGCACATTTTCTCCATCCCCATTCCTAGCATGCCCAGCAATCAAAGCATTCCAAGAAACCTCATTCTTGCTCATCAACCCATCAAATATAAACTGCCCTTCGTCCATTCTCCCACACCTCGCATACATATCTACAAGCGCACTCCCCACATAAACATTCGAGTCATACCCATATTTCAAGCAAAAACAATGAATCTGCCTGCCATCTCTATCACTAGGCCTAGCCCCAGCAGACTTGAGAAGACTGGAAAATGTGAAATGATTTGGCTCCAATCCAAGCCTCAACATTTCAGGAAACAATACCAGTGCATCTTCCGGCTTCTCATTCTGAGAATACCCAGTTATTAACGCAGTCCAAGAAACCATATCTCTTATCGGCATTTCATCAAACACGTTGCGTGCCTCATCCAAACTACCACACTTACCATACATATTAAGTAAGGTGTTCTGAACAACTTGGTAGTGCTTAAGCTTGGAATTGGCGAAGTGGGCATGAACAATTCTTCCTTCCTTAAGCTTTCCCAGCTGGGTACATTTATTGAGCAACTTATTATACAGAGTCCCATCTGATTCAATTGATCCGCGGTCGATCAGGTCCAATACATGAAGCCCACCATTTTTGCTCTTGCGCAGAAGGTCCTTTTCTTGAATAACGCATGAAGCATCAAAGATTTCCTCTTCTGCTGAATCTGGGACAGTAAAATTATAAGCAGGGGAGGTCGCGGATGTGGTGAGAAATTGGGGAGCCAGAAAAATTCCCATAAGGTATCTCTCTTGTGAGATGACTACATCGGAGAAGATTGGATTAAACCTACGTGTTGGTGTGATATACCGTTTCATGTATGCCGACTTCAAGAATGTTGATTTTGTTTGTGTGTTTATGCGTTGGGTTGCGATTTGCTTAGGGTAATTCCTGTGTTGGAAATATACATTCAGTAACTAATAAATACAATCATAACTATTTCTCCCTCCAATTTTACAAAAATAATTTTATTTATAAAATAACTTGTTTAAAAAAACATGTATGTTGTAATAATAACGATCTCTCCGTCTCATAATAAACCTTTTAATTTTATTTTTATAGTTAAATTGAACATTTTAAAATAAATATTTATGTATACATATATAAAGCAAGGATCAAGTGCATACTCTTTATCTTACTCACCCGTGCTCACCCCCCTTTAGGCGACGGTTTCGGTCATACAACCGTCGTCTATACTTTTAGGGGCGCTATATGTTGTCCGTCGTTAAAAGTATAGGCGACGGTTGTATGACCAAAATCGTCGCCTAAAGGGGGTAAGCACGGATGAGTAAGATAAGAGGTATGCAATTAATCCAGACCGTACATATATATATATAATTTTTAAAGGTGGGGGCCAGTTAAACCTCTCATTTTTCATTCACACTCTATAATAAAAAAAAACCTATTAAAAATCATATGATTTCATATTTTTTTCAAAAAAAAAAAAGTTAAAGACACTCTAAACACAGTATAACTACAAAAACAGACCAAAAACCCTTTACATGAACTAGAAATTAAGTTTTTATATGAACTGAGCATTAAAACCTAAGCATTCAACAGCAAAAGTAAGCTAAATAACTAAGAACTAAACACTTGCATCAATCAATGAACTTAACAGTTGTCGTTTCGCAATTGGTGGAAGATGTGACGCCCCCAAAATTAGGTATACATCACCCATCTTGGGTCGTCAGATACATAGTACAGAATATAAATACAACTGATTAATACAACTGTCGTGTACAATACGACAAAACATAAACTGTGAGTTTGAATACAAATATTATCTTCTAGAGAGTATTCATACTCAAAAGGAGTCCTCATTACATTTATTAACACACCATTACATAGAATAGTGAGGACTACTAACTAATACTATCATTCGGACCATCACTCCGTACCCCGACTTGTCCCAGCTACGTTCTCATTTCCTGAAGAGAACAGTGAAAGAAAGGGTGAGCTCAACTAGCCCAGTAAGAAATATTATGACTAAGATAATGCAGAATAAATTATCATTAGCCTTCAACAATGTTAAACTGATAAAATATAATAGACATCAAGTTTAACTGCAGCGGAACAAGCAATCCATTAAAAGAGTCAAGTAGAAAATAAACTCTACTATCTTTTATGATTTAAAAGGTTTTTCAACACTGCGATCGCTGAGACTCAGCTTAATAAAATAATCCACATCATCGAATCACCCCTGCACTACGGCCAAGGATATTCGTGTATTCATTAATGGTCATGATCATGCCAACAACTGTCCATCAATGCACTACGGGCCAATGAGGACTTTTACCACATCATTTGCAACATTACGGTCATGATTATACCGAATAATCCCTGGTCATAATCATACCAAGTCCATCTATGCACTACATGCCACAGATGACTTTCAACATTTTATAAACATGAGGATGATGACAATGATATAAGAATTCAATAAAACAAGTTCAAGAATTAATTTATCCAGGAATTAACAACGTCCAAATTGTCAACATGATACTGCATTGTGGAGTAAAATTCAAGAACGCTTAGAAGAATATTTTCTTGAAAAGATACTGGATGAAACGCAACTATCAAGGATATTCCACAAATTTCATGGAGTATAGAAGTCAAAACTTAACCAACTGAGTACAATAAAGAATGGAATAACAAAAGAAATCACCATGCATGCGATAGACCGCACAGACAGGTTATTCCAATAGAATAATAAATAATGGAACCAGGTCCGGCGTAAACGCACAGACAGGATATTCCGACAGAATAATAAATAATGGAACCAGGTCCGGTGTAAAACACACAGACAGGATATTCCAACAGAATAATAATAAAACGGAACCAGGTCCGGTGTAAAACACACAAACAGGATGTTCCAACAGAATAATAAACGAAACCAGGTCCGGTGTAAAACACACAGACAGGATGTTCCAACAGAATAATAGAAGAATGTCACCAAGTATAGGGTAGACCGCGTATACTGGTTATTCCAACAGAATAATAACGAATGGAATAACAGAAGTTCTCTTCATGAATATAAAAGAAATAATATTCCCTACCTTAAAAGAACTGGATATTGGAAAAGTGATGTAGCAGAATACTTTTATTCTCTCTCTCTCTTATTCTCTCTATACTTTCTCTCTCTATAGCTTGAATGAATTCGTGAAAAATAATGAAGCCCTAGGCCTCTATTTATAGAAAAACTGAGGGTGGCTCTTGGTCTTAACGAAGGGTCAAATGACTCTTGGTCTTAACGAAGGGTCAAATGACTCTTGGTAATATTGAAGGGACAACTACTATTGACGAAAGTAATTACTATTGACCAAGGTAAATACTATTGACGAAGGTAATTACTATTGACCAAGGTAAATACTATTGACCAAGGTAAATACTATTGACGAAGGTAATTACTATTGACCAAGGTAAATACTATTGACGAAGGTAATTACTATTGACTAAGGTAAATACTATTGACGACGGTAATTACTATTGACGACGGTAATTACTATTGACGACGGTAATTACTATTGACGAAGAGACTCTTAGATGATGACATATGGCCCCCCATAAAATAACCAAACTTACCACAACGTCTCAATAATATAACATATTATACAGATGATACTATGACAATAATTTAAGAGATATGATGCAGCAATTACTGTAGCAATAATTGAGTATAGCTGAGTGACTTCTCACGTAAGTATCAATAATCAATACCGTGTGCTACTATGCAACCACGCGTATTACTGTACTTTTACTACCGAGTAGTTCAACAGTTTTAACGATTTTAACGGTAACACCTCAGCTGTTATTTTTATAGAAAGATAATTCTGTCGTTTTCTCAATCCGACAATAATTCCGTTGTGGGGTCCACCAATGATTGTGCCGTCGTACGAATATTCCCCGACAAAAAGAATATTCTCCGACCAAACGAATATTTTATAACAACTTGCTTACTTTGCAAAATTTATAAATATTACCCACAACTATAACATTATATCAAATTAACTCTATAATATTCAAAAATGATATTTATAGAAAATTCATCTTTATTTATAAAAGTTGGGGTCTTACAACCTCCCCTTCTTATGAAATTTCGCCCTCGAAATTAGGGTACGTACCTGGTATGTCGAAGAGGTTAGGATACCTTGATTTCATTTCTGATTCTAACTCCCAAGTCATTTCCTCAACATCGTGGTTTCTCCACAAAACTTTGACTTGAGGTATAACCTTGGAGCGTAGAATATGTTCCTTCTTATCCAAGATTTGAACAGGAACTTCTTCATACGTCAAATCCTCCGCTATTTCGTCCGGTTCTAACTCAATAATGTGGTTCGGGTCTTCCACATATTTGCGTAACATGGATATGTGGAAAACGTTATGAACACGAGACATACTTGGCGGTAAAGCGAGTCTATAAGCCACAGCTCCTACTCGATCGAGGATTAAAAATGGACCGATGAATCGAGGATTTAGCTTTCCTCTCTTTCCAAATCTCGTAACTCCTTTCCATGGAGCAACACGTAAGAACACATGATCTCCTACATCAAATTCCACGTCCTTTCGATGAAGATCAGCATAACTCTTTTGTCGATCTTGTGAGGTTTTTATACGTTGTCGGATCGTTTGAATCTTTTCTGTATTCATACGTACCAACTCCGGTCCCAACAACGTTGCTTCGCCCACCTCATCCCAGCATATTGGAGAACGACATTTTCTTCCATACAATGCTTCGAATGGAGCCATGCCAATACTTGCTTGATAACTGTTGTTGTAGGAAAACTCCACCAATGGTAAGAACTTGTCCCAACTTCCCTTAAAGTCAAAGACACAGAGTCTTAATAGATCTTCAAGAGTTTGAATAGTCCTCTCTGATTGTCCGTCCGTCTGAGGATGATATGCTGAACTAAATCGTAACTCCGTGCCCATAGCTTTTTGTAAACTAACCCAAAATCGTGAAGTGAATCTTGGGTCTCGATCAAAAATTATGGATACTGGCATACCATGCAGTCTTACAATCTCGTTTATGTACATACGAGCAAGACGTTCAAGTGTATAAGTTTCTCGTATCGGTAAGAAATGAGCAGACTTGGTCAATCTATCAATAATGACCCAAATCGCATCAATACCTTGAGAAACCCTAGGAAGACCGGTAACGAAATCCATGGTAATGTGCTCCCACTTCCATTCTGGAATTTCAAGTGGTTGCAATGGACCTTTTGGTACTTGATGCTCCGCTTTGACTCGTGGACAAGTTAGACACCTTGAGATAAACAACGCTATCTCTCTCTTCATATTGCTCCACCAAAATGTATGACGAAGATCATGATACATTTTGGTACTTCCAGGATGGATTGCAAACGGTGTGTTGTACGCCTCCATCATGATTTCATACTTTAAATCAGGGTCGTTAGGAACACAAAGTCTGGAGTTGACTTGAAATATCGATTCTTGCTTCCGGCATAGCACCTTCTTGCACCTTCTTCCTCATACGCATCAGCTCTAGGTCTGTAGCTTGAGCAATTTTAACTTTATCAATTAAAGTCGATTTTAATCGTATATTCGTTATCTTCACGTGGGTTCGAATATTCACACTTGTAACCGTATACGATCTTCTACACAACGCGTCAGCTACCACGTTCACTTTTCCACGATGTTATTGAATGGTACGATCGTAATCTTCAACAGCTCGAGCCAACGTCTTTGGCGCATAATACGTTCGTTTTAGTTGAAGAAATATTTGAGGGTTTAAGAAATAGGTTTTGTACTGGGGTCAATACAAAATTTAATTTTACGCTCTGGGGTAGGCTAAGAAGTCTTCAAGAATACGTCAAGAAATTTATTAACAATAGAAATATCGTTCAAAACTGTGACTCTCATCCCAGACTTGGATAACACGTCACATTGATACCTATCAGCTTGCCATCGTCATTTACAACGTCTCCTACGGAAAGTCTGGTTTCGGTGCATTCCCCACCAGGAAGTCAACAATGAAAGGAATGGGGATCCTTACTTATGGCTTGATATGATAATGATTGACTTTAGTGGTTTGGTTGCTTGAATTCGCATAACAGGTTGGTTAGGAATATGAAAATTAACAACCTTACGAAAAGCATAATGGGTAGTTAACCAATCGTTTCCAAAAATCACATATCGACAGGTAACGTGAAAGTGTCGATTTGAATCAAACAAGATTTATAATTAGTAGAGTTAACGAAGGTTTCTCCTAACAGAGTTTCAACAAATAAGTCAAGCCTAATATTTTTTTTTTTTTTAAAGGGCCAAGTTTAAACGTTGAACACAACTAGGTGAAATACAAGAGTGGGTAGAACCAGTATTGAATAAGGTACAAACTTCGCAAGGGTTTATGATTAGCTTACCCGCGATAACTTTATTTGGGTTCCTCACTTGTTGGGAAGTCATGACAACCGCTCTCCCTTGAACTACCCGGCTTTGACTTGTCTGGGGTAGCATTTGATGTCATCTCTATCGTTGGAATTGACTTTAATATCGGACATATTCCACCCTCAACTGCTTCATCGTACTCCTGCTTCATAATCTGAATCATCAATCTTCGATCCATGTCGAGTTCAGATTGACCGCTCTGTACAGGGTAATTCAAAACTCGATGTTGGGTTCTCCCAATTGCTGTCCAAAAAGAGAAATGTATATCATCTATTTTAGCCTTTTTGGATCGGACATCTCTTTCTACAATATCAGCACGTCGTGCGGCTTTTACCCATGCATCCTTCATTCTCACTCGTTCAGTTGTTTCTTCTTTCAGCTGATCCTTGATATTTGAATTCTCAGATTCCAACTTTAATATCTTACACTCTGCCAAAGCGTGATTTTGTTCGAGCAACACATATCGGGTAACAAAATTTTGAATCGTTACATCTCTCTGCTCCACGACCGCCTGTCGTTCTTCAGCATGCTCTTCTAACTCATGAACACGATTTTGTAATTCTAAGTTTTGATCATAAATTTCTTCTAACCAATTCTCCTCAGGTTCCTCTTCGTCCTCTTCTTCCTCTTCTTCCTCGCTCTCAGCTGCTACCTCTGCCACTAGCTCGGGTGCAACTATTAGTTCTTCACTTACCACATAGATATCTCTAATTTCTTCTTCGCCTGATATTACATTATCCTAGTTGGTGATTAGAGGTGCCACGGTCTCATTTACTCCAATGTTGACATTTTCAGCTGCCATTTTCAAATACTGCCACAAAACAAGGGTTAATTAACATGTCACATATTATCAATATACTTTGACCGACCAATTAAATACAAAATAACTTAGGTAGGTCATACTAGCGAAGGAATTCCCCGTCTCTCCCCTCCTAGTTCTATTCTCACATCTTAGCCAGGGATCATATCCCTAAGCTCTGATACCAACTGTGACGCCCCCAAAATTAGGTATACATCACCCATCTTGGGTCGTCAGATACATAGTACAGAATACAAATACAACTGATTAATACAACTGTCGTGTACAATACGACAAAACATAAACTGTGAGTTTGAATACAAATATTATCTTCTAGAGAGTATTCATACTCAAAAGGAGTCCTCATTACATTTATTAACACACCATTACATAGAATAGTGAGGACTACTAACTAATACTATCATTCGGACCATCACTCCGTACCCCGACTTGTCCCAGCTACGTTCTCATTTCCTGAAGAGAACAGTGAAAGAAAGGGTGAGCTCAACTAGCCCAGTAAGAAATATTATGACTAAGATAATGCAGAATAAATTATCATTAGCCTTCAACAATGTTAAACTGATAAAATATAATAGACATCAAGTTTAACTGCAGCGGAACAAGCAATCCATTAAAAGAGTCAAGTAGAAAATAAACTCTACTATCTTTTATGATTTAAAAGGTTTTTCAACACTGCGATCGCTGAGACTCAGCTTAATAAAATAATCCACATCATCGAATCACCCCTGCACTACGGCCAAGGATATTCGTGTATTCATTAATGGTCATGATCATGCCAACAACTGTCCATCAATGCACTACGGGCCAATGAGGACTTTTACCACATCATTTGCAACATTACGGTCATGATTATACCGAATAATCCCTGGTCATAATCATACCAAGTCCATCTATGCACTACATGCCACAGATGACTTTCAACATTTTATAAACATGAGGATGATGACAATGATATAAGAATTCAATAAAACAAGTTCAAGAATTAATTTATCCAGGAATTAACAACGTCCAAATTGTCAACATGATACTGCATTGTGGAGTAAAATTCAAGAACGCTTAGAAGAATATTTTCTTGAAAAGATACTGGATGAAACGCAACTATCAAGGATATTCCACAAATTTCATGGAGTATAGAAGTCAAAACTTAACCAACTGAGTACAATAAAGAATGGAATAACAAAAGAAATCACCATGCATGCGATAGACCGCACAGACAGGTTATTCCAATAGAATAATAAATAATGGAACCAGGTCCGGCGTAAACGCACAGACAGGATATTCCGACAGAATAATAAATAATGGAACCAGGTCCGGTGTAAAACACACAGACAGGATATTCCAACAGAATAATAATAAAACGGAACCAGGTCCGGTGTAAAACACACAGACATGATGTTCCAACAGAATAATAAACGAAACCAGGTCCGGTGTAAAACACACAGACAGGATGTTCCAACAGAATAATAGAAGAATGTCACCAAGTATAGGGTAGACCGCGTATACTGGTTATTCCAACAGAATAATAACGAATGGAATAACAGAAGTTCTCTTCATGAATATAAAAGAAATAATATTCCCTACCTTAAAAGAACTGGATATTGGAAAAGTGATGTAGCAGAATACTTTTATTCTCTCTCTCTCTTATTCTCTCTATACTTTCTCTCTCTATAGCTTGAATGAATTCGTGAAAAATAATGAAGCCCTAGGCCTCTATTTATAGAAAAACTGAGGGTGGCTCTTGGTCTTAACGAAGGGTCAAATGACTCTTGGTCTTAACGAAGGGTCAAATGACTCTTGGTAATATTGAAGGGACAACTACTATTGACGAAAGTAATTACTATTGACCAAGGTAAATACTATTGACGAAGGTAATTACTATTGACCAAGGTAAATACTATTGACCAAGGTAAATACTATTGACGAAGGTAATTACTATTGACCAAGGTAAATACTATTGACGAAGGTAATTACTATTGACTAAGGTAAATACTATTGACGACGGTAATTACTATTGACGACGGTAATTACTATTGACGACGGTAATTACTATTGACGAAGAGACTCTTAGATGATGACATATGGCCCCCCATAAAATAACCAAACTTACCACAACGTCTCAATAATATAACATATTATACAGATGATACTATGACAATAATTTAAGAGATATGATGCAGCAATTACTGTAGCAATAATTGAGTATAGCTGAGTGACTTCTCACGTAAGCATCAATAATCAATACCGTGTGCTACTATGCAACCACGTGTATTACTGTACTTTTACTACCGAGTAGTTCAACAGTTTTAACGATTTTAACGGTAACACCTCAGCTGTTATTTTTATAGAAAGATAATTCTGTCGTTTTCTCAATCCGACAATAATTCCGTTGTGGGGTCCACCAATGATTGTGCCGTCGTACGAATATTCCCCGACAAAAAGAATATTCTCCGACCAAACGAATATTTTATAACAACTTGCTTACTTTGCAAAATTTATAAATATTACCCACAACTATAACATTATATCAAATTAACTCTATAATATTCAAAAATGATATTTATAGAAAATTCATCTTTATTTATAAAAGTTGGGGTCTTACAGAAGAGATAAGCATCTTGAACTTCTCCATCCTTGAAAAAAATAACTCTCTCCATAATGAGAATATACAGTGGGCATTTTAATTAAACCTTAGGCGAATCAGTCATTTCAAATCAGAGAAAACGAAGGAGAAGGATGATTTTGGGTACTCCATCTCTTCTGGATACTGCATTCCTTTGTCGGTGAAGTCTCCATAGTCTGGATCGACCTGGTAATTCTCATCGTCCATTGATAAAATGTGGTGGTAGTGAGGGAGAGAGAGAGGAAACAGACAGCTAGAGAAAAGAATAGTGGGGATATAAGGAGGGAGTTTAGCAAATATTTGCGCCATTGGGTGTTTATTAACCTAAGACTTTTTGGTGAATTATGGGGTGTGAATAGAAAAGTAAGAGGTGCAACTATGTGACACCCCCAAAATAGGTATACATCACCTATTCTGAGTCGCCAAATACATGGTACAGAATACAAATACAATCTTTAATATACAACAAGAGAGCTGTGAGTTTTAATACAAATACTGTCTTCTAGACAATATCAACTCTCAGTATAAGTCCTCATTACATTTATTGTCACACTATTTAACAGAATAGTGAGGACTACTAATACTATCATCTGGACCGTCACTCCGTTCCCCGACTAGTCCCGGCTACGTTCTCATTTTTTGAAGATAACAGTGAAAGAAAGGGTGAGCTCAATTAGCCCAGTAAGAAATATTATGACTAAGATAATGCAGAATAAATTATCGTTAGCCTTCAACAGTGTTAAACTGATAAAATATAACAAACATCAAGTTTAACTGCAGCGGAACAAGCTATCCTGTGACGCCCCCAAAATTAGGTATATATCACCCATCTTGGGTCGTCAGATACATAGTACAGAATACAAATACAACTTACTAATACAACTGTCGTGTACAATACGACAAAACATAAACTGTGAGTTTGAATACAAATATTATCTTCTAGAGAGTATTCATACTCAAAAGGAGTCCTCATTATATTTATTAACACACTATTACATAGAAGAGTGAGGACTAATAACTAATACTATCATTCGGACCATCACTCCGTTTCCCGACTTGCCCCAGCTACGTTCTCATTTCCTGAAGAGAACAGTGAAAGAAAGGGTGAGCTCAACTAGCCCAGTAAGAAATATTATGACTAAGATAATGCAGAATAAATTATCATTTGCCTTCAATAATGTTAAACTGATAAAATATAATAGACATCAAGTTTAACTGCAGCGGAACAAGCAATCCATTAAAAGAGTCAAGTAGAAAATAAAATCTACTATCTTCTATGATTTAAAAGGTTTTTTAACACTGTTATCGCCGGGATTCAGCTTAATAAAATAATCCACATCATCGAATCACCCCTGCACTACGGCCAAGGATATTCGTGTATTCATTAATGGTCATGATCATGCCAACAACTATCCATCAATGCACTACGGGCCAATGAGGACTTTTACCACATCATTTGTAACATTACGGTCATGATTATACCGAATAATTCCTGGTCATAATCATACCAAGTCCATCTATGCACTACAGGCCACAGACGACTTTCAACATTTTATAAACATGAGGATGATGACAATGATATAAGAATTCAATAAAACAAGTTCAAGAATTAATTTATCCAAGAATTAACAACGTCCAAATTGTCAACATGATACTGCTTTGCGGAGTAAAATTCAAGAATGCTTAGAAGAATATTTTCATGAAAAGATATTGGATGAACCGCAATTATCAAGGATATTCCACTAATTTTATGGAGTATAGAAGTCAAAACTTAACCAACTGAGTATAATAAAGAATAGAATAACAACAGAAATCACCCCGCGTGCGATAGACCGCACAGACAGGTTATTTCAACAGAATAATAAATAATGGAACCAGGTACGGCATAAACGCACGGACAGGATATTCCGACAGAATAATAATTAATGGAACCAGGTCCGGTGTAAACGCACAGACAGGATATTCCGACAGAATAATAAATAATAGAACCAGGTCCGGTGTAAAACACACAGACAGGATGTTCCAACAGAATAATAATAAAAACGGAACCAGGTCTGGTGTAAAACACACAGACAGGATGTTCCAACAGAATAATAATAAAAACGGAACCAGGTCCGGTGTAAAACACACAGACAGGATGTTCCAACAGAATAATAAAAGAATGTCATCAAATATAGGGTAGACCGCGTATACAGGATATTCCAATAGAATAATAATAAATGGAATAACAACAGTTCTCATCATGAATAAGAAAGAATAACACCCCTTACCGTTTTAAAGAAGAGATGAAATAAGGAAGTAGTTAAGTAGCAGAATACTCTTCTTCTCTCTCTCTCTATAGTTTCTCTCGCTAGAGTTCAGTAAATTCGTAAGAAATAATAAAGGAATGAGCTGCTATTTATAGAAAAATAGAATGCATAGTAACTAATCCATGAACGGTCCAGATTGATTACTTTAATCTGATGGTCCATATTTAAAAAAAATCTTTTAAATAAAATATAATATATTCTATTTATAGAATAACTTTAATAAAGTATTCTGTTTTATACAAAAAGATGTTTCTGTTTTATTACGTTAATAATACGAATAAAACAAAACGTCATTATCGCTAAATAATTCATATTATTAACTGACAATAATTGAATCAAACTGAGTGACTTCTCACATAAGCATCAATACCGTGTGCTACTATGCAACCACACATATTACTATACTTTTACTACCGAGTAGTTCAACAGTATCAATGGTAAAACTTCCGCCGTTATTTTTAATAAAATATTTTTGTCGTTTTCTCAATCCGACAATAATTCCGTTGTGGGGTCCACCAATGATTGTGCCGTTGTACGAATATTCTCTGTTAAAACGAATATTCCCCGACCAATCGAATATTATATAACAACTTGCGTACTTTGCAAAATTTATAAATATTACCCACAACTATAACATTATATCAAATTAACTCCATAATATTTAAAAATGATATTTATAGAAAATTCATCTTTATTTATAAAAGTTGGTGACTTACAACCTCCCCTTCTTATGAAATTTTGCCCTCGAAATTAGGGTACGTACCTGGTATGTCGAAGAGGTAAGGATACATTGATTTCATTTCAGATTCTACCTCCCAAGTCATTTCCTCAACATCGTGGTTTCTCCACAAAACTTTGACTTGAGGTATAACCTTGGAGCGTAGAATATGTTCCTTCTTATCCAAGATTTGAACAGGAACTTCTTCACACGTCAAATCCTCCGCTATTTCGTCCGGTTCTAACTCAATAATGTGGTTCGGGTCTTCCACATATTTGCGTAACATGGATATGTGAAAAACGTTATGAACACGAGACATACTTGGCGGTAAAGCGAGTCTATAAGCCACAGTTCCTACTCGATCGAGGATTAAAAATGGACCGATGAATCGAGGATTGAGCTTTCCTCTCTTTCCAAATCTCGTAACTCCTTTCCATGGAGCAACACGTAAGAACACATGATCTCCTACATCAAATTTCACGTCCTTTCGATGAAGATCAGCATAACTCTTTTGTCGATCTTGTGAGGTTTTTATACGTTGTCGGATCGTTTGAATCTTTTCTGTAGTCATACGTACCAACTCCGGTCCCAACAACGTTGCTTCGCCCACCTCATCCCAGCATACTGGAGAACGACATTTTCTTCCATACAATGTTTCGAATGGAGCCATGCCAATACTTGCTTGATAACTGTTGTTGTAAGAAAACTCCACCAATGGTAAGAACTTGTCCCAACTTCCCTTGAAGTAAAGGACACAGAGTCTTAATAAATCTTCTAGAGTTTGAATAGTCCTCTCTGATTGTCCGTCCGTCTGAGGATGATATGCCGAACTAAATCGTAAATCTGTGTCCATAGCTTTTTGTAAACTAACCCAAAATCGTGAAGTGAATCTTGGGTCTCGATCAGAAACTATGGATACTGGCATACCATGCAGTCTTATAATCTCGTTTATATACATACGAGCAAGACGTTCAAGTGTATAAGTTTCTCGTATCGGTAAGAAATGAGCAGACTTGGTCAATCTATAAACAATGACCCAAGTCGCATCAATACCTTGAGAAACCCTAGGAAGACCGGTAACGAAATCCATGGTAATGTGCTCCCACTTTCATTTTGGAATTTCAAGTGGTTGCAATGGACCTTTTGGTACTTGATGCTCCGCTTTGACTCGTTGACAAGTTAAACACCTTGAGATAAACAGCGCTATCTCTCTCTTCCTATTGCTCCACCAAAATGTATGACGAAGATCATGATACATTTTGGTACTTCCAGGATGGATTGCAAACGGTGTGTTGTGCGCCTCCATCATGATTTCATACTTTAAATCAGGGTTGTTAGGAACACAAAGTCTGGAGTTGACTCGAAGTATTCCTTCTTCATCGATTCTTGCTTCTGGCATAGCACCTTCTTGCAATTTCTTCCTCATACGCATCAGCTCCAGGTCTGTAGCTTGAGCAACTTTAACTTTATCGATTAAAGTCGGTTCTACTCGTATATTCGTCATCATCACATGAGTCCCTAGAGTCTTTAACTCTATCTCTATCCTTTGCAAGTCACACAAAATGGGCTTTTGTGTTGACAATATCCCACTCGTACTTGCATATGATCTTCTACTCAATGCATCAGCTACCACGTTTGCTTTTCTAGGATGGTATTGAATGGTATGATCATAATCTTTCAACAGTTCAAGCCAACGTCGTTGTCGCATGTTGAGTTCCTTTTGAGTGAAGAAATATTTGAGGCTTTTATGATCCGTAAAGATCTCCACCTTCTCCCCATATAAGTAATGCCTCCAAATTTTAAGTGCAAAGACAACAGCTGCCAACTCTAGATCATGAGTAGGATAATTCCTCTCCATATTACTTGAGTTGTCTTGATGCATAGGCTATGACTTTTTCATGTTGCATGAGAACGCATCCCAACCCTTTGCTCGAAGCATCACTGTAGATGACAAATCCCTTTGAGCCAGATGGTATTGTTAGAACAGGTGCTGAAATGAGTCTCCTCTTGAGTTCTTGAAAACTCTTCTCACATTCTTCGCTCTATCCGAACTTTGTATCTTTCCGAGTCAGCTGAGTTAATGGAGTAGCGATTCGAGAAAATCCTTCCACGAATCTCCGATAATAACCAGCTAAACCAAGAAAGCTACGTACTTCAGTTACTGATTTAGGTTGCTCCCAGCTTTGAATAGCTTCAATCTTTGCCGGGTCAACCGATATTCCACGACTTGATACTACGTGCCCAAGGAATGCTACCTCCTCCAACCAGAACTCGCATTTCTTCAACTTGGCATAAAGCTTGTATTCACGAAGCTTTTGGAGTACCAACCTCAAGTGTTGCTCATGATCTTCACGACTTTTGGAATAAATAAGGATGTCATCAATAAAGACGACCACAAAGTGATCCAAATATTCCTTGAATACCCGGTTCATCATATCCATGAAGGCAGCAGGAGCATTAGTCAATCCAAAGGATATGACTAAGAATTTATAATGCCCGTACCGAGTTCTGAAAGTCGTCTTTGGAATATCCTCAGTTCTAACCTTCAGCTGATGATATCCAGAACGAAGATCGATCTTTGAAAAGAATTGTGCTCCTTGCAACTGGTCAAATAGGTCATCAATACGTGGCAATGAGTACCTGTTTTTGATGGTGACATGATTCAACTCCCGATAATCAATACAAAGTCGCATACTTCCATCTTTCTTCTTCACGAATAGCACAGGAACACCCCAAGGAGAAGTACTAGGACGAATAAAGCCAATGTCTAACAATTCCTGCAGTTGGATCTTTAACTCCTGAAGTTTAATAGGAGTCATTCGATATGGGGCTTTAGAAATGGGTTTTGTATCGGGTTCAAGGTCGATACAAAATTTAATTTCACGCTCTGGGGGTAGGCCAGGAAGTTCTTCAGGGAATACGTCAGGGAATTTATTAACAATAGAAATATCATTCAAAACTGACGTATTTTTGTTTAGATCCGTGACATGAGCTAAGAAAGCTTGACATCCGTTTTTCAATAAACGAATAGCTTTATGGCTTGAGATGACAGCGATTGATTTTAATGATTTGGTTGCTTGAATTCGCATAATAGGTTGATTAGGAATATGAAAGCTAACAACCTTACGAAAATAATCAATTTTTGCATGATGAGTAGTTAACCAATCAATCCCTAGAATCACGTCAAATGCAAGTATTTTTAATGAAATCAGATCGACAAGTAATGTGTGGGTACCAACTTGAACCAAACAAGACTTATAAATCGTGGATGTAATGAAGGTTTCTCCCAATAGAGTTTCAACAGATAAATCAAAGTCTAATTTCTCCGGAGTTAAATTTAATCGATGAGCGCAAGTAGGAGAAATAAAAGAATGGGTAGAACCGGTATCAAATAAAGTATAGACTTCGTTAGAGTTTATGATAAGCTTAGCCGTGATAACCTCATTCGGGTTCCTTACTTTCTGGGAGGTCACAACAAACGCTCTCCTTTGCACTACCGGTTTTGACTTTTTTGGGACGGCCTTTGGTGTCTCCATCTTGGCTGAACTTATTTTTGGTAAACGACAAAATCGAACTAAATGACTTTCTCTTCCACAATTATAACATGCTTTAGACGACATCGCGCAGTTTAGACTGATGTGCCCCTCCCCTCCGCATTTGAAACATATGATAGGTGGTCGTTCTCCTTCCTTAACAACGGGTGCTGGTGCTGACGTCTTTCCATCAGTGTTGAATCTCCTCTTCTTGAAATGACCATTCTTATTATTTTGGCCCTGATTACCACCGAAGTGGTTACCATTTCTGGCCTGTTGATTCCCTCCACGCTTTTTGTCACCGCTTCGATGACTGCTCTCACTGGTATTATCATTTTGCCGACTGCTCTCTTTTGGTTGCGTTGACTCGTTATCACACTCCACTAACTGAGCCCTATTCACAACATCTGAATACAAACACAGTTTATGAGAAATAAGATGTTGATGTATCTCAGGTTTCAAACCTCGCAAAAACATTCGCGTCATTCGCTCTTCATTATCCACCAAGTGGGACGCAAACCGGGACAACTCAGCAAATTTAGCCTCATACTGTGACACGGTCATATTATTCTGCTCCAATTTGATGAACTCCACCTCCTTCATGTGACGAACACTTTCGAAAAAGTATTTGTCATTGAACAGCTCTTGGAACTTCTCCCAAGACATCTTCAGTGCGGCAGGTTGAGTACGCTTAATCAATTCCCACCAGTAATCTGCCTCTCCTCGCAACATAAAGGCGGCAAAGGGAACCTTTTGCTCCTCGGAGCATCCCAAGACATCAAATATCTTGGTGATCTACTTTATCCATGTTTTCGCTATAAGTGGTTTTGGCTCTCCCTTAAACTCCGGTGGTCCCAGCTCCTTGAACTGTTTAGTAGTGACCGTCCGAGAATTTTCAGTGTTTCCACCTATATTTTGGACAGGAGCCGCTCTCGCTTGCTGTTGCATGAACTGCATAAAGCTTCTGAATATTCCATCATTCATCATCTGGTCAGTGTTATTATTTGCATGAGGATTGTCACCTTCCTGATGCACATTATCCTGATTATTGATATGTGGTGAATCAAAAGTCGCCTGTGCTCCATTGCTATTCTCAACATTCTCAGATGCCATTTTTAGATACTGCCACAAAACAAAAGTTAATTGATATGTCATATATTATCCTAACATGATGACCGACCAATTAAATATTATACAAATAAACTTAGGTAGGTCATACTAGCGAAGGAATTTCCCGTCTCTCCCCTCCTAGTTCTATTCTCACATCTTAGCCAGGGATTATATCCCTAAGCTCTGATACCAACTGTGACGCCCCCAAAATTAGGTATATATCACCCATCTTGGGTCGTCAGATACATAGTACAGAATACAAATACAACTTACTAATACAACTGTCGTGTACAATACGACAAAACATAAACTGTGAGTTTGAATACAAATATTATTTTTTAGAGAGTATTCATACTCAAAAGGAGTCCTCATTACATTTATTAACACACTATTACATAGAATAGTGAGGACTACTAACTAATACTATCATTCGGACCATCACTCCGTTCCCCGACTTATCCCAGCTACGTTCTCATTTCCTGAAGAGAACAGTGAAAGAAAGGGTGAGCTCAACTAGCCCAGTAAAAAATATTATGACTAAGATAATGCAGAATAAATTATCATTAGCCTTCAACAATGTTAAACTGATAAAATATAATAGACATCAAGTTTAACTGCAGCGGAACAAGCAATCCATTAAAAGAGTCAAGTAGAAAATAAAATCTACTATCTTCTATGATTTAAAAGGTTTTTCAACACTGTTATCGCTGAGACTCAGCTTAATAAAATAGTCCACATCATCGAATCACCCATGCACTACGGCCAAGGATATTCGTGTATTCATTAATGGTCATGATCATGCCAACAACTGTCCATCAATGCACTACCGGCCAATGAGGACTTTTACCACATCATTTGTAACATTACGGTCATGATTATACCGAATAATTCCTGGTCATAATCATACCAAGTTCATCTATGCACTACAGGCCACAGATGACTTTCAACATTTTATAAACATGAGGATGATGACAATGATATAAGAATTCAATAAAACAAGTTCAAGAATTAATTTATCCAAGAATTAACAACGTCCAAATTGTCAACATGATACTGCTTTGCGGAGTGAAATTCAAGAATGCTTAGAAGAATATTTTCATGAAAAGATACTGGATGAACCGCAATTATCAAGGATATTCCACTAATTTCATGGAGTATAGAAGTCAAAACTTAACCAACTGAGTATAATAAAGAATGGAATAACAACAGAAATCACCCGGCATGCGATAGACAGCATAGACAGGTTATTTCAACAGAATAATAAATAATGGAACCAGGTCCGACATAAACGCACGGACAGGATATTCCGACAGAATAATTAATAATGGAACCAGGTCCGGCGTAAACGCACAGACAGGATATTCCGACAGAATAATAAATAATGGAACCAGGTCCGATGTAAAACACACAGACAGGATGTTCCAACAGAATAATAATAAAAATGGAACCAGGTCCGATGTAAAACACATAGACAGGATGTTCCAACCGAATAATAATAAAAACGGAACCAGGTCCGGTATAAAACACACAGACAGGATGTTCCAACAGAATAATAGAAGAATGTCACCAAGTATAGGGTAGACCGCGTATACAGGTTATTCCAACAGAATAATAATAAATGGAATAACAACAGTTCTCTTCATGAATAAGAAAGAATAACACCCCTTACCGTTTTAAAGAAGAGCTGAAATAAAGAAGTAGTTAAGTAGCAGAATACTCTTCTTCTCTCTCTCTATAGTTTCTCTCTATATTTCTCTCTCTAGAGTTCAGTGAAACCGTAAAAAATAATGAAGGAATGAGCTGCTATTTATAGAAAAATAGAATGCATAGTAACTAATCCATGAACGGTCTAGATTGATTACTTTAATCTGACGGTCCATATTTAAAGAAAAATCTTTTAAATAAAATATAATATATTCTATTTATAGAATAACTTTAATAAAGTATTCTGTTATATATAAAAAGATGTTTCTGTTTTATTACGTTAATAATACGAATAAAACAAAACGTCATTATCGCTAAATAATTCATATTATTAACTGACAATAATTGAATCAAACTGAGTGACTTCTCACATAAGCATCAATACCGTGTGCTACTATGCAACCACATATATTACTGTACTTTTACTATCGAGTAGTTCAACAGTATCAATGGTAAAACTTCCGCCGTTATTTTTAATAAAATATTTTTGTCGTTTTCTCAATCCGACAATAATTCCGTTGTGGGGTCCACCAATGATTGTGTCGTTGTACGAATATTCCCTGTTAACACGAATATTCCCCGACCAATCGAATATTATATAACAACTTGCGTACTTTGTAAAATTTATAAATATTACCCACAACTATAATATTATATCAAATTAACTCCATAATATTCAAAAATGATATTTATAGAAAATTCATCTTTATTTATAAAAGTTGGGGTCTTACATATCCATTTAAAGAGTCAAGTATAGAATAACATCTACTATGATTTAATAAGTTTTTCATTACTTTTATCGCTAGGACTCAACTTAATAAATAATCCACATCATCCCTACACTACGGCCAAGGATATTCATTAGTATCACAACCACAAATTATCCATGCACTACGGGCCAAGGATATTCGTGTATTCATCAATGGTCATGATCATGCCAACAACTGTCCATCAATGCATTACGGGCCAATGAGGATTTTTACCACATCATTTGTAACATTACGATCATGATTACACCGAATAATCCCTGGTCATAATCATACCAAGTCCATCTATGCACTACAGGCCACAGATGACTTTCAACAAAATATAAACATGAGGATGATGACAATGATATAAGAATTCAATAAAACAAGTTCAAGAATTAATTTATCCAGGAACTAATAACGTCCAAATTGTCAACATGATACTTCTTTGTAGAGTAAAATTCAAGAATGCTCAGAAGAATATTTTCATGAAAAGATACTGGATGAAGAGCAAATATCAAGAATATTCCACTAATTTCATGGAGTATAGAAGCCAAAACTTTAACCAACTGAGTATAATAAAAATAGAATAACAAAAGAAATCACCAGGCATGCGATAGACCGCACATGCAGGTTATTCTAACAGAATAATAAATAATGGAACCAGGTCCGGCGTAAAACGCACAGACAGGATATTCCAACAGAATAATAAAGACGGAACCAGGTCCGGCGTAAAACGCACAGACAGGATATTCCAGCAGAATAATAAAGAAGGAACCAGGTCTGGCGTAAAACGTACAGACAGGATATTCCAACAGAATAATAAAGAATGGAATAACAGAAGAATTTTACCAAGTATAGGGTAACCCGCGTATACAGATTATTCCAACAGAATAATAAATAATGGAATAACAGAAGAATTTCACCAAGTATAGGGTAGCCCGCATATACAGGTTATTCCAACAAAATAATAAATAATGGAATAACAGAAGTTCTCTTCATGAATACAAAAGAAATAATACCCCTTACCTTAAGAAGAAGAGTACTGGATATAAGAGTAGTGAAGTAGCAGAATATTTTTTTTCTTTCTTTCTATAATTTCTCTCTCTAGAGTTTCAGTGAATTCGTAAGAAATAATGAAGGAATGAGCTTCTATTTATAGAAGAATGGACTGCATAGTAGCTAATTCATGAACGGTCCAGATTGATTTACTTTTAATCGGACGATCCATATTTAAAGCAAAATCTTTTAAATAAAATATAATATATTCTATTATAATCTAATAAAACGAATAACTTTATAAAAGTATTCTGTTTTATATAAAAAGATTTTACTATACAAAATACTATGCAGGCACTATGCAACACTATGCATAATAAAATATAATATATTCTATTTATAGAATAACTTTATAAAAGTATTCTGTTTTATATAAAAAAACTTTTCTGTTTTATTACATTAATAATACTAATAAAACAAAACTGAGTGACTTATCACATAAGCATCAATAATCAATACTGTGTGCTACTATGTAACCATGCGTATTACTGTACTTTTACTACCGAGTAGTTCAACAATATTAACGGTAAAACTTCCGTCGTTATTTTCATAAAATATTTTTGTCGTTTTCTCAATCCGACAATAATTTCGTTGCGGGGTCCACCAATGATTGTGCCATTGTACGAATATTCCCTGATAAAACGAATATTCTCCGACCAATCGAATATTATTGTGACGCCCCCAAAATTAGGTATACATCACCCATCTTGGGTCGTCAGATACATAGTACAGAATACAAATACAACTGATTAATACAACTGTCGTGTACAATATGACAAAACATAAACTGTGAGTTTGAATACAAATATTATCTTCTAGAGAGTATTCATACTCAAAATGAGTCCTCATTACATTTATTAACACACCATTACATAGAATAGTGAGGACTACTAACTAATACTATCATTCGGACCATCACTCCGTACCCCGACTTGTCCCAGCTACGTTCTCATTTCCTGAAGAGAACAGTGAAAGAAAGGGTGAGCTCAACTAGCCCAGTAAGAAATATTATGACTAAGATAATGCAGAATAAATTATCATTAGCCTTCAACAATGTTAAACTGATAAAATATAATAGACATCAAGTTTAACTGTAGCGGAACAAGCAATCCATTAAAAGAGTCAAGTAGAAAATAAACTCTACTATCTTTTATGATTTAAAAGATTTTCCAACACTGTGATCGCTGAGACTCAGCTTAATAAAATAATCCACATCATCGAATCACCCCTGCACTACGGCCAAGGATATTCGTATATTCATTAATGGTCATGATCATGCCAACAACTGTCCATCAATGCACTACGGGCCAATGAGGACTTTTACCACATCATTTGTAACATTACGGTCATGATTATACCGAATAATCCCTGGTCATAATCATACCAAGTCCATCTATGCACTACAGGCCACAGATGACTTTCAACATTTTATAAACATGAGGATGATGACAATGATATAAGAATTCAATAAAACAAGTTCAAGAATTAATTTATCCAAGAATTAACAACGTCCAAATTGTCAACATGATACTGCTTTGTGGAGTAAAATTCAAGAATGCTTAGAAGAATATTTTCATGAAAAGATACTGGATGAAACGCAATTATCAAGGATATTCCACAAATTTCATGGAGTATAGAAGTCAAAACTTAACCAACTGAGTACAATAAAGAATGGAATAACAAAAGAAATCACCATGCATGCGATAGACCGCACAGACAGGTTATTCCAATAGAATAATAAATAATGGAACCAGGTCCGGCGTAAACGCACAGACAGGATATTCCGACAGAATAATAAATAATGGAACCAGGTCCGGTGTAAAACACACAGACAGGATATTCCAACAGAATAATAATAAAACGGAACCAGGTCCGGTGTAAAACACACAGACAGGATGTTCCAACAGAATAATAAACGGAACCAGGTCCGGTGTAAAACACACAGACAGGATGTTCCAACAGAATAATAGAAGAATGTCACCAAGTATAGGGTAGACCGCGTATACTGGTTATTCCAACAGAATAATAACGAATGGAATAACAGAAGTTCTCTTCATGAATATAAAAGAAATAATATTCCCTACCTTAAAAGAACTGGATATTGGAAAAGTGATGTAGCAGAATACTTTTATTCTCTCTCTCTTATTCTCTCTATACTTTCTCTCTCTATAGCTTGAATGAATTCGTGAAAAAATGAAGCCCTAGGCCTCTATTTATAGAAAAACTGAGGGTGGCTCTTGGTCTTAACGAAGGGTCAAATGACTCTTGGTCTTAACGAAGGGTCAAATGACTCTTGGTAATATTGAAGGGACAACTACTATTGACGAAAGTAATTACTATTAACCAAGGTAAATACTATTGACGAAGGTAATTACTATTGACCAAGGTAAATACTATTGACGAAGGTAATTACTATTGACCAAGGTAAATACTATTGATGACGGTAATTACTATTGACCAAGGTAAATACTATTGACGACGGTAATTACTATTGACGACGGTAATTACTATTGACGACGGTAATTACTATTGACGAAAAGACTCTTAGATGATGACATATGGCCCCCCATAAAATAACCAAACTTACCACAACGTCTCAATAATATAACATATTATACAGATGATACTATGACAATAATTTAAGAGATATGATGCAGCAATTACTGTAGCAATAATTGAGTATAGCTGAGTGACTTCTCACGTAAGCATTAATAATCAATACCGTGTGCTACTATGCAACCACGCGTATTACTGTACTTTTACTACCGAGTAGTTCAACAGTTTTAACGATTTTAACGTAACACCTCAGCTGTTATTTTTATAGAAAGATAATTTTGTCGTTTTCTCAATCCGACAATAATTCCGTTGTGGGGTCCACCAATGATTGTGCCGTCGTACGAATATTCCCCGACAAAAAGAATATTTTCCGACCAAACGAATATTTTATAACAACTTGCTTACTTTGCAAAATTTATAAATATTACCCACAACTATAACATTATATCAAATTAACTCCATAATATTCAAAAATGATATTTATAGAAAATTCATCTTTATTTATAAAAATTGGGGTCTTACAACCTCCCCTTCTTATGAAATTTCGCCCTCGAAATTAGGGTACGTACCTGGTATGTCGAAGAGGTAAGGATACCTTGATTTCATTTCTGATTCTAACTCCCAAGTCATTTCCTCAACATCGTGGTTTCTCCACAAAACTTTGACTTGAGGTATAACCTTGGAGCGTAGAATATGTTCCTTCTTATCCAAGATTTGAACAGGAACTTCTTCATACGTCAAATCCTCCGCTATTTCGTCCGGTTCTAACTCAATAATGTGGTTCGGGTCTTCCACATATTTGCGTAACATGGATATGTGGAAAACGTTATGAACACGAGACATACTTGGCGGTAAAGCGAGTCTATAAGCCACAGTTCCTACTCGATCGAGGATTAAAAATGGACCGATGAATCGAGGATTTAGCTTTCCTCTCTTTCCAAATCTCGTAACACCTTTCCATGGAGCAACACGTAAGAACACATGATCTCCTACATCAAATTCCACGTCCTTTCGATGAAGATCAGCATAACTCTTTTGTCGATCTTGTGAGGTTTTTATACGTTGTCGGATCGTTTGAATCTTTTCTGTAGTCATACGTACCAACTCCGGTCCCAACAACGTTGCTTCGCCCACCTCATCCCAGCATACTGGAGAACGACATTTTCTTCCATACAATGCTTCGAATGGAGCCATGCCAATACTTGCTTGATAACTGTTGTTGTAGGAAAACTCCACCAATGGTAAGAACTTGTCCCAACTTCCCTTGAAGTCAAAGACACAGAGTCTTAATAGATCTTCAAGAGTTTGAATAGTCCTCTCTGATTGTCCGTCCGTCTGAGGATGATATGCTGAACTAAATCGTAACTCCGTGCCCATAGCTTTTTGTAAACTAACCCAAAATCGTGAAGTGAATCTTGGGTCTCGATCAGAAACTATGGATACTGGCATACCATGCAGTCTTACAATCTCGTTTATGTACATACGAGCAAGACGTTCAAGTGTATAAGTTTCTCGTATCGGTAAGAAATGAGCAGACTTGGTCAATCTATCAACAATGACCCAAATCGCATCAATACCTTGAGAAACCCTAGGAAGACCGGTAACGAAATCCATGGTAATGTGCTCCCACTTCCATTCTGGAATTTCAAGTGGTTGCAATGGACCTTTTGGTACTTGATGCTCCGCTTTGACTCGTTGACAAGTTAGACACCTTGAGATAAACAACGCTATCTCTCTCTTCATATTGCTCCACCAAAATGTATGACGAAGATCATGATACATTTTGGTACTTCCAGGATGGATTGCAAACGGTGTGTTGTGCGCCTCCATCATGATTTCATACTTTAAATCAGGGTTGTTAGGAACACAAAGTCTGGAGTTGACTCGAAGTATTCCTTCTTCATCGATTCTTGCTTCCGGCATAGAACCTTCTTGCACTTTCTTCCTCATACGCATCAGCTCCAGGTCTGTAGCTTGAGCAGCTTTAACTTTATCGATTAAAGTCGGT
Source organism: Panax notoginseng (assembly GCA_016801055.1). Classification (NCBI taxonomy): domain Eukaryota; kingdom Viridiplantae; phylum Streptophyta; class Magnoliopsida; order Apiales; family Araliaceae; genus Panax; species Panax notoginseng. Next base: position 31,827,769 of record CM029014.1, on the reverse strand, counting down.
TCTACTCGTATATTCGCCATCATCACATGGGTCCCTGGAGTCTTTAACTCTATCTCCATCCTTTGCAAGTCACACAAAATGGGTCTTTGCGTTGTTAATATTGCACTTGTACCCGCATATGATCTTCTACTCAATGCGTCAGCTACCACGTTCGCTTTTCCAGGATGGTATTGAATGGTATGATCATAATCTTTCAACAGTTCAAGCCAACGTCGTTGTCGCATGTTGAGTTCCTTTTGAGTGAAGAAATATTTGAGGCTTTTATGATCCGTAAAGATCTCCACTTTCTCCCCATACAAGTAATGCCTCCAAATTTTAAGTGCAAAGACAACAGCTGCCAACTCTAGATCATGAGTAGGATAATTCCTCTCATATTCCTTGAGTTGTCTTGATGCATAGGCTATGACTTTTCCATGTTGCATGAGAACACATCCCAACCCTTTGCTCGAAGCATCACTGTAGATGACAAATCCCTCCGAGCCAGATGGTATTGTTAGAACAGGTGCTGAAATGAGTCTCCTCTTGAGTTCTTGAAAACTCTGCTCACATTCTTCGCTCCAACCAAACTTTGTATCTTTCCGAGTCAGCTGAGTTAATGGAGTAGCGATTCGAGAAAATCCTTCCACGAATCTCCGATAATAACCAGCTAAACCAAGAAAGCTACGTACCTCGGTCACTGATTTAGGTTGCTCCCAGCTTTGAATAGCTTCAATCTTTGCCGGGTCAACAGATATTCCACGACTTGATACTACGTGCCCAAGGAATGCTACCTCTTCCAGCCAGAACTCGCATTTCTTCAACTTGGCATAAAGTTTGTATTCACGAAGCTTTTGGAGTACCAGCCTCAAGTGTTGCTCATGATCTTCACGGCTTTTGGAATAAATAAGGATGTCATCAATAAAGACGACCACAAAGTGATCCAAATATTCCTTAAATACCCTGTTCATCATATCCATGAAGGCAGCAGGAGCATTAGTCAATCCAAAAGACATAACTAAGAATTCATAATGCCCGTACCGAGTTCTGAAAGCCGTCTTTGGAATATCCTCAGTTCTAACCTTCAGCTGATGATATCCAGAACGAAGATCGATCTTTGAAAAGAATTGTGCTCCTTGCAACTGGTCAAACAGGTCATCAATACGTGGCAATGGGTACCTATTTTTGATGGTGACATGATTCAACTCCCGATAATCAATACAAAGTCGCATACTCCCATCTTTCTTCTTCACGAACAGAACAGGAGCACCCCAAGGAGAAGTACTAGGACGAATAAAACCAATGTCTAACAATTCCTGCAGTTGGGTCTTTAACTCCTGAAGTTCAATAGGAGCCATTCGATATGGGGCTTTGGAAATGGGTTTTGTACCGGGTTCAAGGTCGATACAAAATTCAATTTCACGCTCTGGGGGTAGGCCAGGAAGTTCTTCGGGAAATACGTCAGGAAATTTATTAACAACAGAAATATCATTCAAAGCTGACGTATTTTTGTTTAGATCTGTGACATGAGCTAAGAAAGCTTGACATCCGTTTTTCAATAAACGAATAGCTTTATGGCTTGAGATGACAGCGATTGATTTTAATGGTTTGGTTGCTTGAATTCGCATAATAGGTCGATTAGGAATATGAAAGCTAACAACCTTACGAAAACAATCAATTTTTGCATAATGAGTAGTTAACCAATCAATCCCTAGAATCACGTCAAATGCAAGTATTTTTAATGAAATCAGATCGATAGGTAATGTGTGGGTACCAACTTGAACCAAACAAGACTTATAAACCGTGGATGTAATGAAGGTTTCTCCCAATGGAGTTTCAACAGCTAAGTCAAAGTCTAATTTCTCCGGAATCAAATTTAATCGATGAGCGCAAGTAGGAGAAATAAAAGAATGGGTTGAACCGGTATCAAATAAAGTATAGACTTCGTTAGAGTTTATGATAAGCTTACCCGTGATGACCTCATTCGGGTTCCTTGCTTCTGGGAGGTCACAACAAACGCTCTCCCTTGCACAACCGGTTTTGACTTTTCTGGGACGGCCTTTGGTGCCTCCATCCTAGCTGAATTTGTCTTCGGTAAACGACAAAATCGGGCTAAATGACCTTCTCTTCCACAATTATAACATGCTTTGGACGGCATCGCGCAGTTTGGACTGATGTGCCCCTCCCCTCCGCATTTGAAACATATGATAGGTGGTCGTTCTCCTTCCTTAACGACAGGTGCTGGTGCTGACGTCTTTCCATCATTGTTGAATCTCCTCTTCTTGAAATGTCCATTCTTATTGTTTTGGCCCTGATTACCACCGAAGTGGTTACCATTTCTGGCCTGTTGATTCCCTCCACGCTTGTTGTCACCGCTTCGATGACTGCTCTCACTGGTATTATCATTTTGCCGGCTGCTCTCTTTTGGTTGCGTTATCTCGTTATCGCGCTCCACCAACTGAGCCCTATTTACAACATCTGAATACAAACACAGTTTATGAGAAACAAGATGTTGACGTATCTCCGGCTTCAAACCTCTTAAAAACATCCGCGTCATTCTTTCTTCATTATCCACCAGGTGGGACGCAAACCGGGATAACTCCGCAAATTTTGCCTCGTACTGCGACACGGTCATATTATTCTGCTCCAATTTGATGAACTCCACCTCCTTCATGTGACGAATACTCTCGGGAAAGTATTTGTCGTTAAACAGATCTTGAAACTTCTCCCAAGACATCTTCAGTGCGGCAGGTTGAGTACGCTTTATCGATTCCCACCAGTAATCTGCCTCTCCTCGCAACATAAAGGCGGCAAAGGGAACCTTTTGCTCCTCGGAGCAACCCAAGACATCAAATATCTTGGTGATCTGCTTTATCCATGTTTCAGCTACAAGTGGTTTGGGTTCTCCCTTAAACTCCGGTGGTCCCAGCTCCTTAAACTGTTTAGCGGTGACCGCCTGAGAGTTTCCAGTATTTCCACCTACGTTGTGGACAGGAGCCGCTTTCACCTGTTGTTGCATGAATTGCATAAAGCCTCTGAACATTTGATCATTCATCATTTGGTCAGTGTTGTTGTTTGCATGAGGATTGACACCTTCCTGATGCACATTATCCTGATTATTGATATGTGGTGAATCAACAGTCGTCTGTGCTCCATTGCTATTCTCAACATTCTCAGATGCCATTTTCAGATACTGCCACAAAATAAAAATTAATTGATATGTCATATATTATCCTTATATTATGACCGACCAATTAAATACCATGCAAATAAACTTAGGTATGCCATACTAGCGAAGGAATTCCCCGTCTCTCCCCTCCTAGTTCTATTCTCACATCTTAGCCAGGGATCATATCCCTAAGCTCTGATACCAACTGTGACGCCCCCAAAATTAGGTATACATCACCCATCTTGGGTCGTCAGATACATAGTACAGAATACAAATACAACTGATTAATACAACTGTCGTGTACAATACGACAAAACATAAACTGTGAGTTTGAATACAAATATTATCTTCTAGAGAGTATTCATACTCAAAATGAGTCCTCATTACATTTATTAACACACCATTACATAGAATAGTGAGGACTACTAACTAATACTATCATTCGGACCATCACTCCGTACCCCGACTTGTCCCAGCTACGTTCTCATTTCCTGAAGAGAACAGTGAAAGAAAGGGTGAGCTCAACTAGCCCAGTAAGAAATATTATGACTAAGATAATGCAGAATAAATTATCATTAGCCTTCAACAATGTTAAACTGATAAAATATAATAGACATCAAGTTTAACTGTAGCGGAACAAGCAATCCATTAAAAGAGTCAAGTAGAAAATAAACTCTACTATCTTTTATGATTTAAAAGATTTTCCAACACTGTGATCGCTGAGACTCAGCTTAATAAAATAATCCACATCATCGAATCACCCCTGCACTACGGCCAAGGATATTCGTATATTCATTAATGGTCATGATCATGCCAACAACTGTCCATCAATGCACTACGGGCCAATGAGGACTTTTACCACATCATTTGTAACATTACGGTCATGATTATACCGAATAATCCCTGGTCATAATCATACCAAGTCCATCTATGCACTACAGGCCACAGATGACTTTCAACAGAATATAAACATGAGGATGATGACAATGATATAAGAATTCAATAAAACAAGTTCAAGAATTAATTTATCCAAGAATTAACAACGTCCAAATTGTCAACATGATACTACTTTGTGGAGTAAAATTCAAGAATGCTCAGAAGAATATTTTCATGAAAAGATACTGGATGAAACGCAATTATCAAGGATATTCCACAAATTTCATGGAGTATAGAAGTCAAAACTTAACCAACTGAGTACAATAAAGAATGGAATAACAAAAGAAATCACCATGCATGCGATAGACCGCACAGACAGGTTATTCCAATAGAATAATAAATAATGGAACCAGGTCCGGCGTAAACGCACAGACAGGATATTCCGACAGAATAATAAATAATGGAACCAGGTCCGGTGTAAAACACACAGACAGGATATTCCAACAGAATAATAATAAAACGGAACCAGGTCCGGTGTAAAACACACAGACAGGATGTTCCAACAGAATAATAAACGGAACCAGGTCCGGTGTAAAACACACAGACAGGATGTTCCAACAGAATAATAGAAGAATGTCACCAAGTATAGGGTAGACCGCGTATACTGGTTATTCCAACAGAATAATAACGAATGGAATAACAGAAGTTCTCTTCATGAATATAAAAGAAATAATATTCCCTACCTTAAAAGAACTGGATATTGGAAAAGTGATGTAGCAGAATACTTTTATTCTCTCTCTCTTACTCTCTCTATACTTTCTCTTTCTATAGCTTGAATGAATTCGTGAAAAATAATGAAGCCCTAGGCCTCTATTTATAGAAAAACTGAGGGTGGCTCTTGGTCTTAACGAAGGGTCAAATGACTCTTGGTCTTAACGAAGGGTCAAATGACTCTTGGTAATATTGAAGGGACAACTACTATTGACGAAAGTAATTACTATTAACCAAGGTAAATACTATTGACGAAGGTAATTACTATTGACCAAGGTAAATACTATTGACGAAGGTAATTACTATTGACCAAGGTAAATACTATTGATGACGGTAATTACTATTGACCAAGGTAAATACTATTGACGACGGTAATTACTATTGACGACGGTAATTACTATTGACGACGGTAATTACTATTGACGAAAGACTCTTAGATGATGACATATGGCCCCCATAAAATAATCAAACTTACCACAACGTCTCAATAATATAACATATTATACAGATGATACTATGACAATAATTTAAGAGATATGATGCAGCAATTACTGTAGCAATAATTGAGTATAGCTGAGTGACTTCTCACGTAAGCATTAATAATCAATACCGTGTGCTACTATGCAACCACGCGTATTACTGTACTTTTACTACCAAGTAGTTCAACAGTTTTAACGATTTTAACGTAATACCTCAGCTGTTATTTTTATAGAAAGATAATTTTGTCGTTTTCTCAATCCGACAATAATTCCGTTGTGGGGTCCACCAATGATTGTGCCGTCGTACGAATATTCCCCGACAAAAAGAATATTCTCCGACCAAACGAATATTTTATAACAACTTGCTTACTTTGCAAAATTTATAAATATTACCCACAACTATAACATTATATCAAATTAACTCCATAATATTCAAAAATGATATTTATAGAAAATTCATCTTTATTTATAAAAATTGGGGTCTTACAATTATACAACAACTTGCGTACTTTGTAAAATTTATAAATATTACTCACAACTATAACATTATATCAAATTCATTCCATAATATTTAAAAATGATATTTATAGAAAACTCATCTTTATTAAAAAAAAAATTGGGGTCTTACAAACTAGCCCTCACCTTTTTAAATTTCAAAACTTGACATTAGTAGTACATTCTTCGTAATTTATTATGATCATAATCTGTACACGTATATTTTGAATTTTTTTAAAGTTTATTAATTTTAAAAATAATCAATTTAACAATAAAAATTAAATTAAAACGTTTATTATAATACGGAGGGATTACAATATAGTCAAGTTTATTATTGTACCACAAGAGAAGACTAAACTAAAAAAATCATCATATAGGGGTGTGCATAAACCGTATATATAGTACAAGTACTAATGTACAAAATAATTATAATCCTGTTAATCAAATCAATCGATAATAAAAGGTTTCAGTTAATATTTTATAATTACATTTTTTTATTATGTTATTCAAATAAATACGCAAGTAAGCTAATAAAAAATGAGTTTTAAAACCGAACAAGAGGGATTATACAGAAAGTATAATTATCTCAGTTAAATAATTAAAAAAAAGTTTGTAAGGTGTTGCAATTGAGATCTACTAAATATTTATTTATCATATATCATGTCATTTTGTGTAATTTTTTGTGCATAATTAGTTCAAAATATTATTTATTTTAGAATGAATATGTAAGACCCCAACTTTTTATGAATAAAGATTTAATTTTCTCTAAATATTATTTTGAATAGTAAGATGTTGATTTGATATAATGATATAATTATGGATGATATGTGCAAATTTTATAAAATAAGCAAGTTGTCATAAAATATTTGTTTGGTTGGAGAATATTTTTTTTGTCGAAAAATATTCGTACGACGTCGCAATCATTGGTGGACCTCACAACTGAATAATTGTCGGATATAGAAAGCGACAAAAATAATATTTTCATAAAATAACGACAAGACTTTTACCGTTAAACTGTTAAAATATCAGGTGACAAAAGTACAGTAATACGCGTTATTCTACAGTGGTACGCAGTATTGCACACACGGTATTACACAGTATCTCTGATTATTGATGCTTACGTAAGAAGTCACTCAATTTTATTCAATAATTGTCACAATAGTTGCTGCATAGTATCTCATATTATTGATTCAATTATTGTGACAGTATCATCTGCACAATATTTTATATTATTAAATCAATAATTGACACGAAACATTTATTCATATTATTATTTGTATTATTAAAAATGTCTAGAAAGTTCTGTAGAGCAAAGGGGTTAGGTTATTTAATTGTGCGCCAATAAGGGGAAATTCTTATCCAAAACCCGCCTCTTTTCTGGGAACAATATGGTTGTCAATATTGTGAGTTGTAATATTAATGATGAATAAGTGTTGAAAGATTAAAAATAGATTGATTGAAGATAAATGCTTTGTGGGATATATTTATTCAATTTTTGATATAAATAGAGGGGTTTGTCATAAAGCGTTTGTTGTAAGATTGACTTATTATTCCATGAACTCCCATGTACCAATTTGTCAAACCGTCGGTAGAAAGTTATCTCAATTTTAATTTATTATTATTATAATAGTTATAAAATATAAAACTTTTTATATAAAACAGAAACTTTTGACAATATATATAAATTTATTTCTTTAATTAGAATATAATAAGAATATATTATAATATATATATATATATATATACATTTTTTGTTTTATTAGAATATTTTATTGCACAGTGATGAATAGTAAAAATTAGATTTTCACCCGTGAATTCGTCCGAAATTCGACTGTTCTTCAGTGATTAAATAGTGTATTGTCATTCTCTTATAAATATGTTGCTTAGTTAAGAAATGAAAATCACACCAGAATCAGAGAATTTTCTTCTATAATACTGTGCGTATTTCTTTCTAGTATAAGAATACTTTGAGTGTAGCTAATAGTGCAAGATTTTTTCAAGAATATCTCCGGTATACCAGTCAGATCTGATCTCCTACTAAGGTAAGAGATATTATTTTTGTTCAATATTTGTAAGGAATATTATTTTCTTCCATACTCTATAATATGTAAGTTATATTATTTCGTTTCATATTCCTAAATTTACATTTTCTTTGATAAGTATTGCTTCTATAATTCCTAAAATTAGTAGAATATCCTTAATAGTTTGCGCTTCATCTAATATCATTTCACTGAAATATTGGTCTGAACTTTCTTATTAAATTTTAATCTTTTCATTTCGAAATACTATTCATCTGGGATACTATTCATACCGGAGTACTATTCATCCACGGTACTATTCATGCATGAGTATTATTCATCCGAGTTACTATTCATACCAGAGTACTATTCATGACGAAATTAGTTTTTCCTTTCTTTATCCAAATTATCTTTGAAATATGAATTTTAAATATCAATTTTGAATTTTACTCCATAATTGATGATCATGTTGACAATTTGGACATTCTTCAACTCGGATAAATTAAATTATAAATCTCTAATATTTATCATTGATCTCACTTGATTTATTCATTATATCATTGTCATCATCCCCATGCTTATATTGTGTAGAAAGTCATCTTTGGTCCGTAGTGCAAAAATAGATTATCGATTGGTATGATTATGATCACGAATTGTGTATTGGTATAATCATGACCTTTAATGTTACAGATAAAGGTTTGTGGTGAAAATCCTATTTGGCCCGTTGTGCATAGATGGACAGGTGTTTGGCATGATCATGACCACTGGTAATACAAACGATTATCTTTGGCCCGTAGTGCATATATATTTCGTTGATTGAAAATAATTATTGATTGGTGTTACAGGGATAAAATGTAAGACCCCAACTTTTATGAATAAAGATTAATTTTTTCTCGAAATATATTTTTGAATATTATGGTGTGGATTTGATATAATGTTATAGTTATGGGTAATATTTACAAATTTTACAAAGTAAGAAAGTTGTTATAAAATATTCGATTGGTCGGGAAATATTCGTTTTAACAGGGAATATTCGTACGATGGCACGATCATTGGTGAACCCCACAGCAAAAGTATTGTCGGAGTTAGAAAACGACGAAAATGTCTTTTTATAAAAATAACGGCGAAAATTTTACCGTTAAATTGTTGAACTACCCGGTGGTAAAAATACAGTAATACGCGTGGTTGCATAGTAGCACACGGTATTGATTATTGATGCTTACGTGAGAAGTCACTCGGTTATACTCAATTATTACTACAGTAATTGCTTAATATCTCTCATATTATTAATTCAATTATTGTCACAGTATCATCTGCATAATATTTTATATTATTAAATCAATAATTGAGACGACAAAGTTATTCATATTATTATTTACATTATTAACGATGTCTAGAAATTTCTATCGAGGAAAGGAGTTTGGTCACCTAATTGCGCGTCAATAGGGAGAAATCCTTATCGGAAAGCCCCCTCTTTCTTGGAAATGATCTGGTTGTTAAATATTGTGAGTTATAGTATTAATGATGAATAAGTTCATGTTGATTAAAGATGAAATTGTTGATAAAATATTTCTATTGTGTTGGGACTCTTTGTGTTAATGGAAATCGACATTTATTTCGATAATAATTGATTTCTGGATGTTAAATTGACCAATCGGGTAATTAATCGGATAAATGAGCAATTAATTGCTATTAGTTCACATGCATATAACTATTTGCTCACATGAATGGAACTATTGGTTCACATACATTACTATTAGTGGAGGTGGTGCAAGATTGATAATACTTACAGGACTAAATTAAAAATGGAGGAAAAGATGAAGGTACTATACTGTAATAATTTGAGCCCCAAAACATGCAATTATTGAAACTATATTTTCCTATAAATAGAAGCTCATTCTTCTTTCATTCTCACCAATTCACTAAGACTCACAAGAGCAATTATAGAGAGAGAAGCTATAGAGAGGAAGAAGAAGAGTATTCTGCTACAACACTATTCCAGTATCTAGTCTTCTTCTAAGGTAAGGGATATTATTTTTGTTCAGTATTCATAAGAAATAATATTTTCTTCCATACTATGTAGTATGTGAGTAATATTATTTCGTCTCGTATTCCTGATTATACCCTCATTCTGTTAAAGTATTGCTTCTATATTCCGTGAAATTAGTAGAATATCCTTGATATTTGCGCTTCATCCAGTATCTTTTCGTCATTACTACAAAACAATAAATAGATAACGCAGAAAAAGCGTTGTGGTTTCAGTTAAAAAAATATTGTGGTTAAGGGTGTCATCAATTTGACACCCTTACACAACGTTTTTAAAACGTTGTAGTTAAGCACAATACACAACGTTTTTTAGGAAAAAAACGTTGTAGATTTGTTTTCCAAAAATTAGCATATGCTTAAAAACGTTGTAGAAAGTATGATTTCACAACGTTTTTTGGATAAAAATGTTGTTGTTTAGTATATCAGACAACGTTTAGGCACATTTACACAACATTTTTAAAATGTTGTAGATTAAAAAAAAAGGAAAAAAATGTTGTGATTCACCTACATTACCAATGCACCTGCAATATGCTAATACCATGATATATAGCTAAAAGGTCTAAATTCTCAATTAAATTTAAAGCCAAAATGTATCAACCATTCAAAATACATCCCAATAAATACCATTCGTTTACAGTTTCATATTACTACATCCACAATATATACCAAACGATCCATATATGCATCTCAAATTCACTATCCAAAAGAGAAAGAAGTGCAAGTTCCACTATAGTTCCAATTGTACAGGGATGGGGCCATAACAACTTACATTAGAAATATATCCAGGTTGCGATAATGGACCACCGACAGAGGGCTGGCTACTTGGACTCTCTAAAGCAGGAAAACTAAAATTAGACTCAATATTTCCAATTGGTTGTTGCGAGCCTTGTTGGTGTGGCAGATGACTGCCTATGGGAGCGCCAGCACTGCTACGCCCAGCACCAAAACCCCGACTTCCTGGCTGAGGAACATGAGGGACAGCGCCAACAGGTCCGTGTACAGCACCACGAGTAGGAATAGAATATAGCTGAGGAACTCCGTGATAAGGTGGAATGGGAACTCGAGGCATTGGATAACCAGTAGTATACAGTCCAGGTTTATGTGTGCCATTGGGTAGGCCATGTGGCATGAAAGAACCTGCATCATAAAAGCATGAAAGTTCATTTGCCGTGGTAAAGAGTAGAAATTATCACCTCATCAATAAAGTCAGATAGGAAAAGAGAAAACAAGCTCTATCTTGCACTTGCATACTTCCATTGACCATGTTGTAGACCTTGCAACTAATACTAAATCATATACCACTGTCAGAAATCAGAAACTTAGATCAGACAGAGAGAAACCATGAAGACAAAACACTAACCACTACTACCTTAACAATCTACAAAAAAAAGAAGCAGAATTTGAGCTCAGAAAAATCAGATCAACTCCAATGAGTAACTAGATTAAAAGGAGAAACCACTGTCAGAAGGTAATAAATTTAAGGTGATACATTCACCAGCCAAAAGTAAGTTATCAATAATTACTAATATATGTTTTCAACGAGAAAGCTAACTGATGCAATCTCTTGTTCAGTGTCTTGCCTCAATAATCAATGAAAAAGAAACAAATCAAAAAATTGCCATAGAGACATGGATGTTCAAATAGAGACAAATAAACTGACATAGAGACAGTGTATATGTAACGCCCCCAAAATAGGTCCAATCCACCCAACCTATTCTGAGTCGCCAAATACATGGTACAGAAACGACTACAACTTCATTAATACAATTGTCGTGCAAAATACGACAACGCATAAACTCTGAGTTTAAATACAAATATTGTCTTCTAGACAATATCCACACTTCAATAAGTCCTCATTATAATTATTGATACACTATTTTACAAAATAGTGAGGACTACTAAAATAACTATCTTGAACCATCATTCCATACCTCGACTAGTACCCGCTATATTCTCGCCTCCTGAGAAGAAAAATAGAACAAAAAGGAAAAGGGTGAGCTCAACTAGCCCAGTAAAGAATATTATGACTAAGATAATATAGAACAAATTATCGTTAGTCCTCAACAGGAAAAAATCTGATAGAATACAATAGACAACAAGTTTTAGATCAACAACTGCAGCGAAAACAACAATTCATTAGAAGAGATAAGTAGAGAATGAAATCTACTATCATCTATGAATTTAAAAGTCCATCATCAATATTTTATCCCTGTAACATCAATCAATATACATCTTGAATCAAATAGTCATATTTGCACTACAGGCCAAAGATATTCATCAGTCGGTCATGTTCATTTCAACACCTGTTCATCTTTGCACTACGGGCCAAAGATATTCATCATAAAATCATTAATCTTTGCACTACAGGCCAAAGATATTCAGTTATATCATCATTTAGGACTGAGGATGATGAAATTTTTTTAAAAGAAAACGAATCCAGTGAAACAAAAGAATAAATATTAAGGATTCGTATTTCAAACAATTCGAGTTCAAAAATACTTCATAAATAATCATAGCGAAATAAAATTCAAGAATGATAAAAATATGAATACAATCAAAGCTAGTATCCATAATAGATATCTTGGACACAGAAAAAAAAATTTAATTTTTCTGTGAATAGTATCGTATTTGTGAATAGTGCCGTATACGTGAATGGTGCCGTATACGTGAATAGTAACCTCGACACTAAAAGGTAGAAATTCTACAAGAAAAAAATCATCATGCTTCGTGAATAGTAACTCGTAAATAGTAACTCATGAATAGTAACTCGTGAATAGTAACTCGTGAATAGTAACTCGTGAATAGTAACTCATGAATATTAACCCCGACATGAAAAAAAGTTTTAAATTTGATAAAAATTTCCAACCAATATTTCGGCACAATGATATTGAAGTAATAATATCATTTTCGAATAAAATAACATCCCTTACCTCGAAAAGATAGTACTTCTTACTAGAATACTGGATATAGAGCTGAAGGGAACTTACACCGTATAGCAACACTCAAAGTATCAAAATAATCACAAGAATACGCTCGATAATATTGAGAGTGAAAGAGAGAAAAAACTTCAGTTTCTGGTGTGATTTTCAATTCTAACCTAAGCACCCTATTTATAGGAAAATGCTTAGAACACCAAAGCAAAAAATTGAATATAATAATATTATATATAAAATAAATTCCTACGCCCACTTTGAAATCTGATTTCAGTTATCAAGCACATGTTAAAGATGTCCCCAAACATTTAAAAAACGTTTTTCTTTTAAAACATAAATAAAACTTCCAAATATCAATTATTTCGGAACTTCAGAACTTCAATAATTCATAATAAATAGCTCTTTTATCAAAAAATTTGAATCTTGCAATTTTTCATAGAGAATTGAATTCTCTACAACTTTGCAGAAGAAAGTTTTTCTAAATTCCAAACAGAAATTGACCGAAATTCATAAACGGGCGATTTTACAGGCTATAATCAAATTTCAGTCAAGAAATGGGGTCCACCGACACACAAAACATGTGTTAATCATTTAATGTAACAAAAATACTCTTCCTCCTCATATACTCATATATCCCATATTCATTGTAAAAATATCACCATTATTATATTATTAAAATATAATAATATATTTAAATGAATTATTTTATTAGAAAAAGATAAAATATTAATTTTTAACAATTGTCACATTAAAAATTTTTTCCATCTATATCCACATAAAATTAATATTTTTCTCATCATATAAATCAATAAATAATTATTCACAAATAATATTGCAGAATCACAGTACTGGCAACCAGGCCGCTCCCAGGAAAGAGGGGGCTTTTCAATAAAGATTTTTCCTTACTGGCGCGCAATTAGGTGACCAAACCTCTCCTTAGATAGAACTTTCTAGACATTGCCAATAATGTTATCTAATAATATTATTCAGATAATATGAATCGTTGCTCCGATAATGAAAAATACTGTGTAGTGACAATTATTGAAACAACAGTAATATAAAATATCAACGTAGCAATTATTAAAAAAATAAAATATTAAACAGCAATTACTGTAACTATTATTGAGGAGTGCCTTCTTACGTAAGAATCAATAATTGATGCAATACCGTATGCTACTATGCAACAACGCGTATTACTGTGTTTTAACCACCGGGTATTCCAACAGTATTAATGGTAACAACTACGCCGTTATTTATAAACAACTTATACTTGTCATTTTTTTCATCCAATCGCTTTCCGTTATGGGGCCCACAAAAGGCTGCGCCGTCGTACGAATATTCCACGACAGCAAGAAATTCCACGACCAAACGAATATTTTCCGACAGAAATGAATATTTTATAACCACTTGCTTATTTGAAATATTAGCGCATTTTACCCATAACTAACCACATTAATCAAATTAACCCTTACTATTTCAAAATAATAAATAGAGGATTTAAATTTCATTTATTGATAATTTGGGGTCTTACAACCTCCCCTCCTTATGAAATTTCGTCCTCGAAATTGACGTACGTACCTGGTGTTTCGAAAAGATGAGGATACCTCACTTTCATTTACGTTTCCAACTCCCAGGTCATTTCCTCAATATCATGGTTTCTCCACAAAACTTTAACTTGTGGTATGACCTTCGTGCGTAGGACATGCTCCTTTCTATCCAAGATCTTGACAGGTACCTCTTCGTACGTTAAGTCTTCGACTATCTCGTCTGGTTCTAACTCAATAACGTGGTTTGGGTTTTTCACATATTTACGTAGCACAAATATATGAAAAACATTATGAACACGAGACATACTTGACGGTTAAGCGAGTCTATAGACCACAGTTCCTGCTCAATCGAGGATTTCAAACGGACTAATAAATCGAAGGTTTGAGCTTTCCTCACATCTCCGATTCTCGCCTTTGGAATAACTTCTTACACCTCCTTCTTCATATTCATCAGCTCCGGTGTGTAGCTTGAGCGGTTTGAACTTTATCGATTAAAGTCGATTTTATTCGTATATCATCACGTGATCCATAGAGTTTTAAACTCTATCTCTATCATTTCTAAGTCATACAAAATGGGTCTTTTTGTTAAAAACATCGCACTCGTAACCACATACGATTTTCTACGTAACACGTCAACAACCACGTTCGTTTTTTCAGGATGGTATTGGATGGTATGATCGTAATCTTTCAACAGCTCGAACCAACATCGTTGCCGCATGTTGAGTTCTTGGAAGCTCTTCTCACATTCCTCGCTCCATTAGAATTTTGTATCTTTACGAGTCAGCTGAGTTAATGGAGTAGCGATTCGAGAAAATCTTTCCACAAAATCTTCGATAATAACCAACTAAGCACAGAAAGCTACGTATTTCAATTACTGACTTAGGTTGCTCTCAACTGTGACTCATATCCCAATCTTAGATAGCACGTCACAATGACACCTATCAGTTTACTACCACACAAATATGGCGTCTCCTACAGAGAGTTTGGCTTCGGTGCATTCCACAAAGAAAGTTACCAGATAGAGGCTCGGGTACCAAATTCTATAGTTGAATTTTTAACTCCTGAAGTTCAATAGGAGCCATTCGATATGAGATTTTAGAAATGAGTTTTGTACCGGGTTCAAAGTCGATACAAAATTCAATATCATACTTTGGGAGTAAGCCAAGAAATTCTTTAGAAAATACATCAGGAAACAAAATATTATTCAAATATGACGTATTAAAGTCCATGACATGGGTAAGAAAGCTTGACATCCGTTTTTCAATAAACGAATGGCTTTATGGCTTGATATGACAATGATTGACTTCAGTGGTTTGGTTGCTTGAATTCGAGTAACAGGTTGCTTAAGAATATAAAAACTAACAACATTAAGAAAGCAATCAATTTTGGCATAATGAGTAGTTAATCAATCAATCAATCCCTAAAATCGCATCAAAAGCAAGTATCTTTAAAGAAATAAGGTCAACAGGTAATGTGATGGTGCCAACTTGGATCAAACAAGATTTATAAACAGTGGATGTAACGAAAGTTTCTCATAACGGAGTTTCAACAGATAAGTCCAAGTCTAATTTTCTCCGGAGTCAAGTTTAAACGTTGACTATAAGCAAGAGAGATAAATGAATAGGTAGAACCGGTATCTAATAAGGTATAAATTTCGTAAGAATTTATAATTAACTAACCCGTGCTAACTTTGTTCAGGTTCCTCGCATTCTGACCAGTCACGACAAACGTTCTTCCAGGAACCATTGACTTTGACTTGTTCGGGACAGCCTTTGGAGTCACCATCCCCGCTGAACTTGGTTTCATTACAAGACAATCTCGAGCTATATGGTCGTCCTTTCCACAACTAAAACATACCTTGGAAGGTTGTGAACAGTTTGGACTTATGTGTCCCTCTTCTCCGCATCTGTAGTATCTAACTGGCGGTCTTTCTCCTCCTCTAAAATTCATTGCTGGTGTTGCTGCCGACATCTTTTCGTCATCGTTAAATCTTCTCTTCTTGAAATTTCCACTTGAGTTATTTCTTCTATTATCTTGGCCATGATTACCACCGAAGTGGTTACCATTTCTGGCATGATAATTTCTTCCACGATTGTTATCATTGCTCCGATGACCGTTACCACCCGTACAATTATCATTGAGTTGTTGGTCATTATTCTTCAGTTGAGCCAACTCATTATCGCGCTCCAATAACTGAGCCATATTCATAACATTTGAATATAAACAAAGTTTGTGAGAAATGAGGTATTGATGTATTTTAGATTTCAAACCTCGCAGAAACATTCGCGTCATTCTCTCCTCATCATCAACCAAATGTGATGCAAATCGAGATAACTCGGCAAACATAGCTTCGTACTGCGATACGTTCATATTGTTTTGCTCCAGCTTGATGAACTCTACCTCCTTCATGTGACGAATACTTTCGGGAAAGTACTTGTCGTTGAACAATTCTTAGAACTTCTCCCAAGAAATCTTCAGTGCGGTAGGCTGAGTACGCTTTACGGATTCCCACCAATAATCTGCCTCTCCTCGTAACATGAAAGTGGCGAAAGGAACCTTTTGCTTCTCTGAGCATCCCAAGACATCAAATATCTTAGTAATCTGCTTTATCCACGTCTCTGCCGTAAGTGGTTCTGGCTTTCCCAAAAACTCCGACGGTCCTAACTCCTTGAACTGCTTACCGGTGACCATCCGTGAGTTGCCAGTGTTTTCACCTACATTTTGAACAGTAATCTTTCTCGTTTGGTTTTGCATGAATTCTAGAAAGTTCCTAAACATACCATCGTTCGTCATCTGCTCAGTGGTGTTGTTCACAGGAGGAACATTGCTACCCTGTTGCACGTTCTCCTCGTTGGTGAACAAAGGTGTCTCTATAGTCTCATTTACTCCACTGTTAACATTCTCAGTTGTCATTCTCAATTACTACCATAAAACAAGGATTAATTAAAGAAATCAACATATCACATAAGATCCCTATATTATGATTGAACAACAAATAGGCTTAGGTAGGACACACTAGCGAAGGATTTACTCGTCTCTCCCCTCCTAGTTCTATTCCCCGATCTCCGCCAAAGATCATATCCCTAAGCTCTGATACCAACTGTGACGCCCCCAAAATAGGTCCAATCCACCCAACCTATTCTGAGTCGTCAAATACATGGTACAGAAATGACTACAACTTCATTAATACAATTGTCGTGCAAAATACGACAACACATAAACTCTGAGTTTAAATACAAATATTGTCTTCTAGACAATATTCACCCTCCAATAAGTCCTCATTATAATTATTGATACACTATTTTATAAAATAGTGAAAACTACTAAAATAACTATCTTGAACCATCATTCCATACCCCGACTAGTACCTGCTACATTCTCGCCTCCTGAGAAGAAAAATGGAACAAAAAGAAAAAGGGTGAGCTCAACTAGCCCAGTAAAGAATATTATGACTAAGATAATATAGAACAAATTATCGTTAGTCCTCAACAGGGAAAAATCTGATAGAATACAATAGACAACAAGTTTTAGATCAACAACTGCAGCGGAAACAACAATTCATTAGAAGAGTTAAGTAGTGAATGAAATCTACTATCATCTATGAATTTAAAAGTCCATCATCGATATTTTATCTCTGTAGCATCAATCAATATACATCTTGAATCAAATAGTCATCTTTGCACTACAGGCCAAAGATATTCATCAGTCGGTCATGTTCATTTCAACACATGTTCATCTTTGCACTACGGGCCAAAGATATTCATCATAAAATCATTAATTTTTGCACTACAGGCCAAAGATATTCAGTTATATCATCATTTAGGACTGAGGATGATGAATTTTTCTTTAAAGAAAACGATTCCAGTGAAACAAAAGAATAAATATTAAGGATTCGTATTTCAAACAATCCGAGTTCAAAAATACTTCATAAATAATCATAGCGAAGTAAAACTCAAGAATGATAAAAATATGGATACAATCAAACCTAGTATCCATAATATATATCTTGGACACAGAAAAGAAAATTTAATTTTTCTGTGAATAGTGTCGTATTTGTGAATAGTGTCGTATACGTGAATAGTAACCTCGACACTAAAAGGTAGAAATTCCACAAAAAAAAAATTTATCATGCTTCGTGAATAGTAACTCGTGAATAGTAACCCCGACATAAAAAAAAGTTTTAAATTTGATAAAAATTTCTAACCAATATTTCGGCACAATGATATTGAAGTAATAATATCATTTTCGAATAAAATAACATCCCTTACCTCGAAAAGATAGTAGTTCTGACTAGAATACTGGATATAGAGCTGAAGGGAACTTACACCGTATAGCAACACTCAAAGTATCAAAATACTCACAAGAATACGCTCGATAATATTGAGAGTGAAAGAGAAAAAAACTTCAGTTTCTGGTGTGATTTTCAATTCTAACCTAAGCACCCTATTTATAGAAAAATGCTTAGAACACCAAAACAAAAAATTGAATATAATAATATTATATATAAAACAAATTCTTACGCCCACTTTGAAATCTGATTTCAGCCATCAAGCACATGTTAAAGATGTCCCCAAACATTTAAAAAACGTTTTTCTTTTAAAACATAAATAAAACTTCCAAAAATCAATTATTTCGGAACTTCAGAACTTTAATAATTCATAATAAATAGCTCTTTTATCAAAAAATTCGAATCTTGCAATTTTTCATAGAGAATTGAATTCTCTACAACTTTGCAGAAGAAAATTTTTTTAAATTCCAAATAGAAATTAACCGAAATTCATAAACGGACGATTTTAAAGGCTATAATCAAATTTCAGTCAAGAAATGGGGTCCACCGACACACAAAACATGTGTTAATCATTTAATGTAACAAAAATACTCTTCCTTTTCATATACTCATATATCCCACATTCATTGTAAAAATATCACCATTATTATATTATTAAAATATAATAATATATTTAAATAAATTATTTTATTAAAAAAAGACAAAATATTAATTTTTAACAATTGTCACATTAAAAAATTTTTCCATCTATATCCACATAAAATCAATATTTTTCTCATCATATAAATCAATAATTAATTATTCACAAATAATATTGCAGAATCACAGGACTGACAACCAGGCCGTTCCCAGGAAAGAGAGGGCTTTCTAATAAAGATTTTTCCTTACTGGCGCGCAATTAGGTGACCAAACTTCACCTTAGACAGAACTTTGTCAATAATGTTATCTAATAATATTATTCAGATAATATGAATTGTTGCTCCGATAATGAAAAATACTGTGTAGTGACAATTATTGAAACAACAGTAATATAAAATATCAACGTAACAATTATTGAAAAAATAAAATATTAAACAGCAATTACTGTAACTATTATTGAGGAATGCTTTCTTACGTAAGAATCAATAATTGGTGCAATACCGTGTGCTACTATACAACAACGCGTATTACTGTGTTTTAACCACCGGATATTCCAACAGTATTAATGGTAACAACTACGCCGTTATTTATAAACAACTTATACTTGTCATTTTTTTCATCAAATCGCTTTCCGTTATGGGGCCCACAAAAGGCTGCGCCGTCGTACGAATATTCCACTACAGCAAGAATATTCCACGACCAAACAAATATTTCCCGACAGAAATGAATATTTTATAACCACTTGCTTATTTGAAATATTAGCGCATTTTACCCATAACTAACCACATTAATCAAATCAACCCTTACTATTTCAAAATAATAAATAGAAGATTTAAATTTCATTTATTAATAATTTGGGGTCTTACAGTATAAGAATCATAAACTATAGACTTCAAATAAAAATACAACTTGGATTCAATTTCTTTTCCGCCAAAATCCAGAATAACCCGTCCCTGGGATGAAACCTGAACCAAATTCAATTTGTAGAAGTTATAAGACTTGTCTACGCACTTCAATGAAGCCTTAGCCCAAATAAATACATGCAAACTATCAACATAATCTGAGAAGTATTGTTACCTTTAAGCCGGTGGCACTAATCTTTTTAGCTAGTTGGTCTACAGCTACGTTACTTGGAGCACATTGTGAGAAGTATTGTTACCTAATCAAAGGTGCTTGTTTTGAACATGAGAACCTAGCATCAGCCACTGTTATGGATATTTTATGGAGTTTCAGCAATCCTGCAGCTTCTACACATAGTTGTACTACGGAACCATATCCCAAAATTGCAACTCTACTGCCTTCCATCAGTATTATTCCCTTTCCAACCTGTAAATGATCAAAGAAAAAACTAATTACTTTCTTGTTCTTAATAATTCTCCATTGAGCTAATCTGTAAGCTGGCTATCTTTAATACTAACCTCAATTGGCGTTCCCTTGTTATTAAAAGGAAGAACTGCTCCAACTCCATTACCCCTAGGGAACCTGAAGCAGCTCGGTCTGTCGTCAATGGCTGCTGCTATTGCAACTGTGTATGAGATCTGCTTCATCAGATGGAGCCATTACGACCATGTTTGGCAAGCAAGCCATGTATACAATGTCAAATGCTCCACAATGGGTAGGTCCTCTGCTCCAACTAAACCAACTCGATCCATTGCAAAGCGAACAGGTAATTTCTTAAGATCCACGTCATGGACGACCTTTCACAAATATCCTTTTAATGAATTAGTCTGAAATTTCATAATGAAGACAGATACAACTTATCAATTAATGAAATCATCTATCATGATGACTGATGACTTACCTGATCATAGCCTCATTGCAGGAATGATGAATAGATCGCACAGAATGGCAATCAGACTTTTCAAATGCACGGGTAACCTTAAGACGACCTTTTACTCTGTCATTCACAATACTATCTATCATCGGGATGCTCATTCTTGATTCTTATAACTTCCTGTAATAATTTAATTGTGAGAAACTTATTTGAAAATTAGAGCTAATATGCAGCAATAATATGAGAGACCATATAAGCATTACACCGTAATAAAATTGTATAAAATTGTATAATTTGTATCTTGGACTAATGAGAGACAACCCTAAAAAAATTGATGATTCGTGGTATAAGAGGCCTGAGTTAATCACAGGGCATGATGATTCGTGGTAATAAATTTTTTAGCTTGATGATTCATGGTATAAGAGGCTTCAATTAATTCACAAGGCATGACAAACAAGAGTAAAATTGGTAAGAAGTTATTTGGATGGCTAATTTTTTGGGTAAATAAAGAAAGATTATGTTAAATGCCTCTAAATTTTGTTTGAGAAGTTGATGTAGACACTTCAACAGAGCATCTAAAATCAATTTGAAAAGAAAAGCAGACAGTTTTAAGTAAGTAAGAATTGTATTAAACAACGCCAGAATGAAACAACCTCAGATTCCAGAAGCAGTCGGTTCTCATTAACTAACAAAAAGAAGAGATCTCAAACTCCAGATGCAATCAGAGATTCTTAATAGGTCAGACTCTTCAAATAGTGAAACCAAGTGTTTTTGTCTTCCTGACAGTTCCAAACTCATGTTATGCCATTTTATAGTGATGACAAAAAAACATTGAACAATTGATTAGTTTTTGTATTATTACTTGGTGTAGTGAATGTTCTACAGACCTGGTAAGCCAAATGAATATACAAACAAGAGCTGTTGGAAAAGTAAAGGTGATAACATGAAACCCTCTTGAGGTATAATACTCTGCATATCTTTTAAGATGCTTCTGCCTCGCGCCCAACCATCCAAGCAAAACCTGGTATTTGAAAAAAAACAAAGAAACAAGAAAGAAAAGAGCTATGCTCAAGTTAGAATAAGTGAAAGAAGAAAAAAAAGACACTAGTATTACAAGCAGAAATCAAAGGTTCTACATCCAACTCATTATAAAATAACATGTTTTCACTGCACCGCAACACCAGTATTTCACTGCATCGCAACACGCACAACAGGTGACACAGAAAACTTCATAGCTTTAATTGGATGGGCATCAAAAAAGAAAGCTAATTCCTGCAAAAATAAGAAAATAAAAATTGGAATTACTATAACTTGTGTCACTGTCTCTAATTCCTGCAACAATAAGATGTATGCAGTCTACAAAAAAGGGCAGAAGCACTCCTTTGAGCATTTCAATCATTTTACAATTATAAAAAAAGCAAGTCTCAAAATAAATAGGCTTAATGAATACCAACATAAAAGGAAGGAGTTGATGACTCAAAACTGCAACACAAGTTTAGTCTATAGAACTGCACATTTTTTGACCAACAGAATGCTCTGGCATAAAAATTGTGTGCAATGTCAAGTATTTTGGTTATTACGAACCATGCCACACATACTCACCGACTAATGTATAAGCTTCCGGACACAACCAAAGAATCAGCAAAATACAAAACACTCCCCGACGAGGGGGGGTGAGGGAAAAAGCAGTAAAAATTGTTTCAGGATTCCTCAGATTGGACTGGGAGGAACATCAAGGGTTGTACCCGCTTGAATCTGGCCCCAACCAATAAGACGCCAATGTTTTTCAACCCGTCGTATCAGTGCAATTTTCTCCCCTTTGCTGGTGCATACCGGAGATGTAAGCTGTAATTTTGCTAAATCGTTCCTTACAGCAAGAACTCGAGAAAGAGAGAGAAGAGGCTGCCTTGTAAATTAGGGCTTGAGCGATGTTACCGACATGCCAGGCATATCGGCCGGTGCCTTGTAAATTAGGGCTTAAGCGATGTTACGGCAAATCGGCCAGTGCAGACGTCGCTCATAATCTTCTCCACCTCTTCCAAGTTCAGTAATCAGAACACAACCAAAACTGCATAACGAGAGAAGAAAACTGAAAGAGAAGGAACGAAGAGAGGAAACTGAAGAGAGAACGAACGAAACCGAAAGAGAAGGAACGAAAAACTGCATAACGAGAGAAGGAAACTAAAGCTCTGCACGGAGACCAAACAGACGAGCACAAAGATAAAAGAATGAAACTGATGAGCCTTGGAGAGAAAAAGATTATGCCTATTAATTTTAAATGTTCAGTTAGAGCTCCGAATTTTTTTAGATAGACAACATTTAAAAAAAACGTTATCTAGTTAAAATAAAAAAAATATCATTTTAAATAGATAACATTTTTGTATATATATCTACAACATTTTTTTTAAAAACGTTATGAAAAAAAAATACCACAACGTTTTATAAAAAATATTTTGGTTTAAGTGTTGTCTATTTAGTACTTTGTACTGGTGCATGAAAATATTATTCTGACAATTCTTGATAATTATTGATATTTTCATGTCGGAATACTATTCACGGGATACTATTCACAAAATATTATTCATGGGGTACTATTCACAAAGTACTATTCACGGGTATTATTCACAAAGTACTATTCTCAGGTACTATTCACAAAGTACTATTCACGGGTACTATTCATAAAGTATTATTGATGGGGTACTATTCACTCGAGTACTATTCACCTAAATTACTATTCATGACAAAAAATTAATTTTTTTCGGTCCAAATCATTTTTAATACAATATTATTCTTGAATTTTACTCCACAAAGCAGTATCATGTTGACAATTTGGACATTATTGAATTCTGGATAAATTAAATTATAAATCTTTAAAAATCTATCCTTTGTTTCCTTTTAATTGAATTCTTATATCATTGTCATCCTCCTCATGCTTATATTGTGATGAAAGTCTTCTTTGGCTTACGCGCATAGATGGACTGTTGATTGGTATGATTATGACCAGGGATCATTCGGTATAATCATGACCCGTAATGTTATAAATGATGTGGTAAAAGTCCTCATTGGCCCGTAGTGCATTGATGGACAGTTGTTGGTATGATCATGATCATTGATGATTACATGAATATCTTTGGCCCGTAGTGCATGGATAATTTGTGGACGTGATACTAATGAATATCATTGGCCCGTGTTGTATGGATAATTCATTGATGTGGATTATTTGTTAAGCTGAGTCTCAACTATAAAGTTGATGACAAACTTTTTAAATCATAGAAGATAGTAAATATCATGCTCTACTTGACTCTTCTAATGGATTGCTAATTCCGCTGCAGTTAAACTTGATGTTTATTGTATTTTATCAGTTTAACACTGTTGAAGGCTAACGATAATTTATTCTGCATTATCATAGTCATAATATTTCTTGCTGGGCTAGTTGAGCTCACCCTTTTGCTTTTATTGTTCCTTTCAGGAAATGAGAACGTAGCTGGGACTAGTCGGAGAATGGAGTGATTGTCCGAGATGATGGCTATAGTAGTCCTCACTATTTTATAAAGTAACGTGATAATAATTGTAATGAGGACTCCTTTTTGAGTTTGAATACTGTCTATTAGACAATATTAGTGTAAAAACTCTCAGTACGTTTTGTCGTATTGTATAAAAGAAGTTTGTATTTGATTTCTGTACCATGTATTTGGCGACTCAGAATGGGTGATGTATACCTATTTTGGGGGCGTCACATTTGGTATCAAAGCTTAGGGATATGATCCCTGACTGAGATGTGAGACTAGAACTAGGAGTGGAGAGTCGGGTAATTCATTCGCTAGTATGATCTACCTAAGCTTATTTGTTATCTAATTGGTTGGTCAGAGTATAGGGATAATATGTGGTATGTCAATTAACCCTTGTTTTGTGGCAGTGTTTGAAAATGGCATCTGAAAATGTTGAGGTAATCAATGAAGCACATGAGATCGTTAAGTCACCAACGATCAATACCCAGGATAATGTGCATCAGGAAGGCAATAATCCTCAGGTAAACAACAACACCGACCAGATGATGAACGATGAGATGTTCAGAGGCTTTATGCAATTCATGCAACATCAGGCGAGAGAGACTCCTGTTCAAAATACAGGTGGAAACACTTGCAACTCTCGGATGATCACTGCTAAGCAGTTCAAGGAGCTGAGACCACCAGAGTTTGTGGAAAAAGTCAGAACCACTTAAGGCAGAGACGTGGATAAAGCAGATCACCAAGATATTTGATGTCTTAGAATGCTCCGAGGAGCAAAAGGTTCCCTTTGCCACCTTCATGTTACGAGGAGAGGCAGATTACTAGTGGGAATCTGTAAAGCGTACTCAGCCTGCCGCACTGAAGATGTCTTGGGAAAAGTTCCAAGAATTGTTCAACGACAAGTACTTTCCCGAAAGTATTCGTCACATGAAAGAGGTGGAGTTCATCAAGCTGGAGCAAAACAATATGACCGTGTCGCAGTACGAAGCTAAGTTTGTCGAGTTGTCTCGATTTGTGTCCCACTTGGTTGATAATAAGAAGAGAATGACGCGGATGTTTCTAAGAGTTTTGAAACCTGAAATACATCAATACCTCATTTCTCACAAACTGTGTTTGTATTTAGATGTTGTAAATAGGGTTCAGTTATTGGAGCGCAATAATGAGTCAACTTAACCAAGAGAGAGCAGCCGGCAAAACGATAATACTAGTGGTAGCAGTCATTGAAGCGATGACAATAAACGTGGAGGAATTCAACATGCCAGAAATGGTAACCACTTCGGTGGTAATCATGGCCAAGGCAATAAAAGTGGAAATTTTAAGAAGAGGAGAATTAATAATGATGGAAGGACGTCATCACCAACACCTGTTGTTAAAGAAGGAGAACGATCACCGATTGTATACTACAAATGCAGAGGGGAGGGACACATCAGCCCAAACTGTACGCAACAGTCTAAAACATGTTACAATTGTGGAAGAGAAGGTCACTTAGTTCAATTTTTTCGTGGAGTAAAGCGAAGTCCAGGTGGGATGGAGGCACCATAGGCCATCCCAGAGAAGTCAAAGTCGGTAGTTCAAGGGAGAGCGTTTGTCGTGACCTCCCAAAAAGCGAGGAACCAGAACAAATTTATCACGGGTAAGCTAATCATAAACTCTAGCGAAATCTATACCTTATTTGATACCGGTTCTGCCCATTCTTTTATTTCTCCTACTTGCGCTCAACGTTTAAATTTAACTCCGGAGAAATTAGACTTTGACTTATCTGTTGAAACTCCGTTGGGAGAAACCTTCATTACATCAACTGTTTATAAGTCTTGTTTGATTCATATCGGCAACCGCACGTTACCTGTCGATCTTATCTCTTTGAAAATACTTGCATTCGATGTGATTTTAGGGATTGATTGGTTAACCACTCATCATACTAAAATTGATTGTTTTCGTAAGATTGTTTGCTTTCATATTCCTAACCAACCAATTATGTGAATTCAAGCAACCAAACCACTAAAGTCGATCACTGTCATATCAAGCCATAAAACTATTAGTTTATTGAAAAATGGATGTCAAGCTTTCTTAGCCCATGTCACATATTTAAACAAAAATACGTCAGTTTTGAATGATATTTCTATTGTTAATAAATTTCCTGACGTATTCCCTAAAGAACTTCCTAGGCTACCCCTAGCGCATGAAATTGAATTTTGTATCGATCTTGAATCCGGTACAAAACCCATTTCCAAAGGCCCATATCGAATTGCTCCTATTGAACTTCAGGAGTTAAAGACCCAACTACAGGAATTGTTAGACATCGGTTTCATTCATCCTAGTACGTCTCCTTGGGGTGCTCCTGTTTTATTCGTGAAGAAGAAAGATGGGAGTATGCGACTTTGTATTGATTATCGGGAGTTGAATCATGTCACTATCAAAAATAGGTACCCGTTGCCACGTATTGATGACTTATTTGACCAGTTGCAAGGAGCTAAATTCTTTTTAAAGATCGATCTTCGTTCCGGATATCATCAATTAAATATTAAAACTGATGATATTCTAAAGACTCCTTTGAGAACTCAGTACGGGCATTACGAATTTCTAGTCATGTCTTTTGGATTGACTAATACTCCTATTGCCTTCATGGATATGATGAACCGAGTATTCAAGGAATATTTGGATCACTTTGTAGTCGTCTTTATTGATGACATCCTCATTTACTCCAAAAGTCGTGAAGATCATGAGCAACACTTGAGGCTGATACTCCAAAAGCTTCGTGAAAATAAGCTATATGCCAAGTTAAAGAAATGTGAGTTCTGGCTTGAGGAAGTAGCATTCTTTGGGCACGTGATATCAAATCACGGAATATCTGTTGACCCATCGAAGATTGAAGCAATTCAAAGTTAGTAGAAACCTAAGTCAGTGACCGAAGTACGTAACTTTCTCAGCTTGGCTGGTTATTAACGGAGATTCGTGAAAGGATTTTCTTGAATCACTACTCCATTAACTCAGCTAACTAGAAATCAGTTGGAGCGAGGAATGTGAGAAGAATTTTCAAGAACTCAAGAGGAGGCTCATTTTAGCATTTGTTCTGACAATACCATCTGGTTCGGAGGGATTTGTCATCTACAGCGATGCTTCAGGCAGAGGGTTAGGATGTGTTCTCATGCAACATGAGAAAGTCATAGCCTATGCCTCAGGACAACTCAAATAATACGAGAGAAATTATCCTACTCATGATCTAGAGTTGGCAGCTGTCGTTTTCGCACTTAAAATCTGGAGGCATTACCTGTATGGGGAGAAAGTGGAGATCTATAAGGACCATAAAAGCCTCAAATATTTTTTCACCCAAAAGGAACTCAACATACGGCAACGACGTTGGCTCGAGCTGTTGAAAGATTATGATCATACCATTCAATACCATCCTGAAAAAGTAAACGTGGTAGATGACGCATTGAGTAGAAGATCATATGCGGGTACGAGTGTGATATTGTCAACGCAAAGGCCCATTTTGTATGACTTGCAAAGGATGGAGATAGAGATAAAGACTCCAGGGACCACGTGACGATGTCAAATATACGAGTAGAACCGACTTTAATCGATAAAGTTAAAGTTGCTCAAGCAAAAGACCTGGAGTTGATGCGTATAAAAAAGAAAGTGCAAGAAGGTGCTATTCCGGAAGCAAGAATCAATGAAGAAGGAATACTTCGAGTCAACTCCAAACTTTGTATTCCTAACGACCTTGATTTGAAGTATAAAATCATGATAGAGGTACACAACACACCGTTTGCAATCCTGGGAGTACCAAAATATATCGTGATTTTTGACATACATTTTGGTGGAGCAATATGAAAAGAGAGATCGCGAAGTTTATATCAAGGTGTTTAACGTGTCAACGAGTCAAGGCGGAGCATCAAGTGCCAAAAGGTCCATTGCAACCACTTGAAATTCTAGAATAAAAGTAGGAGCACATTACCATGGACTTCGTTACTGGTCTTCCCAAGGTTTCTCAAGGCACAGATGCGATTTGGGTCATTGTCGATAGACTAACCAAGTATGCTCATTTCTTACCTACACGAGAAACTTATTCACTTGAACGTCTTGCTCGTATATACATAAATGAGATTATAAGACTGCATGGTATGCCAGTATCCATAGTTTCTGATCGAGACCCAAGATTCACTTCACGATTTTGGGTTAGTTTGTAAAAAGCTATGTGCACGGATTTACGATTCAGTTCGGCATATCATCCTTAAACGGACGGGCAGTCAGAGAGGACTATTCAAACTCTTAAAGATTTATTAAGACTTTGTGTTCTTGACTTCAAATGAAGTTGGGACAAGTTCTTACCATTGGTGAAATTTTCCTACAACAACAGTTATCAAGCAAGTATTGATATGGCTCCATTCGAGGCGTTGTATGGACACAAGTGTCATTCTCCAGTATGCTGAGATGAGGTGGGTGAAGCAACGTTGTTGGGACCAGAATTGGTACGCATGACAACGGAAAAGATTCAAATGATCCGGTAACGTATAAAAACCTCACAAGATCGACAAAAGAGTTATGTTGATCTTCATCGAAAGGACGTGAAATTTAATGTTGGAGATCATGTGTTATTACGTATTGCTCCATGAAAAGGAGTTACAAGATTTAGAAAGAGAGGAAAGCTCAATCCTCGATTCATTGGCCCATTTAAAATCTTTGACCGTGTAGGAAATGTGGCCTATAGGGTCGCTTTACCACAAGGTATAGCGAAAGGACGTGAAATTTAATGTTGGAGATCATGTGTTATTACGTATTGCTCCATGAAAAAGACTTACAAGATTTAGAAAGAGAGGAAAGCTCAATCCTCGATTCATTGGCCCATTTAAAATCCTTGACCGTGTAGGAAATGTGGCCTATAGGGTCGCTTTACCACAAGGTATGTCTCGTGTTCATAACATTTTTTACATATCTATGTTATGTAAATATATGAAAGACCTGAATCACATTATCGAATTAGAACCGGACGAGATAGCGGAAGATTTAACGTATGAAGAGGTACTTGTTAAAATCTTGGATAAGAAGGATCATATTCTACGCTCCAAGGTTATACCTCAAGTCAAAATTTTGTGGAGAAACCACGATGTTGAGGAAATGACCTGGGAGTTAGAATCTGAAATGAAGTCAAGGTATCCTCACATCTTCGACATACCAGGTACGTACCCTAATTTCGAGGACAAAATATCATAAGAATGGGAGGTTGTAAGACCCCAACTTTTATGAATAAAGATTAATTTTTTCTCGAAATATATTTTTGAATATTATGGTGTGGATTTGATATAATGTTATAGTTATGGGTAATATTTACAAATTTTGCAAAGTAAGAAAGTTGTTATAAAATATTCGATTGGTCGGGAAATATTCGTTTTAACAGGGAATATTCGTACGATGGCACGATCATTGGTGAACCCCACAGCAAAAGTATTGTCGGAGTTAGAAAACGACGAAAATGTCTTTTTATAAAAATAACGGCGAAAATTTTACCGTTAAATTGTTGAACTACCCGGTGGTAAAAATACAGTAATACGCGTGGTTGCATAGTAGCACACGGTATTGATTATTGATGCTTACGTGAGAAGTCACTCGGTTATACTCAATTATTACTACAGTAATTGCTTAATATCTCTCATATTATTAATTCAATTATTGTCACAGTATCATCTGCATAATATTTTATATTATTAAATCAATAATTGAGACGACAAAGGTATTCATATTATTATTTACATTATTGACGATGTCTAGAAAGTTCTGTCGAGGAAAGGGGTTTGGTCACCTAATTGCGCGCCAATAGGGAGAAATCCTTATCGGAAAGCCCTCTTTTTCTTGGGAATGATCTGGTTGTTAAATATTATGAGTTATAATATTAATGATGAATAAGTTCGTGTTGATTAAAGATGAAATTGTTGATAAAAAATATTTCCATTGTGTTGGGATTATTTGTGTTAGTGAAAATCGACATTTATTTCGATAATAATTGATTTCTGGATGTTAAATTGATCAATCAGGTAATTAATCGGATAAATGAGCAATTAATTGCTATTAGTTCACATGCATATAACTATATGCTCACATGAATGAAATTATTGGTTCACATGAATTACTATTAGGGGAGGTGGTGTAAGATTAATAATACTTGCAGAACTAAATTAAAAATTGGGAAAAGATGAAGGTACTATACTGTAATAATTTGAGTTCCAAAACGTGCAGTTATCGAAACTATATTTTTCTATAAATAGAAGTTCATTCTTCTTTCATTATCACCAATTCACTAAGACTCACAAGAGCAATTATAGAGAGAGAAGCTATAGAGAGGAAGAAGAAGAGTATTCTGCTACTTCACTATTCCAGTATCTAGTCTTCTTCTAAAGTAAGGGATATTATTTTTGTTCAGTTGTGAGACCCCAGATTTTATGAATAAATATTTAATTTTTTCTCGAAATAATTTTTTTTATATTATGGTGTGGATTTGATATAATAGTTATGGGTAGTATTTATAAATTTTGCAAAGTATGTAAGTTGTCATATTATATTCGTTTGGTCGGGCAATATTCTTTTTATCAGG
Organism: Panax notoginseng; assembly: GCA_016801055.1. Lineage (NCBI taxonomy): Eukaryota > Viridiplantae > Streptophyta > Magnoliopsida > Apiales > Araliaceae > Panax > Panax notoginseng. Next base: position 31,796,663 of record CM029014.1, on the reverse strand, counting down.
GAATATTCGCACGACGGCACAATCATTGGTGGACCCCACAACAGAAGTATAGTCGTAGTTAGAAAACGACAAAATTATCTTTCTATAAAAATAACGGCTGAGGTGTTACCGTTAAAACCGTTAAAACTGTTGAACTACCCGGTAGTAAAAGTACAGTAATACGCGTGATTGCATAGTAGCACACGGTATTGATTATTGATGCTTACGTGAGAAGTCACTCAGCTATACTCAATTATTGCTACAGTAATTGCTGCATCATATCTCTTAAATTATTGTCATAGTATCATCTGTATAATATGTTAGATTATTAAATCAATAATTGAGACGTTGTGGTAAGTTTGGTTATTTTTATATACGTCATCATCTAAGAGTCTCTTCGTCAATAGTAATTACCGTCGTCAATAGTATTTACATTGGTCAATAGTATTTACCTTGGTCAATAGTTATTACCTTGGTCAATAGTATTTACCTTGGTCAATAGTAATTACATTCGTCAATAGTAGTTGTCCCTTCAATATTACCAAGAGTCATTTGACCCTTCGTTAAGACCAAGAGTCATTTGACCCTTCGTTAAGACCAAGAGTCATTTGACCCTTCGTTAAGACCAAGAGCCACCCTCAGTTTTTCTATAAATAGAGGCCTAGGGCTTCATTATTTTTACGAATTCATTCAAGCTATAGAGAGAGAAAGTATAGAGAGAATAAGAGAAAGAGAATAAAAGTATTCTGCTACTTCACTTTTCCAATATCCAGTTCTTTTAAGGTATGGAATATTATTTCTTTTATATTCATGAAGAGAACTTCTGTTATTCCATTCTTTATTATTCTGTTGGAATAACCAGTATACGCGGTCTACCCTATACTTGGTGATATTCTTCTATTATTCTGTTGGAATATCTTGTCTGTGTGTTTTACACCGGACCTGGTTCCGTCTTTATTATTATTCTGTCGGAATATCCTGTCTGTGTGTTTTACACCGGACCTGGTTCCATTATTTATTATACTGTTCTTTATTATTCTGTCGGAATATCCTGTCTGTGCGTTTACGCCGGACCTGGTTCCATTATTTATTATTCTGTCGGAATATCCTGTCTGTGCGTTTACGCCGGACCTAGTTCCATTATTATTATTCTGTTAAGAATAACCTGTCTGTGCGGTCTATCGCATGCATGGTGATTTCTTTTATTATTCCATTCTTTATTATACTCAGTTGATTAAAACTTTGACTTCTATACTCCATGAAATTAGTGGAATATCCTTGACATTTGCGCTTCATCTAGTATCTATTCATGAAAATATTCTCCTGATCAGTCTTGAAGTTTACTCCACAAAGCAGTATCATGTTGACAATTTGGACGTTATTAATTCCTGGATAAATTAATTCTTGAACTTGTTTTATTGAATTCTTATATCATTGTCATCATCCTCATGTTTATATTCTGTTGAAAGTCATCTGTGGCCTGTAGTGCATAGATGGACTTGGTATGATTATGACCAGGGATTATTCGGTATAATCATGACCGTAATGTTACAAATAATGTGATAAAAGTCCTCATTGGCCCGTAGTGCATTGATGGACAGTTGTTGGCATGATCATGACCATTGATGAATACACAAATATCCTTGACCCGTAGTGCATGAAATTTGTGGTCGTGACCCTAACGAATATCCTTGGCCGTAGTGCAGGGATGATGTGAATTATTTATTAAGCTGAGTCTCAGCGATAAAAGTGATGAAAAACTTTTTAAATCATAAAAGATAGTAGAGTTTATTTTCTACTTGACTCTTTTAATGGATTGCTTGTTCCGCTGCAGTTAAACTTGATGTCTATTATATTTTATCAGTTTAACATTGTTGAAGACTAATGATAATTTATTCTGCATTATCTTAGTCATAATATTTCTTACTGGGCTAGTTGAGCTCACCCTTTCTTTCACTGTTCTCTTCAGGAAATGAGAACGTCGCTGGGGCAAGTCGGGGAACGGAGTGATGGTCCGAATGATAGTATTAGTTAGTAGTCCTCACTATTCTATGTAATAGTGTGTTAATAAATGTAATGAGGACTCCTTTTGAGTATGAATACTCTCTAGAAGATAATATTTATATTCAAACTCACAGTTTATGTTTTGTCGTATTGTACACGACTGTTGTATAATTAAGTTGTATTTGAATTTTGTACCATGTAAGTGGCGACCCAAGATGGGTGATGTATACCTGATTTTGGGGGCGTCACAGTTGGTATCAGAGCTTAGGGATATGATCCCTGGCTAGGATGTGAGAATAGAACTAGGAGGGGAGAGACGGGGAATTTCTTCGCTAGTATGACCTACCTAAGTTTATTTGGTTTTTAATTGGTCGGTCAAAGTATATGGATAATATGTTATATGTTAATTAACCCTTGTTTTGTTGTAGTATTTGCAAATGGCATCCCAAAATGTTGAGATAAACAATGAAGCACATGAGACCATTGAATCACCAACGATCAATGCTCAGGGTAATGTGCAACCAGAGGACAATAATCCTAATGAAAATAATAACACCGATGAAATGGTGAATGATGGAATGTTCAGAAACTTTATGCAGTTCATGCAACAGCAGGCGAGAGCGGCTCCTGTCCAAAATATAGGTGAAAACACTGAAAACTCTCGGGCGGTCACCGCTAAACAGTTCAAGGAGCTGGGACCACCAGAGTTCAAGGGAGAGCCAAAACCACTTATAGCAGAAACATGGATAAAACAGATTACCAAGATATTTGATGTCTTGGGATGCTCCGAGGAGCAAAATGTTCTCTTTGCCGCCTTTATGTTGCGAGGAGAGGCAGATTACTGGTGGGAATCGATTAAGCGTACTCAACCTGCCGCACTGAAGATGTCTTGGGAGAAGTTTCAAGAGCTGTTCAACGACAAATACTTTCCTGAAAGTGTTCGTCACATGAAGGAGGTGGAATTTATCAAGTTGGAGCAAAACAACATGACCGTGTCGCAGTACGAAGCCAAGTTTGCTGAGTTGTCCCGGTTTGCGTCCCACTTGGTGGATAATGAAGAGCGAATGACGCGAATGTTTTTGCGAGGTTTGAAACTTGAGATACGTCAACATCTTATTTCTCATAAACTGTGTTTGTATTCAGATGTTGTGAATAGGGCTCAGTTAGTGGAGCGCGATAACGAGTCAACGCAACCAAAAGAGAGCAGTCGACAAAATGATAATACCAGTGAGAGCGGTCATCGAAGCAGTGACAACAAGCGTGGAGGGAATCAACATGCTAGAAATGGTAACCACTTCAATGGTAATCATGGTCAAAACAATAAGAATGGACATTTCAAGAATAGGAAATTCAACAATGATGGAAAGACGTCAGCACCAGCACCCGTTGTTAAGGAAGGAGAACGACCACCTATCACATGCTTCAAATGCGGAGGGGAGGGACACATCAGTCCAAACTGCGCGATGCCATCCAAAACATGCTATAATTGTGGAAGAGAAGGTCACTTAGCCCGATTTTGTCGTTCACCGAAGACAAGTTCAGATAGGATGGAGGCACCAAAAACCATCCCAGAAAAGCCAAAGCCAGTAGTTTAAGAGAGTGCGTTTTTTTTCGTGACGAGGAACCTGAATAAAATTATCACGGGTATGTTAGTCATAAACTCTTGCGAAGTCTATACCGTGTTAGATACTGGTTCTACTCACTCTTTTATTTCACCTAGTTGTGTTCAATGTTTGAACTTAACTCCGGAGAAGTTAGACTTTGATTTATCTGTTGAAATTTCGTTGGGAGAAACCTTTGTTACCTCCACTATTTATAAATCTTGTTCAAATCAACACTTTCACGTTACCTGTTGATCTTATCTCTTTGAAAATACTTGCATTGATGTGATTTTTGGAAACGATTGGTTAACTGTTCATCATGCTTTTCGTAAGGTTGTTAGCTTTCATATTCCTAACCAACCTATTATGCGAATTCAAGTAACCAAATCACTAAAGTCAATCATTGTCATATCAAGCCATAAGTAAAAATTCCCGTTCCTTTCGTTGTTGACTTCCTGGTGTGGAATGCACTGAAGCTAGACTTTCCGTAGGAGACGTTGTAAATGACGATGGCAAGTTGATAGGTATCAATGTGACGTGTTATCCAAGTCTTGGATGAGGGTCACAGTTTTGAACGATATTTCTATTGTTAATAAATTTCTTGACGTATTCTTGAAGACTTCTTAGCCTACCCCAGAGCGTAAAATTGAATTTTGTATTGACCCCAGTACAAAACCCATTTCTTAAACCCTCAAATATTTCTTCAACTAAAACGAACGTATTATGCGCCAAAGACGTTGGCTCGAGCTGTTGAAGATTACGATCGTACCATTCAATAACATCGTGGAAAAGCGAACGTGGTAGCTGACGCGTTGTGTAGAAGATCGTATACGGTTACAAGTGCGAATATACGAACCCACGTGAATATAACGAATATACGATTAAAATCGACTTTAATCGATAAAGTTAAAGCCGCTCAAGCTACATACTCAGAGCTGATAAATGTGAAGAAGAAGGTTCAAGAGGTCGTTATTCTAGAAGCAAGAATCGACGAAGAGAGGAAATCTCAACTCTCGATTTAATTGGCCCATTTGAAATCCTCGATGAAGTAGGAACTGTGGCCTATAGACTCGTTTTATCGCCAAGTATGTTGCGTGTTCAGAACATTTTTTTTACGTATCGATGTTACATAAATATGTGGACGACCCGAACCACATTATTAATTTAGAACCGGACGAGATAGCGAAAGATTTAACGTATGAGGAGATACGTGTTAACATCTTGGATAAGAAGGATCATATTCGATGCTTAAAGGTTATACCTCAAGAGTTAGAATTTGAAGTGAAGTCAAGGTATCCTCACATGTTCGGCATACCAAGTACGTACGTAAATTTTGAGGGCAAAATTCCATAAGAAGGGGAGATTGTGAGACCCCATATTTTATGAATAAATATTTAATTTTTTCTCAAAATAATTTTTTTTATATTATGGTGTGGATTTGATATAATAGTTATGGGTAGTATTTATAAATTTTGCAAAGTATGCAAGTTGTCATATTATATTCGTTTGGTCGGGAAATATTCTTTTTGTCGGAGAATATTCGTACGACGGCACAATCATTGGTGGACCCCACAACAGAAGTATAGTCGTAGTTAGAAAACGAAAAAATTATCTTTCTATAAAAATAACGGCTGAGGTGTTACCGTTAAAACCGTTAAAACTGTTGAACTACCCGGTAGTAAAAGTACAGTAATACGCGTGGTTGCATAGTAGCACATGGTATTGATTATTGATGCTTACGTGAGAAGTCACTCAACTATACTCAATTATTACTACAGTAATTGCTGCATCATATCTCTTAAATTATTGTCATAGTATCATCTGTATAATATGTTAGATTATTAAATCAATAATTGAGACGTTGTGGTAAGTTTGGTTATTTTTATATACGTCATCATCTAAGAGTCTCTTCGTCAATAGTAATTACCGTCGTCAATAGTAATAACCGTCGTCAATAGTATTTACCTTGGTCAATAGTATTTACCTTGGTCAATAGTTATTACATTCGTCAATAGTATTTACCTTGGTCAATAGTATTTACCTTGGTCAATAGTAATTACCTTCGTCAATAGTAGTTGTCCTTTCAATATTACCAAGAGTCATTTGACCCTTCGTTAAGACCAAGAGTCATTTGACCCTTCGTTAAGACCAAGAGCCACCCTCAGTTTTTCTATAAATAGAGGCCTAGGGCTTCATTATTTTTCACGAATTCATTCAAGCTATAGAGAGAGAAAGTATAGAGAGAATAAGAGAGAGAGAATAAAAGTATTCTGCTACTTCACTTTTCCAATATCCAGTTCTTTTAAGGTAGGGAATATTATTTCTTTTATATTCATGAAGAGAACTTCTGTTATTCCATTCTTTATTATTCTGTTGGAATAACCAGTATACGCGGTCTACCCTATACTTGGTGATATTCTTCTATTATTCTGTTGGAATATCCTGTCTGTGTGTTTTACACCGGACCTGGTTCCGTCTTTATTATTATTCTGTCGGAATATCCTGTCTGTGTGTTTTACACCGGACCTGGTTCCATTATTTATTATACTGTTCTTTATTATTCTGTCAGAATATCCTGTCTGTGCGTTTACGCCGGACCTGGTTCCATTATTTATTATTCTGTCGGAATATCCTGTCTGTGCGTTTACGCCGGACCTAGTTCCATTATTATTATTCTGTTAAGAATAACCTGTCTGTGCGGTCTATCGCATGCATGGTGATTTCTTTTATTATTCCATTCTTTATTATACTCAGTTGATTAAAACTTTGACTTCTATACTCCATGAAATTAGTGGAATATCCTTGACATTTGCGCTTCATCTAGTATCTATTCATGAAAATATTCTCCTGATCAGTCTTGAAGTTTACTCCACAAAGCAGTATCATGTTGACAATTTGGACGTTATTAATTCCTGGATAAATTAATTCTTGAACTTGTTTTATTGAATTCTTATATCATTGTCATCATCCTCATGTTTATATTCTGTTGAAAGTCATCTGTGGCCTGTAGTGCATAGATGGACTTGGTATGATTATGACCAGGGATTATTCGGTATAATCATGACCGTAATGTTACAAATGATGTGATAAAAGTCCTCATTGGCCCGTAGTGCATTGATGGACAGTTGTTGGCATGATCATGACCATTGATGAATACACAAATATCCTTGACTCGTAGTGCATAAAATTTGTGGTCGTGACCCTAACAAATATCCTTGGCCGTAGTGCAGGGATGATGTGAATTATTTATTAAGCTGAGTCTCAGCGATAAAAGTGATGAAAAACTTTTTAAATCATAAAAGATAGTAGAGTTTATTTTCTACTTGACTCTTTTAATGGATTGCTTGTTCCGCTGCAGTTAAACTTGATGTCTATTATATTTTATCAGTTTAACATTGTTGAAGACTAATGATAATTTATTCTGCATTATCTTAGTCATAATATTTCTTACTGGGCTAGTTGAGCTCACCCTTTCTTTCACTGTTCTCTTCAGGAAATGAGAACGTAGCTGGGGCAAGTCGGGGAACGAAGTGATGGTCCGAATGATAGTATTAGTTAGTAGTCCTCACTATTCTATGTAATAGTGTGTTAATAAATGTAATGAGGACTCCTTTTGAGTATGAATACTCTCTAGAAGATAATATTTGTATTCAAACTCACAGTTTATGTTTTGTCGTATTGTACACGACTGTTATATAATTAAGTTGTATTTGAATTTTGTACCATGTAAGTGGCGACCCAAGATGGGTGATGTATACCTAATTTTGGGGGCGTCACATCAGTATTTATAAAAAATAATATTTTCTTCTATACTCTGTAGTATGTGAGTAATATTATTTCGTCTCGTATTCTTGATTATACCCTCATTCTGTTAAAGTATTGCTTTTATACTCCGTAAAATTAGTAGAATATCATTGATATGTGTGCTTCATCCAGTATCTTTTTATGAAAATATTATTCTGAGCATTCTTGATAATTATTGATCTTTTCATGTCAGAAAACTATTCACGGAATACTATTCACAAAGTAGTATTCATGGGGTACTATAATTAAAGTACTATTCCCAAGTACTTTTCACAAAGTACTATTTACGGGTACTATTCACGAAGTATTATTCATGGAGTACTATCCACTCGGGTACTATTCACCCGGAGTACTATCCATGGCAAAAAATTAATTTTTTTTCGGTCCAAATTATTTTTGATACAATATTATTCTTGAATTTTACTCCACAAAGCAGTATCATGTTGACAAATTGGACATTATTGAATTTTGGATAAATTAAATTATAAATCTTTAAAAATTTATCCTTTGTTTCCTTTTAATTGAATTCATATATCATTGTCATCATCCTCATGCTTATATTGTAATGAAAGTCCTCTTTGGCTTACGTGCATAGATGGACTGTTGATTGGTATGATTATGACTAGGGATCATTCAGTATAATTATGACCCGTAATGTTTCAAATGATATGGTAAAAGTCCTCATTGGCCCGTAGTGTATTGATGGACAGTTATTGGTATGATCATGACCATTGGTGATTACACGAATATCTTTGGCCCGTAGTGCATGGATAATTTGTGGACGTGATACTAATGAATATCATTGGCCCGTAGTGCATGTATAATTCAGTGATGTGAATTATTTGTTAAGCTGAGTCTCAGCTATAAAGTTGATGATAAACTTTTTAAATCATAGAAGATAGTAGATATCATGCTCTACTTGACTCTTCTAGTGGATTGCTTATTCCGTTACAGTTAAACTTGATGTTTATTGTATTTTATCAGTTTAACACTGTTGAAGGCTAACGATAATTTATTCTGCATTATCTTAATTATAATATTTCTTACTAGGCTAGTTGAGCCCACCCTTTTACTTTCATTGTTGTGAGACCCCAAATTTTATGAATAAAGATTTAAACTTCTCGAAATATTTTTGATGTGGATTTGATATAATGTTATAGTTGTGGGTGATATTTACAAATTTTGTAAAGTATGCAAGTTGTTAAAAAATATTCGATTGGTCGGGAAATATTCGTACGGACAGCACAATCATTGGTGGACCCCACAACGGAAGTATTGTCGTAGTAAGAAAACGATAGAATTATCTTTTTATAAAAATAACGGCGGAAGTGTTACCGTTAAAATTGTTGAACTACCCGGTAGTAAAAGTACAGTAATACGCGTGGTTGCATAGTAGCACACGGTATTGGTTATTGATGCTTACGTGAGAAGTCACTCAGTAATACTTAATTATTGCTACAACAATTGATGCATCATATCTCTCATATTATTGATTCGATTATTGTCACAGTATCATCTGCATACTATGTTATATTGTTAAATCAATAATTGAGACGACAAAGTTATTCATATTATTAAATTATAATATTTACAATGTCTAGAAGTTCTGTCAATGAGAAGTTTGGTCACCTAATTGCGCGCTAATAGGGAGAAATCCTTATTGGAAAGCCCCCTCTTTCCTGTGAACGACCTGGTTGTTAAATATTATGAGTTATAATATTAATGATGAATAAGTTCATGTTGATTAAAGATGAATTTGATAGTTCTATTGTGTTGAAATTATTTGTGTTAGTGGAAATCGACATTTATTTCGATAATAATTGATGTCTGGAGGTTATATTGTTCAATCGGGTATTCGGAGCACTTTTCGGGTCGGAGTACTATTCACGAGTTACTATTTATGAGTTACTATTCATAAGTTATTATTCATGAGTTACTATTCACGGGGTACTATTCACCCGAAAATATATTTCTTTTCGGTCCAAATCATTTTTGGGTACAATATTATTCTATGAGGAGATGTGCTAATTTTCAGACCGTTGGTTGAAATTATAATAGTAAATTAATATGGATCGTTGATTTAAAGTTTAAATAGTAACTTGTCCCTTCAGTTTTCCAAGAGTTATTTGTCTCTTCAGTTTTCCAAGAGTTATTTGCCCCTTCGGTGTTTCAAGAGTTAATTGTTACTTCGCAAATAGTAGTTGTCTCTTCAATATTACCAAGAGTCATTTTGACCCTTTGTTAAGACCAAGAGCCACTTTCAGTTCTTCTATAAATAGAAGCTCATTCCTTCATTATTTCTTACGAATTCACTGAAACTCTAGAGAGAGAAACTATAGAGAGAAAAAAAAAGTATTTTACTACTTCACTTTTCCAATATCCAGTTTCTTCTAAGGTAAGAGATATTATTTGTTGTACTCGTAAGAAGTATTATTTCTTTCGTATTCATGAAGAGAACTTCTGTTATTCCATCCTTATTATTCTGTTAGAATAACATGTATACGTGGACTACCGTATACATGGTGAAATTCTTCTGTTATTCCATTCCTTATTATTCTGTTAGAATAACCTGTTTATGCGAAGTACCACATACATGGTGAAATTCTTCTATTATTCCGTTATTTATTATTCTGTCGAAATATCCTGTCTTTGCGTTTACGCCGGACCTGGTTCTATTATTTATTATTCTGTCGAAATATCCTGTCTGTGCGTTTACGCCGGACCTGGTTCCATTATTTATTATTCTGTCAGAATATCATGTCTGTGCGTTTACGCCGGACCTGGTTCCATTATTTATTATTCTGTCGGAATATCCTGTCTGTGCGTTATGCATGACCTGGTTCTATTATTTATTATTATGTTGGGAATAACCTGTATGTGCAGTCTATCGCACGCATGGTGAATCCTTCTATTATTCCATTCTTTATTATTCTGTTGAAATAACCTGTCTATATGGATTACCACATGTATGGTGAATGATCATTTGTATTCATTCATTATTAAATTGTGAAAATGATCTGTATACGTGGATTACTGCATGGCAGGTGAAAATTTATTTGCAGTTTCATATATTCTATTATACTCAGTTGGTTAAAGTTTTGGCTTCTATATTCCTTAAAATTAGTGAAATATCCTGGATATTTGCGCTTCATCCAGTATCTTTTCGTGGAAATATTCTTTTGAGCATTCTTGAATTTTACTCCACAAAGCAGTATCATGTTGACAATTTGGACGTTATTGAGTACATGATAAATTAACTTATTAATCTTTAAAACTTATTCTTGAACTTATTTTATTGAATTATTAGGTCATTGTCATGATGAGTTATGTTGGTTATTATGTGAAAACATGGAAGTTTCTTAGAAATCACAAAGGGTTGAAAATCAGATTTTGGTAAAAATGGAGAACGAAATTCAATTGACCATATCTCCTATTATATTTTGAATTTTTGAGTGTGGTCAAGTTTTAGAGTTAGATCTATGAGTTTTTTAACTTATCCAAATAGAATCACCGAAAAAAGTGTTGTAGATTTTCGTGTGGACTGATTTTAACAAAGGAGTCAAAAACTGCAAATTACCAAAAAAGCTACTGCCCAGAAGTTTAAAATTGCATTTTCGACCACTTAGCATATGAAATAAATTCCGGCCTTTTGGGACATGAAAATATATGGTATAAGGTACCTCCTGTCCAAATATGAGCTCATTCTGACTTAAAATGAGCAAGCTATGACTATTTCAATATTTAAGTTTTTTTGACGAAAAACGCTATAACCGGAGTTCTATAATTCCGATGACCATGAAATTTAAACTGGAAGCTAACATTAACATGTGTAAGATCCTGCCAAGAATTGGGAATTTCTGGAGTTAAACTTGAGGTAGCTAATTTCTTAAGGAATTAATTGGAAATTGATTTTTTGAAAAATACTTAAGGGAGTTGAAAAATTATAAAAAAATATTTGTTGTGTATGAAATATATGTATATATGTTTGGGAAAAGGATAAAAAAATAACAAGTTGATTTGATAATTTTTCATGAAAATTGTTTAGTTACGAACCTATGAGTTAAATATGTTTTGTGAAGTAACAAAATTGAAAAATATGATTTTATGGCTTGGGAATCCTATATAGGGTATATGCAGATTTTTGATAAGGGATTTGATCTTTGGTGATGAAATCTTAGGAGTATGGCATTTTTGAATGATTAAATGCATTATTTGTTAAAGTATAAATAATTGAAATAAATTGTTTATAAGTTTAAGAAGTGATTAAAATATTGTTATAATATTAATAATATTAGATTATGAGTTTATTAAGTGATTGATAATATTTAGATAAATTTAAAGTCTTTAATATTTATTTTTGTTTTCGTTTGATTAATGCTTATATCATTGTCATCATTCTTATGCTTATATTGTGATGAAAGTCATCTTTGGCTTACGTGCATAGATGGACTTGGTATGATTATGACCAGGGATTATTCGGTATAAATCATGACCGTAATGTGATGAATGATGTGGTGAAAGTCATCAGTAGCATGTAGTGCATTGATGGACAGTTTTTGGTATGATTATGTCCAGGGATTATTCGGTATAGTCATGACCATTGATGATTTAATGAATATCCTTGGCCCGTAGTACAGGAATGATTCGATGATGTGGTTTATTTATTAAGCTGAGTCTCAGCAATAAAAGTGATGAAAAATCTTTTTAAATCATAAAAGATAGTAGATTTTATTCTCTACTTGACTCTTTTAATGGATTGCTTGTTCTGCTGCAGTTAAACTTGATGTCTATTGTATTTTATCAGTTTAACATTGTTAAAGACTATTGATAATTTATTCTGCATTATCTTAGTCATAATATTTATTACTGGGCTAGTTGAGCTCACCCTTTCTTTCACTGTTCTCTTCAGGAAATGAGAATATAGCTGGGACGAGTCGAAAAAAAGAGTGACGGTCCAGATGATAGCATTAGTAGTCCTCACTATTCTGTTAAATAGTGTGAATAAATGTAATGAGAACTCCTTTCAGGGTGGATATTGTCTAGATGACAATATTCTTATTAAAATTCTCAGTTTATGTATTGTCATATATTACACGACGGTTGTATAATTAAGTTTGTATTTATATTCTGTACCATGTATTTGGCGACTCAAGATGGGTGATGTATACCTATTTTGGGGGCGCCACAATTGTTCTCTTCAGGAAATGAGAACGTAGCTGAGACTAGTCGAGGAACGGAGTGATGGTCCGAGATGATGGCTATAGTAGTCCTCACTATTTTATAAAATAGCGTGATAATAATTGTAACGAGGACTCCTTTTTGAGTTTGAATACTGTCTATTAGACAATATTTATGTAAAAACTTTCAGCTACGTTTTGTCGTATTGTATAAAAGAAGTTTGTATTTGATTTCTGTACCATGTATTTGGTGACTCAGAATGGGTGATGTATACCTATTTTGGGGGCGTCATATAAAATATTGATGATGATCTTTTATATCATAGAAGATAGTAGACATCATGCTCTACTTGACTCTTCTAATGGATTGCTATTTCTGCTGCAGTTGTTGATCTAAAACTTGTTGTATATTGTATTCTATCAGATTTTTTCCTGTTGAGGACTAAAGATAATTTATTCTACATTATCTTAGTCATAATATTCTTTATTGGGCTAGTTAAGCTCACTCTTTTCCTTTTTCTTTCATTGTTATCTTCAAAAAATGAGAAGTTGGGACTAGTCGGGGAATAGAATGATGGTTCAAGATGGTTACTATAGTAGTCCTCACTATTTTATTAAATAGTGTGACAATAATTGTAATAAAAACTTTATTTAAGTTTGGATATTGTGTACGAGATAATATTTGTATTGAAACTCATAACTTATGTTTTGTCGTATTTTATACGACAGTTAATAATTGTAAATAGGAAGTTTGTATTTAGATTCTGTACCGTGTATTTGGCGACTCAGAATGAGTTGTGTAGACATATTTTAGGAGCGTCACAGAATATGCCGCAAAAATTAGTAAAATTTGTTTCAAAATTAGAGATATATTTTTATTTTAAGTATGTAAAGTGACATGATATTCTTAATTTGTCATTACCTTTTTTTTCAATATCACATCAGCACAATCTAATTTCTGACTAATACTAAGGGTATATTTAACATATGAAAATATAAAACTATCACTAAAAGTCAAACGTCTTACAAATATATCTTTAATTTTAGAACAAACGGAGTAAAAAAACACAAGAGTAACACAAATTTCGGCGGATAGAGATATTATAAAATTATCTAAAATTGACGGATTATTTGAGGTTGATGAATAATTTAATTAAGGGGAATACTATTTTTACATACACATTTGATATTTTCACATGATCACCTCTTATATTAGAATGTAGTAATCCTATCTTCCTTCACGTGAGAAAAGTAGATATGAAAATATTAAATATACATATGAAAATATCATTACACTTTCATTAATTGTATTATGGAATTGTTTTCCTCCTTGCCAACAAACCAAATCCCTATCGACAGTGATTTTGATGTAATTTGAATACATATAAAAAATAGTATTACACAAACTGTATAATATTGTTTTTTTTATATATAATCAAATTATACTAAAATCACTTAATTTTATAAAAAATTCTAATTAAAAAAAATATACATTTTTTTGAAGATAAAAGAAAAAAACTGTCGCTAGATCGGTCGGAATCCCCGGTCTCCATAGAAGGACTGAATCCCTATTCAACAGCTCATCGGATCCTCCGAATCAACGAAAACTTCGGATCCTCGATATCAAACTATAAAACACTTGAGAGTCTGATTGATTAATTCAAATGTTCATCTCTCACCTTACAAATTCCAGAATTTGGCCTGATCGAGGCGGCAAAGGTAACTAGAATTTTCTTTTGCTTCATAGATTGAATTATTTTCATGTTTAATTTCAAACTGATTTACACACCCTTTTTTATTTGAAACCTAGGGGGAATTTTCTGTTGTGCTTTTAAATACAGTATTGAAAAATCTTAGAGCATAATTGATGAAAATGTGAGAAAAAAAGGGTTTTAAAATATTGGAGGTTAAGTCTAGCTAACTGATGTGTCAATATTCTGTTTAGAAATTGGAAAGAAGTGGAAAGAAAATTTGAAGTTTTTGGGGAATTTTGTGGGTAATGAACTCAACTTTTGTAAAACTTTATAATTTTTATCTTACAAGTATTTCAAATTCTCTAATAAATAAATAAATAAGCATTGAGATATTTATAAACCTATATATTTATATATATGTGCACACTCATGTATCTCTGCTATTGAAGTGAATATTAATTGGGGTACTATTTATATTACCCTCTGCTGATATTGCTTATACTGAGATAAAGGGGTATTAAGACTCTTCTCCTACCTCTGTAACAATAGTATCAGAGTTTGTTTGGTACCGAACATAGTTTAAACGCATGAAAAGTACTTTGTTCCTTGTGGGTTAATATTTGAGCTGAAAGCCTAAAGTTTAAAGTTGTTTTGAATTGGAAACATCTTCAAATTAGATAACTATTAAGTGCTAGCGTCAACAACCTGAAAAGTTACTGAATCGAAACTTGCAAGTTTGCCATATATTTTTTCTTCTCATCTGGATATGTATCATTCTACCGGTGAATTTGGATGTATATTATGCTTGTAACTGTCTTTTAGTGTTGCTACCTAAAAATTTTCTTACCCTTTGTCTCTCAGATTTCCCATAATAATGGATGTTGCGAACAGGAGAACAATGGTGGGACTACCGGAACACCTCATCATAGATCAAATTATTTTCCGGTTGCCTTTGAAAGATGCAGTTCGTTGCAAGTCCCTGAACAAGAGGTTCAATACCAATTTGGCCAAACTTATCGATGGATTTGCCTCTATAGTTATTATGAGTAAATCGTTTTTTCATCCGTTTTATTATAACATCCCTCTTCATCCTAGTCGTTGTCACCCTGACACCCATGGTGCTAAAACAATAGTTGACCATGAAATATTATCCTTTTCAAGTGGCCTCGTTGTCCTCAAAGGCTCAGAATCTGGACATGTTTTGTGCATCTTCAACCCCATCATCAAGAAATATAAACTTATTCCTTGCCTCTGGCGTCCTAAGTTCATGGGATTGGCTGTTGAGCCAGGCTATACTTCAAACTCAAAGCATCATTACACATTGGTGCATGCATATATCAAAGCAAAGTCTCTAAATCGTATTCATCGAATTCAGTATATCTTTGCAATATTTCAAAGCAATCAAGTTTCATGGAGAAAAGCCGATGTAAGATTATCATGCAAAGGTTACTTTCCGGATGTTTCCCCATATTGTAATGGCCATTCTGTTTACTGGCAGGGGTCATTGCATTGGCTGAGGGATAATGGAGGCATCATTGCTTTCAATGTCAAGGACGAGGGAGCCTGGATCATTGAAACACCGCCAGGTCTAAACTGTAACGACAAAGGCATCTGGTTTGGCATTGCAGAAGATTTGATCACAATTGTCTCAACTTCAAGTGGAAATTTTGTCATCCATGTTCTCGTTGACTATAACAACTTTCATTGGGAGATTAAGCATCAAATTACAAGCACTATACTGGTAAATGAAAATTATAATTGTTTTATACCATTCTATGATGGTAATTGTCTTGTTTTAGCGAGGGGGAAATGTGGAGAAGATGGAGAATTGTTTGTGCATGATGTTGGCTCCAAGGAGGAGAAGAAGATAGGAATTGTGCGAAATTTTAATGAACTGAGGCTCTTTCATTTTGTTCCTTTTCTGAATGAGATTAGTGGTGTTAACAATGATTTCAGTAATATAATTGACAAATTAGGATGGTCTTATTTCTTCGACAATATGCACCGATACTCGGATGAAGAAGATGAGGACATGCAAGTGGCTTTTTACTTCGATGATAAAAAAGAATGTTCAAATGCATTACAGAAAGACATGCAGCGAATTGTACGGATCATAGACGGAGGGTTCTCCCCTGGGGTTGATAGTGTTATACTCGAGTCGAATGAGAAAGACCTTACCCTGTAATGCCAATTGATCTGATGAGATGTTCCATAACTTGTATTGATATAATAAAAAGTTCATTCATCTCAAAGAGAATGAGTTATGCAGACTGAATTACTTGTATTGTAAATCGAATGTGGCTCAAAGGTTACCAACTTTAAAAGTATATTTTGTCCTGTGAATACATTTCCCCACATAATTTGTCGATCGAATCACTGATTCTCTTTATTACGGTTGCAAGACCAAAACTCAAAGGGACTGACGGGGCTTGCTGCACAAGCGGTGGAGCATGTGTTTTAATTTGATTCTCTTTAGTACGGTTGCAAGACCAAAACTCAAAGGTACTGACGGGGCTTGCTGCACAAGCGGTGGAGCATGTGTTTTAATTCGACACAACGTGCAAAACCTTACCAACCCTTTATCGAGCGAGCGTTTAGTTTGATAGTGATGACACAATAATGTAATGCAATTATGATAGTAAACTCACTGACATTATATCATTTTATGCTATTGCCAAAAAAAAATTAAGACTTTTTTATAATTGTAACAACCAAAATTAGCAAGTAGAACCTTTTTTCTGGAACAGGGGTAAGATATATCTTGTTCTCCATATGAGGATTTTGTATCAGGTGAAACGGAATTATGCTAATATTAAGCTTTTTTTCAAAACATTACAGAAGTTTTATTTGCATCATGGAGGAGAAGAAATTAACGTTGGTTCAAAAAACTAACTTAAACGGAATGAAATTAGACAATACATATCCCAATTGAATATAATTTTAATCTCAAATTTGTACTCTCCAAAAAATAATGTCTCGTAACACATTTTTTGTTTTTTTGCTAAGTTTATTTTAATGCTCGACTCGATAGTTAAACGATTAATCTCGTGACACATTAGATAAGCTATGTAACTGTTCATACAAATCGAAACACTCTCTCCGTCTCTTTTTAAATTTGATTTTAGAGAAGTGTTTCTCTCTTAATATTCGTCGTTTGAAAATTTCAATCAAGTATTAATTGCTAAATTTTTAATATTACTCCAACTATTAAATATAACTTTTGCTCTCTCACTATTTTTTGCCCAATAAATAACACCCTCTTTTTTCAATACAAGGACGATATAGATAATTGATATTATATTTAATGCGCTATGCAATCATTTTTTTAATACTTGTGCATAATTCTAAAACGACATATATTAAGGGACTGAGAGAGTAATTTTTATGGGTACTACACTTCCTCCGTTCTTTTTTACTTGTGGCTTTAGAGAATGAAATTTGTTCATTTTTACTTGTCGATTGTATATTTTAAGAAAGCATTAATGACTTAATTTTTCATATTATCTCTGTATTAAATACCAACTTGTCTGTCTTTCATCTTTTTCAATAAATTTTAGAATAGTTGTATTGAGATTTTATAACTATTTTGGTCAATCAAATAGAGTGTTAATTATATTTTTTTAATATTTGTGTTCTTTTTCTAAAACGACAAGGAAAAAGGAATAAAGGGAGTAACATATTTGATTTTGTTCTTACAATAAATAATAGGGATAATTTCTTCGTTAGTTCCCAAATTATAGTTGTTTTCATGTTTAGTTCTCTAATTATTACTTTTTTCTCAAATTTTGTCCCCAAATTATATATTTTTTCATGGAAGTCTCCAACACATAATAAATTTTCAACTTTAGTCCTCGATTTGTAGCTTTTTTAGGTTTAGTCCTCAATCTATAACTAATTTTCATGTTTAGTCCCCTTTAAATTTTAAAAGCTCTGTTTTTTGTAAGGTTCAGGTTGTGTTTGATAAATCTGGGAATTAAGATCTGAATGATTATGATGTCTTAATAAATTAGATCATCTGAATGGTTATGAGGTCTGAATCTAAAAAATTGTTTGATAACAAAAAAGTAAGTTGTCTCTTAATGACACTATTTTACCATTTTAAAGGGTAAAATTTTATTTAATAATTTTAAATATTCAATTTAATAAAAATGAGTGCATAATATTGTTGAATATATTTATATAAAAAAAATTATCAAAAAAATTTCATTAAGAGGTACCTCTTAATTATTAAGATTTTATTTTCTGTCTTACCGATTAAGAGGCATTCAGAGGTTACAAAAAACAAAACAAACAGCATCATGCCTCTTAACGAATAAGAGACAGTCCATTAAGAGGCAATCAGATGTAAACAAACAACACCTGAGACTGCAAAAATTATAAGTCTGAGTATGAAATACACGAAAAAATCAATTACGAGACAAAACATGAAAAACAATTATAATTTGGGGACTAATAAAGAGATTTTTCCTAAATAACATAACATATTTTTTATATTTTATTTATTTTTATCAACAATTAAATTAACAATACCTATTTTTAGATGGAGTAAGTTTAAGAGGATCTTCCATCTAAATTCCCATCATTAATCCTTTATCCTTCCAAAAATGAAAGGCTATATATCATCTTTTCTTGAACACTTGAGGACCAACAAAACTCTTGCCACACCATTCAACCTTAACAACAAGCTTAAAATTCCCATATAAATTCAACCACAACTTTTACCTCATCCAAAACCAAACCTTTTCTTCCACTTGAACAAATTTATTAACTCATAATTTCATATCACATAATCAGCCAAAAAAATATGTCCAATTTGAAATATAACAATAAAAGAATGATGATGAAGGTACTCATTATATTGTTGGTCGCTCATATTTTGTGCATGGCTAGCTCAGCCTTGGTCGAGGCCGACCACGACAAGCCATTGGAGGTACCATCTTACAAGGTCGGATGCCTCTTTAAAAGATGAGGCATTCCCATGCACATATAGCCATGGAAGAAGAATATTGAATATTAGATCTCAACTTGTTTTAGATCTCTAGATTGTATATTAAGATTCAAGGTAAATTACATTCCACTTTTTTTCCCAATATTATTTTTCGGGTATTAGTTGCACGGTCACGAAATGGTGTTGTTTTTCGATCACATTTTATAAAATAAAATGTGTTACTGTATATGACAACAAATTGATGTCGACATTAGATTAATTCCGACATATATGAATATGTGAGATATGAGGATATGGGATCCGGTTACCATATTTTATGGTAGGTTGGTCAATTGATCAATAAAGTGTTGGCACGTAGGGAGAGATCACCTCTCAGTCTGCGTGTCGACACTGTATTGGTCAATTGACCAAAGTTAACTTAATGTTAACCACTCCCGAAAATATGCGATAGTAAAGAAGGGTTTATTGCTTGCAGTTCCACATTAATCGTAATTCACATACGACAAGAAATTAATCGACATTTAAATCATTTTTTTCTATAAATAATTTTGTTTAGTAACAAAGTTTAATCTAAAATTGTTTCAATTTAATAATTTTTTTTCTAGTAATAATTTTATAAGGTGGCATCCCACCCAAATGTACTAGAGATTATGGTATATAAATATTTGGTTGTCATTTTCCATTGATATACACAGATTTTGGTCGTGTTCAAAGTTTTGAATTTTGATTCTTCCCTTAACACAATTGGTTCAATATATTTTTGACCAATTTCTATCAACATTCATAGCTGTTGTTAGCCTGGCCTTTCCACGTACACAAAGTGAAGTGGACTTTAAATTTGATACCTACGTACAATAATTATTAAATTATTTTATTTTTAATCTATCAAGAGCTGTTCACACTGTATGTATGCTTTTGACTGAGAATTGTGAAAGCTACCATCCCCATGCATTCCACATCCATCTTTAGTTGTAGCTAGCAATTCATAAAATATTCTATATGTACCATAATATAATATATTATTATGATATTTTAGATAATTTTATTTTTTTAAAATTATTTGATATTTTATATAATTTAGAAGAATTAGTCACAATCTTTCTAAAATTATCCCTCATGAAAAAATGTTACCTATAAGAGAGAAGGAGAGTATGAGATAAGTATATGGTAAAAGTTATTATAAACAATTGATACTATATTAACGGTATACGCAAGGAGTAGGGAATGGTTAGCATGAATTAATTTTGGTTAATCGACTAATACAGTGTCGACACTCAGGACGCGATAGGAGTGTGCAACCGGTAAAAATCGGCCCGAACCGGACCGGTACCGAATCAGTACCGAAATTAGCCAAATTTCGATATCGATACCGGTTGGACCGGTTTACCGGTTCGGTACCGATTTTTGCCGAAAATTAATATAATTATTATTATTTTTTTAATTAATATTATTATTATTTTTATTATTATAATCATTATTTTATTATTATTATTAATTATTTATTAATAATAATAAAAAAATTAGAAAACTAATATATACCGGTCCGGTTCGGTAAAACCGAACCATAAATAGGCCGTACCGAAAAACCAGTATATACCAGTTTTTTTGTACCGAAACCGGACCGGTTATTTTTATACTAAACCAACCGGTTCGGTCCGATCCGAAAAATCAGAAAATCGAAAAAATCGGATTATATGCACAGTCCTAGGCCGGAAGGTAATATCCCTACCTGTTACTATTGTATCGGTCAATTAACTAACTTACCATAATGTTAACTTTATTGTAACCGAGGGAGTAGTTGGAATATCGAGTTTTTACATGAGCATGCGCGATGCTAAACAGTTGGGCATAAGATAGTTATATTGTATACGTGGTTTGTATAATTATTTGGCGGATTATTAGTCACAAACTGACAACTAATATTGGTTGTGAGTCTTTTACATGTCAGGAAACAATGTGGCATACTCTGCTTTATTACAGAGCTGCTTTTACTATAACCAATTTTTACTCCATGAAGAATGGAAATTAATGCAGATTCTTATATCTGCATGATAAAGAGAGTATATTTGTTTTTGTTATCATGCTTGTTTTTATGCCACCTTAATTTAAGAGTAAGACACATATCCACTTTCTTTGAAACCAATGGTTCCTAAGTGATGATGAGTACACTTCTTCTGGAACCCTGGATTAATGGTAGCTTAAAAACTAAGTTTATTTTCTTCTTTCAAATCAACAAATCTAGGAAGTTGGAATTGAGAATTGACACTCTATTTTCTGGATTATCAGTTTTTTTTTTTTATAAAAAAAATTGTAATTTAATTGAAAATTCTAGTGGACACACCACATCTTTGACCACACATGCCTTGAAATCTTTGTCAAACTTTAATTTAACATAGAACATTCTTAAGGTTTTGTCATTTGTGTGGTTTGAAATTTACTCTCATGTTAAGGATTATATCTGGAGCTTTCAATTACGGGAGGATAATACTGCGCCAAAACTAATGATTTGGACACCGAAGTTGACACGTTTTATTAAATATCCGATTGAATTTTTAATTTTTCAAATTAACTCACTGAACTAATTTTTATTTTTAAATTGGGTCATTCCGTTAAAAAAAATTGACAGACGTTAAAATATTGCTTATGTGGCGCTGACGTGGCAAAAAAATTAAAAATATTGCTTATGTGGCAAAAAAAAAATCAAAAACAGATTTTAAATTTTTTTTTAACATTTTAAAGTTTTAAAAATAACAAAAACATAATAAAATAAAACAAAAACAAAAAAATCAAAATATCTTTTCTTCTTCAACTAAAAAGATTTAACCATCTTGATTATTTGGCAAAAAATAGAATTTTTTTAAAAACAGAATTTGTTAAAAAATAGAATTTTTTTAAAAACAGATATTTTTAAAAAAACAGAAATTTTTTAAAAACATAATTTTTTTTAAAAACAGTTTTTTTAAAAAAAAACAGATTTTTTTTAAAAACAGACTTTTTTAAAAAAACAGAATTTTTTTTAAAAACAGATTTTATTTAGAAAAAGAAATTTTTTAAAAACAGAATTTTAAAAAAAATATACTTTTTTTAAAAACAGCTTTTTTTAAAAAAACGGATTTTTAAAAAAAAATAGAATTCTATTTTTTAAAAAAGTTCCGTTTTTTTAAAAATTATATTTTTTTAAAAAATTCTGTTTTTAAAAAAATTATATTTTTTATAGAATTCTGTTTTAAAAAAAAGCTATTTTAAAAAAAAATCTGTTTTTAAAAAAATTCTATTTTTTTAAAAAAGTCTGTTTTTTTTTTAAAAAAACTGTTTTTAAAAAAATTCTATTTTTTTAAAAAAATCTGTTTTTTTAAAAAAATCTGTTTTTAAAAAAATTATGATTTTAAAAAATTTCTGTTTTTTTAAAAAAGTCTGTTTTTAAACAAATTCTGTTTTAAAAAAAATTATGTTTTTTAAAAAAAATCTGTTTTTTGCCAAATAATCAAGTTGGTTAAATCTTTTTAGTTGAAGAAGAAAAGATATTTTGATTTTTTTATTTTTTGTTTTATTTTATTTTTTATTATTATTTTTAAAACTTTAAAATGTTAATTTTTTTATTTTTAAAATCAGTTTTTGATTTTTTTTGCCACATAAGCAATATTTTTTATTTTTTGCCACGTCAGTGCCACATAAGCAATATTTTAACGTCTGTCAACTTTTTTTAACGGAATGACCCAATTTGAAAATAAAAATTAGTTTAGTGAGTTAATTTAAAAAATTAAAAGTTCAACCGAGTATTCAATAAAACGTGCCAATTTTGATGGCCAAATCATTAGTTTTGCCATAATACTGCAGTTGCTGTTAAAAATTGCAATTTTCTATTTCTGATCAGCCAAAAGTGATTTTAATAGATAGGGAACCAATAAAAATTTTCAATTATTCTGATAGATTAGATGAAGTCTAGACAATATCTGGCCAGTTTTCTGTAAGATATTGGGGGAATCTAGTCAAATTCAACAGATTAAGCTGCTTGAATTAGCCACCTAACCATGCCAAGTTGATATCCACATTCCTTTTTTTAATTAAAAAAATTGGGTTTTATGTGCCTTGTTCCTCACATAGTCAAAAAAATCAAAGGCTAAGGTGATATTGGATTAGCGGGAGTGATTAGCATGAAATTAATTTTGATTAATTGATCTATATAATGTCGATACGAAAGTTGGGAAGTGATCTCTCTACGTGTCAGTACTGTATTGGTCAATTGACCAACTTAATTAGCCACCTAACCATAATACGTACTTCTCTTTTCTTTTCTTCCTTTTTAGTTCTTACCCTCACTTACTACAATACAATCAAAATCAAACTTCAAAAGCATATATTTTATTTTGGAATTCACGAATAATTACTTACGACCTGACTTAATTAACTGGACCTGATTTTTGGTAATTAAGTTAACCCCTGGGGTTTTATATGCCATTTTTTTTTTCCCTTAGATCATTTCTTTACCACAATAAAATCCCAAAGGGGAGAGAAGGGGAAGGGGGACATTAGACTAAAATTCTAAAGGGCAAAACCCCATCTTAATCTTACCAAAAGAAAAGAACCAAGCCACATGAAAACAATTCAGAAGTCTCCTAGTATTATATTGTGTTCACACTTCACTTTGCATGGATCCCAATGACTTATTGGCTTTTATGCTCACTCTATTCCTTGTATATATAACCTTGTTGCTCTTCTTCTCCACCCACTTGAAAAGAATTTCTCTTCTTCCATTTTCAATCCATTAATATTCATTACACCATTCCACCCAATTCAGAACAATGGACAATGCAAGCTTAAACTCAATGAAAAAAGAGAAAACCAACACTGCACCAAGACGAGGTCAGAATCATATTAAACGGTTGATACTTGAAAAAGTGGTAAACACAACGATCAAGATCACAAGAGAGAAAAAAGGGTTTGTAAGAAAGACTCAAGTAATTCATGATGCAGAGAGCTCCGGCTAGCTCGCCGCCTTCAGGCAGGTATAATATTGTATAATTGTTCAGTGACTTCTTGCATTGTTCTGAATCAGGTGGTGCATTTTTATGACTGTTTCTTTTATGTATTTTTTGGTTTTCATTTTTCTTATAGTAGAATATGACCATCCATTTGGTTCTTGTTAGTATTGAATTTATTTTGATTTTCTCAAGCTCGTACTGTCCTTTTTTCCTCCTTTCTCGATCTCTTACTGGACTTTGTTGTTTGGAATAAATTTATCGCAAGGATTCATACTTATAATTGTTCTTAGTTCATCCAATTTATGAAATTTCTCTCCTCATGGAAAGTGTCAAACCAGCTCAGAGAAAAGGAAGGCAAAATTTGAGTACTGGCCAATTGACACCAGATGCATATCATGCTTCTACCACCAAAGAAATTAGCGAAGTGGTCCAGAGTTTGTTCTTCTGGGCCAAGAGAATTTGAGTTCTAACTTCAACTTACATGAAAAGGTTGAAGAAAGTTGGCAAACTTTTTTTTTTTTTTGCTAAATTTAAATTGTATTAATTAAAATAAAGTTGGCCCACTTTTATTTTTTTTATTTTTTTTTATATATTCGACTAAAATTTTAATATTGTTGTCTTTGACATGAATAAATCTCAATAACTCATGCACTCAAATCACTAATTTTTACCATTGGCCCACTTTGCTTAAGACCAGAATTCAAAAGTTTGACATCATAGGAATGTGTCATCATTATGTCAATGAGTATAACCAAAATAGTCTCATTTTAATTTTAAAAAATTATTCTACAAAAATAGTTTTTTATTAATAATAATATAAAATGATACTACTGCGTATTTATTTTAATAGAAAAACTCAATTCAACTATGTCTTTTGTCCCACAGCAGTTGGAATAAAAATACATAATAAATTATAAATTTTATATTTGGAAAGGAGGGAATATCTTCTAAAAAAGACATGAAAATGATTAAAATAATTCTATCTCTATCATTGGATTTATCAGTCCCATGCTTTTAGCAAACAAAAATTTTATATGAACATGAAAATTAGATACGAGTATATTTAAATTTTATTTATTTATATTTTAACTGAATAAAAATACAAATAGGCATGTCCTTTTAGCTAAAGGTCATCTTCAGTCCCCAGATAATGTAAAGCTATAGGCATCATTAACCACCTATCAGAACAGGGAAAAATTTAGGAATAAACTCTGGAGAGTACTTTAACATTCTCCATGGTTATGAATTTAAAGGTTTTTTTTACCAAATCACCCCCAATCCCATTAAGACGGTGAGAGACTCCAAGCCAAGCTCTCTTAGTGAGAAATGAATTAAGTCCTCAACTCAACCTTCATTATAGTTAATCCAATAATCTAGTTGTAATAATATGGTTGATAATAATTAAAAGGCAAAATTAAGGATTATCCGATTATATTCGGTAGCTATTACATATTATATCTTTTAACTTTTAATTTTTGTAATTATCATATTGAACTAATTTAAAAAATTAAAATTGGGTCATTTTGTCAAAAAATAATTAACGGCCGTTAACTTATGCACATGTGGCATTAAAAAAAAAGGGCAAAACTAATGATTATTCCACTATACTTGATACGAAATATTGTGTACAATATTAATTACTACCCTCATGGGCGGATTTATGTTTTGGCATCATAGGGTGCCTATGCTGAGATTTTTTTTATAGGTATAGGAGAGGATCAGATATATAATTTAATAAATTTAAAGTGGACAGATTAATGGAAGAGATATATTTAGAGGAGACAAAAAAAAATATTTTTTGTTCTTAATTTTAAAATTTAAATGAATCTGTTTTGTAACTTTCATTTGAGCTGCAAATCTACCGATCTACTTTTCGCCTGCTGATCATGAAGAAGTAGATAGGAGATAATCAGACAAATATTTTAAGTTGATTTCAAAAAGTTAAAATTGAAGATAATATTTTTTATTGTTCCAATGAGATGAAATAGTTTTAGATGAAATGTACTGCTCCCTCTGTCCCCATAAAGGATGACTAAATGTATAATTTTTTTTGTTTCAAAAAAAGTGAGATAAAATATATAAAGTGAATGGTACATATGTTATTTAGCGGGGTCTATTAATATAAAAAAATAAAAGTATTCATCACTTTATGTAATCTTGTGAGACCACAAAGGATAAATTTAGAACTTTTTTTATTCTCTTTCATCTATTTTTATTTTTTTTAGTATGTGTGCAAATTGTATTTTGTTCATTTTTTTTGGGACGGAGGGAGTAGTTTATAACTTTGATATATTTAGTTTAGACATTTTGGGACTTTTTTCACTTAAATCATTGTTTTGAAGATTATTTGTGCTATTCATTAGTTATTTTTGTGATTGAACTTTTTAATTTTTTTTTATATTAATTTGTTTAAAATGATTAAGAAAATAAGAAGATTGTGGCAGTGTAAAGGTTCTTTTAAATTGATTAATTTTCCGACAATTAACTTGGCTAGTTGGCTCCCCCGTGATAAATTGCGTGGATTAAAAGTTGTTGTCTACAAGTAATCAACTGGAAATTAAGGACTAGCCATAAATCGTTTAACAAATTCTTGTTGAAGATTCATGGCAATAGACTGATTTGAAATTAATGTAATGCAACTTGCATCTTTTAAGTTAAGTAAACTTTTTATGCATGTTTGTTATGATTAGTTTTTAAACCCATTGAGTTTTTACTCTTATAAGTGTACTTATTACCTCCATTTATTTAATTAACTATATATTGGTTTTTAATTCATATTAAATTTTGTGACTAAATAATTTACATTACTATATAAATTGATATGTTACCAAGTACATGTTACTGTAAATCAATTACAATGTTTGTTTCTATATCAAAATAAGCTACTAATTTTTTTTTAAAAAAATTGATAAAGACAAAAAATTGAAGAACCATATTTGTACATAAATCAAGCGAAACTCAAAGTGGTAATGAGACTAGTGGTGAATCTATTAAGAGGGAAGAATAGGCAGTGCCTATGTTAAATTTTTTTTTATAGATATAAGGACAAGGGCAAAAATAAAACTTGGTAAATTTAAACTTATAGAGGAAAAAAAAAATTAAACTACTACTACACTAAAAAAACTAAACACACGAATATATAATGTATTCAAACTCTCGCTCTCTAGCTCGCTAAGTTTTAGCCCTTCACTTTAATTTTCGGCTTAAAAAAATCTGCCACTGCTGAGAACGGATTCTAGATTCACCCCTGTGCATGCTCTAGCTGCCACAACAACTTGTACTGGTAGGCGATGAGACGGATGAAGGGATGAGGGGATGAGGGGCATGTTGGTGTTTAGCCGTACCACAACAAACTCTTTTGCTGACGCAACAACTTGTTGCGACAAGGGGGAAAATGAGTCCAATCTCGATTATTCATTATTGATATCAATGGCTAGTATCATGATTATTGGAATAGTGGACATAACAACTGGTTGCTATCGATGGGAACATATATATATATATATATATATATATATATATATATATATATATATATATATATATACGGTCCGGATCAAAGTACATACTT
This sequence comes from Panax notoginseng, assembly GCA_016801055.1. Lineage (NCBI taxonomy): Eukaryota > Viridiplantae > Streptophyta > Magnoliopsida > Apiales > Araliaceae > Panax > Panax notoginseng. The sequence continues at coordinate 31,768,903 of CM029014.1, read as the reverse complement.
CTTATCTTACTCACCCGTGCTCACCCCCCTTTAGGCGACGGTTTTGGTCATACAACCGTCGTCTATACTTTTAACGACGCTATATGTTGTCTGTCGCTAAAAGTATAGACTACGGTTGTATGACCAAAACTGTCGCCTAAAGGGGGGGTGAGCACATGTGAGTAAGATAAGGGGTATGCACTTGATCCTTGCATTATATATATATATATATATATATATATATATATATATATATATATATATGGGTCAGGATCAGGTCCGGACGGGAATAAAATTCAGATCTTCTCTTTTTCTTTTTACTTTTTTTTTATTTAAAATAACTAAAAAAAAGTTTAATAGTTTATGGAACTGAAATTTTTTCATAATACAATGTTTTGGGTGTAATTTGGATACATATAACAAAACATGAACAAAGTTAATTTATATGTATCCAAATCACACCAAAAACACTGTATTATGGAAAAATTCCAGTTCCATAAAATATTAAACTTTTTTTTAGTTATTTAAAAAAAAAAGTCCGAATTTTAACAAAATCCGGACTCCCGGACCTGATCAATTATATATATATATATATATATATATATATATATATATATATAATGTGCATAAGTAATCATAACTCTCTTTTCTCAATTATTTGCTCTTGATCTCCTTTAGTTAATTTTAGTCATTATTTGTCTACAATGTTTCTTTGCTTCAAAACAGAGTTTTATGGAAATTGAAGGCACCAAGATGTTAACCAAAAGAAAGGCACAAATTCCACCAAAGAGAGGTCAGATCAAAGCTAAGATATTTTAAAATTTGATGAACAAGGCTATGTTCATCACTACAAGGATTTGGAAGAGAGAAAAACAATATTGACCCTGTTTTTTGCATTTTATTTTTACCAGATTATTACTATATGTTATGTTGGTAATGTAGTATTTGTTGAGATTTTTATAAATAAGTTCAAGTATGCATGAGATAGTAATCCCGCAATTAAAAAAAGAAAACTAATATTTCTACGTGAGTCTCTCTCACATGGAGGTGGGACCAACTTATTATTTATGTAAGAGCGACGAAGTGAAAATATTATATTTTTATATAAAAATATCAGTTCCGTCAACAGTCATATTTTGCAAGTTTGCTGGCATCGGCAGATTCGAAGAGCCGTTTTATAATATAGATAATATTACTATTTTTTATTATTATTTCATGTAATAGACTGGTTTTCTCATAAATTATATACCAGTTGTTTTAAAAGGCATAATCAACAAATTGCTCAATAGATTATTATCTGTTAGTTTATAACTTGTGTATTATCCATTTATCCTTAAATAATTTGATTACTAATAATCTCATTATAGATAACCAGGACTATATACTCGATTATGAATTTGGTCATGTTCTTTACTAAAATTAATTTCCCACATTTTTTGGGTATTTAGGCTTGCTTGTGAGTAAGTTTAACACCTACTTTTCTTTTTCATAAAAAGCCTATATAAAGAAAACATTCAATTTTCATTCCAATTTGCAAGAATTCAGCAGTTCTTGAAAAATATATCTAATCGCCTTGATTTTGGGATTGTATTTTGGGCATAGATAATTTTATTATTTTTTATTTTATTTATTTATTTTATTTTGTACAAGTCCAGGGGCGGATCCAGCCTGATAGCTCAGTGGGGTCAAACTCGAAAAAAAAGTCTCTTACAAATAAAAATATAATAAAATGAATCACAAAACTAAACAATCCTCAAATATTATTTACAATAATATTTTTCGAGATTTCATTGCTTGAATTGTTGCATGATAGCCTCATTTTTAATAGTTACAAAATATCACGCGTATATTATTAAACAGTCATTCATCTCTCATTTGGTTACGGAGTTCATTATTCACAATGTTCATGGCTGAAAATGTCATTTCAACAGTTGCAGTAGCAACGGACAAAAATAGAGCCAATTTAACCAACAAATAAATTTAGGGATACATATCATTCTTTCTTTTCTTAACCAACATTTGAGCCCTTTTTGTACTCGAAATAATAGTACTGTAGTAGTGATGTAGTCTTTTCAAAATTTTAGAGGTAATAGTAGTACTGTAGTAGACTAGTAGCCTTCTCGAAATAGTAGTACTATAGTAGATTAGTAGTGCTGTAGTCTTTAGTGGTAATAACCTTTAGAGGTAATAGTAGTACTATAGTAATATTGTAGCCTTCTCAATTTTTTTTAAGCCGAATGACCCCCTGACCTAGGCATGCACAAACGGCCCGAGGCCTGCAGCCTGGCCTTGATCTGGCCTAAACCCGGCCTGGTCAAAGCCTGGGCCGGACAGGCCTGGCCTGAAAGGCTTAAAAAAAGCCTCCAATTTATGGACAAAATCTGGCTTGACCTGGCCTAGCAAAAAGCCCGGCCTGGCATGGCCTACAGCCTTAGCCCGGCCTGAGCTCAGCCTAGCCCAATGTGACAGTCCTGGCCTGCTTAATCAAAGACCCAACAAAGTAATTTTGTTAAACATAATATGCATGTCTTATTTATACTGCTAAGGCCTAGCATAAATTTGGTGGGTAAGTGATGTGGGACTTAAGAAAAGTCATCCTTTGGCCGCCACTCTAGGAATTCATCGTCTAGTCGATTCTCGGGGATATTTAGGTCCTCTTCTGGAAGGAAAGGGGGCAGAAAAAAGGAATGATAAGGGGTGACCCGAATGTAATTTAATTGTAGAGGAGGGTGACTATGATGATGAAAGTGGGTTTAGCCGCCGCTTTCAGGCTTTGATTATTCTGCTTAATTTTGTTCTTCTGTTTATTGTGCTTTGCCTGATCATATGGGGAGCAGCTAGGCCTTTCAAAGCAGAGGCTGCTGTGAAGGTATTCTTTTATTTGCCTTCATTTTTTTCCCCTGGCTCGATGTATTGTAATAATAGGAGTACTTTTCATATCAAATTACAAGCCATAATAAAGGCATTCCATAATTTGACATTTGCCTAAATGGATATGTTATCATAATTAAGCTCTGGTGTTGATATATTGAATTGGGGTTAGAAAATTTGGGCACAAGTGTTTGCAATGGTACTAAGCATAAAGCATACAAGAGATACATGCTTTAAATTGTATGTGTATCCTTCTTGGCCCAAGCTTTCCACTGCCAATACTCTGTCTACTAATTCAATTGCTTCTAATTCAATGACTACTGCATCACCTTTTGCACACTTCGTTGATACAACTTCTACTCAACAGTCTTCTGCAGAATCTAGTAACACACAGTCCTCCAACTATAATGGAACACTTTCAGAGGCTCAACTGAAACAAGTTATGCAAGAAGTTCTGCAGCATGCTCCAAGAGGAGCATAAGAGGTGAAGAAAGAGGAAGAAGGTTTGTTTGTGATAATGGAGTTGTCTGGTAATGAGAAAAATGAGGTTAAGATTTGGGTGCAAGATGGTAATTTATATGTAAAGGGGGAGTATATACATTCAAATCCCACATTGGTTAAAGCAGATTAAGAATGGTGTTCTGGGTATATATATATATATATATATATATATATATATATATATATATTCAAATCCCATATTTTTTAGCAATCAGTTCTTCTCCTTCCTTTGTTTGATAAAATGAGGTGAGTTCAATTAAAAATTTTAAAGTTGTTACGTAAGTGGGCTTAACCTGGACCGGCCTTGGCCTGGCCTGGGTCTGGCCCGGGCCTGTGCAACAGGCTCTCACAGACCAAGATTTTGATTCAATTATTCGGTCTGACTTAGCCTTTTATGATTTAAGCCTGGGCCTGATCCGGCCTGGTCAATGGTCAAAGCCTGGCAGGCCTAGACCAGGCCAGGCCAGGCCAGACGGCCTGTATGTGCATGCCTACCCTGATCCATAAAATTTCAGTGGGGGCAGGTGCCCCCCTGCCCCTAACATAGGTCCGCCCATGTGTACAACATGCATGGAGTCCAACCTCCTAATCTCTCTTTTCCCTTTTCTTGGTTAAATCATTATTTCTGTCTTCGCAAATCATAAGTGACCAGCTTTTCCTTTTCTCTCGACTTTTCTAAATCCAAATTAAAAGAAGTGCTGATGTGAAATGAAGATGACAAGGTCTATATATATATATGGGTCCTATTTCACAGTTACCGACGACACTATTGAAACTAACAGATATGTAGTCGTTCATTCGATTAATTGAGAGTTGAAATTAATTTTCTCTTGAGCTTGACCGCACCTTCAGTGCAACTCCTTCTTATGGCCATGATAATGACTATTATACCCTCATTTCGACTTTTAAAACTAACCGTTAGTAAGACCTGACATCAGTTTGAAAAGCCAACATATTGACTATTACGCTGAAGATGAAACAGATGAATAATATATTTAATGTACTCCAATATCTCAACATAATAATAATAAAAAAAAATATCAAACTTAGAAATATTAGAGTACACTAAATTTGATATTTTGATATCAAACTTTTTAAGTTTAATATTTTTTTTCTTAAACTTAAACAAAATATTTTTTAAGTTTGAAAAAAATATCAAACTCAGAAACTTTGATATCAAAATATCAAATTTAGTATATTTTAATATTTCTAAGTTTGATATTTTTTTTTCTTATTATTATGTTGAGATATTTGGAACCTATATTCTTCTGGTAGCTCACTTTTTTACTCTAGTTTTCCTTCCCCTTTAGAAAAATACAGATTCCCCCCTCCCCCCTCCCCCCTCCCCCCTCCCCCCTCCCTACCTATTCAAATCATTACTTACCAAATATCAGACTCCCTCCGTTCCTTAATATAGGTCGTTTTAGAGTTGTGCACAAGTATTAAGGAAATGATTGTAAAACATTAAATATACTATCAATTATTTATATTGTCCTTGTATTGGAAAAAGATGGTGTTATTTATTGGGCAAAAAATAGTGAGAGAACCAAAGTTATATTTATTACTTAGGGTAATATTGGAAACTAAGTCATTAATGCTTACTTGAAATTCTCAAACGACTTATATTTAGAAATAAAAATATTTCTCTAAAACGACTTATATTAAGGAATAGAGTGAGTATTATATATGTATATAACTGCATGCCACTATATATATCAGTCAACAAAGTACTTCTTTCTAAATGGAGGAACAAATTAAGAAACTTACTTATAACATTAATTATATTGTGGTTGACAATACTAACCTTCTAAATTTTTACTAGTTAATTAGCTTTAGCTTAAAGTAAAATTTACTCAATTAATAGATATAATGTTTTTGGCCCCTCCTATATATTGTTAAATGCATCTTTTATTTTATGAGTTTAAATTAATTTTTGATTTAATTTAGACCCATTAATTAATTAAATTTAAATAAAATTACAAGTGCATTTGATAGTCTATAATAAGGAGATTTAGAAAGAACAATATATGATTCAAATATGAATTATATATTATATTTTAATTACATCCAAAGTGGAGTATATGAAAATATGCATTGTTGTTTGCAAAAACTATTTCCTTTAAATCTCACATTGGTTAGAAGTTAAACTATTTAATGTTTTATAAGCGTAAGGAGAATACTTTAATTTACTTGTAGTACTAAAGAAAAGATTTAGATCTGGTCACAATGACGTGGTACAAAACACCACCTGCCCGCGCCCTCTGTCTTGCGACTATTTTTTAGATAGAGTTCGAACAAGGTGAACTAGATTAAATTGCAAGCAAAATTATTTCAGCAGTTACAATAATTAATAAGCACATGAACATAAATTGTTTTTATATTAATTAAAGTTATGATTACATAATATAATTCTGAAACTGATACTTCAGTTAATAAAATTCAGTTTTATTGGAGGGAAAGCCAACCATTTTTTCTCCCTATATCTTCTTATGCTAAATTATATATTTCGACATTTACAAAATAGTAGATATAGAGATTCATTAGTGATTACTATCATTAATGATTGCCATCACTGTGAATATATAAGTTTGACATATATTCTGGAGGTATATTGTCATTAACCTTTAGCAAATCTTTGTGATAAGGGTCAATAAATACCTTAATGACACCTTTTTTTTTCATATATAACTTTGAATATATATATGATAACAATTTAGTGATTATAGTCAAAATTGAAGTCGCATGCATGTGTGAATCTCAACTTTTGACCAGACCTCCCTTGAATTCCTTTTCAAACTCAAGAACTCAATCTTTCTTTCTCATATATATATATATATATATATATATATATATATATATATATATATATATATATATATTTGTACTTTTCATTTTTTACATAAATTAATTTTTCACACTATGACTATTATAGTGCAAGTAGGTATTATTGTCTCCTTGCTACTTGTTGGGTCATGATATTTCTCATATTGGGCCTTATGGATTGGGCTTAATTATCCAATTAGTCTATTGGGTCTCCCCTATTGGGTCTTGAAGATTGGGCCTAATTCTCACATTATATCTCCTTAATATTGGGTCGGGTCAATGAATTGGTCCATTAGATCTTTTAATATCTAAGTCTTTGACTTGCAATGATGAAAGGAGGTGACTATTGGCCAAAAGGTTGAAAATCATTAATGTGGATGAGATTTTATCCGGCCGGCGGCATGCACAGTGGGAAAAAGGTGACAACCTACACATATCCGGCTGAGACCATAGAGGAGTGGGGGGCAGCTGTGTCAGATTAGGGTTGGTGGCACAAAAAATCGAGCATGAGAGTATAGCCTAGCAAGGGAGTCTCCTAACAAGAGGTACGTATACACACAACCCATAATTTTTATCTCTCTAGAGACACTAGATATTTTATCCTCCATTGTTAAACCTTGAACGGCCTGTACTGACTCTCACGCCTGAGCTATCCCCCGACGGTTCAGCCGTCAAGCTTTTGGTGTTGACTGTGTTTACTGTGCAGGATTAGGGCGTCTTACGTGATTGGGACGTCACCGAAGATCTTGACGTTAACATTGGCGCTAGAAGGAGGGCTGAGTTCTGTCCTGAGTATTTTTCAATCACACATTGTTGTAACGCCCCCAAAATAGGTCCATTCCATTCAACCCATTTTGAGTCGCCAAATACATGGTACAGATAACAACTACAACTTTATTACAACAATTATCGTGTAAAATACAATAACACATATGCTGTGAGTTTAGATACAAATATATACCAACTGTGACTCAATTCCCAACCTTGGATAGCACGTCACAATGACACCTTACATAAAGGTATAGTCAAAAACTGTTTTAGAAATTAGAATCTTTGGGACGTGCTCAAGGAAACCCTCGTACATGGGAGGCCATGCTTCTAGGCTATGATAGATATCATATGGCCACAGAATTATCCTTGGTTGACCCAATAGACCCAAAAAAAAAATGAGAAGATTACTATCATATTCTTTCCAATGGTGAGTCTTCTCTTGACATATCATTATCTCCACTGTCTCTAACTGAGAATTATACTTTAAACAAACACCAAGAATATATAGGTAGTGCTCGTAAATATACTCGACAAGTGGATGTGCACAACCATGTCTTATGATGACACGAGGTTGTGTGTCGTTAGACATCTTGTATGATAGTGGCAAAACACCCTTCCAACGTTGGGTTCACTTCATCCTAGATGATTCACCAAATATAACTACTAAATGATGACCACCGTTCTATTCCCCTGTTACCCCCGCTCGACCCAGCTACACTCTTATTACCTGAAAGGAATTGTGAAACAGAAGGGTGAGCACAACTAGCACAGTAAAGAATATCATGACTAAAGATAAATAAGTTATCAATAGCCTTCAACAGAATTAAATCAGAGATTTAGAACATATGGTAGATGATAAAACTTTTCAACCATAGTTGCAGCGGAACGAGCAATCCATTAGAAGAGTCAAATAGACTATAAAGTCTATTATCTTCTCTATGTTAAAAGTCCACCAACAATATTTTATCCCTGTAACATCAATCAACAATTCCTGTCCACAATCACATGTATAACTCATAATCATAATTGTAGTTCTAAATTCCTCTTCTCATCTAGAACAAAGATAATTTTCATCACTTGTCTTTACCTGAAACATCAAAGATCATGGTTATACCAAATCACAGTTCCTGTTCATAATCATACTAATAATTTCATCTTTGCACTACGGGCCAAAGATATTCATCAACAACTCATCTTTGCACTACATGCCAAAGATATTCCTCAACAGCTCATATTTGCACTACAAGCCAAATATATTATTATCTCAAAGAAATATATAATCATTTCAGAATTTATATAACCAACAATTATAACCACGTTGATCATTTCGCCTTTGCACTTAAGCTAAAGATATTCAATTATAAATTCAATGGTCATGATCATACTAGTCAACAATTTAACTTTGTACAACTGGCCAAAGAGAACACATAGTCATGATCGTACCAAAAATCTACCCATCTTTACACTCAAGTCAAAGAGAAATATCATCATTAGGGTTATAAAAATATTATATATGATAATAAAAAAATAATATGATCAACATATAGTTTTAATCTCAAGAGATATATTCATAAATCAACTATAATTTGGTTAGAAAAAGAAACCAATTTTGTCATGAATAGTAACTCGTGAATAGTAACCCATGAATAGTAACTCGCGAATAGTAACTCATGAATAGTAACTCGTGAATACTAACTTATGAATAATAACTCGTAAATAGTAACTCATAAATAGTAACTCATGAATAGTAACTCGTGAATAGTAACTCATGAATAGTAACCCCGGCATGAAAAGATAAGAATTTTACAAGAAAAATCCTACCAATATTTAGGTATAATGATATTGAAAGAAATAATATCATTGATAAAAAAATAACATCCCTTACGACAATATCCCTTACCTCAAAAGAGCAGTACTCCTGACTGGAATAACGCTGAACGAACTTGCACCGTATAGCAACACTCAAGATATCAAAATACTCACAAGAATACACTCGATAATATAGAGAGAGAAATAGAGAGAAAACTTCAGTTTCTGGTGTGATTTTCAATTCTAACCTAAGCACCCTATTTATAGGAAATTGCTTAGAACACTAAAGCAGAAAATTGAATATAATAATATTATATTTACAAAATTGTCAAGCCCACGTTAGAAGACCTGAATTCAGCCCATTCTTATCACATGTTGAGCCCACTAATTTACAAAAAAAAAATGTTTTTCTCTAAAATAATAATTAAAACTTCCAAAAATCAATTATTTCGGAACTTCAGAACTTCAATAATTCATAATAAATAGCCCTTTTGTCAGAAAATTCGAAGCTGGCGAGTTTTTATAGGAAATTCAATTCTCTACAACTTTGCAGAAGAAAGTGTTTCCAAATTCCAAACAAAAATTGACCGAAATCCATAAACGGACGATTTTATAGTCTATAATAAATTTTTGGCCAAGAATTGTGTCCACCAACACACAAAACATGTGTTAAACATTTAATCCAACAAAAATATTCTTCCTCCTCATTTATTCATATATCTCATATTTATTGTAAAAATATCACCATTAATATATTATTAAAATAATATATTTAAATGAATTATTTTATCAGAAAAGATAAAATATTAATTTTTAATAATTGTCACATTAAAATTTTTCTCCATCTATATCCACATAAAATCAATATTTTTCTCATCATATAAATCAATAATTAATTATTCACAAATAATATTACAGAATCACATTACTGACAACCAGGCAGTTCCTAGGAAATAGGGGGCTTTCTAATAAGGATCTCACCTTACTGGCGCGCAATTAGATGACCAAACCTCTCCTTAGACAGAACTTTCTAGACATTGCCAATAATGTTATCTAATAATATTATTCAGATAATATGAATTATTGCTCCGATAATAGAAAATACTGTGTAGTGACAATTATTAAAACAACAGTAATATAAAATATCAACGCAGCAATTATTGAATCAATAAAATAAAATACTGAATAGTAATTACTGTAACAATTATTGAGTAATGCCTTCTTACGTAAAAATTAATAATTGGTGCAATACCGTGTGCTACTGTGTAACAACGCGTATTACTGTATTTTAACCACCGGGTATTCCAACAGTGTTAACGGTAACAACTACGCCGTTATTTATAAAAACTTAATTTTTATCGTTATCTTCATCCGACCGTTTTTCGTTATAGGGCCCATAAATAGCTGCGCCGTCGTACGAATATTCCCCGACAGAACGAATATTCCACGACCAAACAAATATTCCCCGACAACAATGAATATTTTATAACCACTTGCGTATTTTGAAAAGTTTTCACATTTCACCCATAACTTTAACTTTTTATCAATTTAACCATTTACTGAATTGTAATTATAAGAAAAATTGAATACTTTTATTTCATAAAATTCGGGGTCTTACAATTGTGGTCGTTCTACGTCGGTATTTATGGAAAAGAGTAGAACACCTACGCCTGAAGGGCAGCCGAGGGCTGCCAGTGAATCAATACCGCGAGTGTCTGTCAAGGATCGTTTGGGACCCGCACTAAGTGTTCATGCCAGCACAGCGTCCAAACGTTCGCATGGAAATTCTCGTCCGAGGGCTGTGAGTAAAGCTAAGAGAAAGCTAGTTTTCACGGCAGAGAAAGGGTTTGGTCATGGTCGAAAACGAGTAGAAGACACCTCGCCTAGAACTCGATATCGGGATGACCAGGACAAAAAGGCCTCCCGGTTGGCTAAGATGGCAGACGAAGCAGATAGGGCCGTGGAGGCACTTGTGAAGCAACGACAGGATATAGCTGAGCAGATGTCCCGAATGGCAGAGTTGAGGGACGAAGCGTTCAGCTATGTCCAATCCGAAGAGCATGGGCATCAGAGTGGAAAAGAACCTACCCATTCAGGGCGTGAGTCTTGGGGCCAACCTCGAGAAAGAAGAAGATCAAAAAGCCCTACCCCTCAAAGATCGAAGAGGGTACACCACCCTGCCGATTCTAAGGAACAAGGTCGAAGTGAACGAAGGGGCTGATCCAGGGAGTGTACCCCGGAAAATACGAAGAAGGCGCTCGTTGTTGCGCATTCTCACCAAAGCCATAGGACCCAAAGACGAAGTAGATCTAGGGGCCATACACCAGAAAGCCCACCGGGGGCATGACGCTCTGTCGACCATCATCATCGTAAAAGTCCCTTGGGAGTTAAGGGTTCCATGGCAAGAGACCGATCTACTGAAAAGAGGAAAGATTCCCCAGAAAAAGAAGCGCCATCTCAACCAGAAGGAGTAGATTATTTGGTCAAGGAATTGAAGGAGCTTCGGAAACAGTTAGCTGAGGTTCAACAGGTGAAGGATACTCCGGGAAAGAAAGCGTCCCCATTTTTCTCGGATATCCTTAAGGAGAAGGCAGACACCACCAAGAAGTTGCCTCATATAGAGAGTTACGATGGATCCGGAGATCCATACGACCATAGCCAGGCATTTGATCGACTGATGGATTATTACGATTTTACCGATACGGCCAAATGCCATACGTTCGTTACAACCCTGAGGAAGGACACGAGGCAGTGGATGGGAACTTTGCCGGCCGATTCGGTGTCGTCATGGTCTGAGCTATGTGACAAATTCCATGCTCATTTTGGGAGCAACCGAAGAAGAGGGAAGCCCACAGGTTCTTTAGCACAGGTCAGACAGTTCACCGATGAGTCCTTGGGTCAGTATGTGAAAAGGTTCAGGGAAGCAGTTGGTCAAGTGTCGGACCTCAATGATCTGCAGGCTATAGGTTTATTTCAGAATGGTTTGGATCAGGTAAAGTCTGAAAAGTTGGTGAAGAAGCTGATGTTTAACCACCCGAAGAGTTTGGCAGAAGCCTTTGACAAGGCAGTAGGTTACATCGTAGTGGAAGAGGCCATGAATAGCCTAAAGCGATATTCTTCGGATCGGATAAAGGGGGCCGACCTTCCCAAAACCGAAGGTGATCAGAGGAAGATGAGAGGGTATAGCGATCGGCCAGAAGGCAGTTCGAAGAAGTACAACAACTCATGACGACAAGGAAGTAGTCGTCCACCAGCGTCCGTCCCGAAAGTGAATTAGGTTTACACCAAACTGAATACGGATAGGTCGGTAATTTTGGACCAGATCAGGAACCAGCCATTCTTCGAGCCACCTCGTGATAATTACAGGACAGGACAGGGCAACTCTTGGAAGTATTGTGGCTATCATCAAGCCGCGGATCATGACACTAATGAGTGTTGCAATCTGAAGGACTTCGTGGAGAAGAAGATTCAAAGCGGTTTGCTGGTTCAGTATGTGGCCGGGAGGGACCAACAAGATCAGCAGAATGCCGACCGTACTGTTCAGACGGTTCAAATGGTTCCACCCATCCAAAATGCTCTGACACCGCCGCCAAGGCACGTCGTTGATGTAATAACTGGTGGGACAGTAAGGAAGTTAGTGGGGAAGAAGAGAAGAGGATATTTGGATTCGATCATGTCTGTGGCGGGTGCTCCCCCGAAGATCGACAGACCATTTTTCGGAACTGTTATCTCTTTTACCGATGCAGATTATCCTCCGGAGCCCATCGAGCCACATGAAGGAGCGTTAGTGATCACTGCACAAGTCGGTTCGATGGATGTGAAACGAATGATGATAGACAACAGGTCTTCTGTGGATATTCTGTATGCCCATGCTTATCATAGGATGCATCTTGATGGGCAAAAGATGGAGGTCGGGTAGGAGGCTCCTTTGTACGGTTTTAGCAACGATCCAGTCAAAGTTACAGGCACTATTGAATTCCCAGTGGTCTTCAGCACAGCTCCTGAGCAGGTAGAAATAACATGTAAATTTTATGTTGTGCATGTAGATTCGGCTTACAACGCCATACTGGGAAGACCTACCTTGATGGCTCTCCAAGTAGTGACTTCCATCCCTCATTTTAAAATCAAGTTCCCTACGGCACATGGAGTGGGAGAGGTAGCAGGGGATTTGGATCTAGCCCGACGCTGTTATCGGAATGCTGTCATTTCCTCAGGAGTAGGGGTCAGCAAGCAGAAGCAAACCATGGCAATTGAGATCGAGCCCTTTACTGAAAGCAGTTCGGAGCCATTGGTTATTCCCACAGGAGAGACAGAAGAGATCGAGCTGGTCCTTGGAAAGAAAGACAAGACAGTGAAGATTGGTTCAGGTTTACCGGAACCTCTTTGGACAAATCTTATGGAACTTCTTCGCTGTTATGCGGATATCTTTGCATGGGAGCTACAGGATATGCCCGAGATCAGTCGAAAGATTGCCGAGCATCGGCTAGATGTGGATCCATCAAAGAAGCCGGTTCGACAGAAAAGGCGGATCTTTGTACCTGAACGTCAATGGATCATTGATGAAGAGATCGCGAAGCTGATAGCTGCTGACTTCATCTTCGAGATAGACTATCCGGAGTGGATGACAAATGTAGTGTTGGTACAGAAGCAGAATGGGAAATGGCAGGTTTGCATTGACTACACCGACCTGAATAAAGCTTGTCCGAAGGACTTCTATCCTTTACCCCATATTGATCCAACTTATTGACGCGACTTCGGGGTATGCACTACTAAGCTTTATGGATGCTTTTTCAGGCTATCACCAAATTTCTATGTGCGAGGAGGACATTCCAAAGACAGCATTCATCACACACCATTCGGTGTACACCTATAAGAAGATGACCTTCGGCCTGATTAATGCTGGAGCCACCTACCAAAGAATGATGAATTTTATCTTCCAAAAGTAGCTAGGAAAGAACATGGAGGTGTATGTAGATGATATGATCGTGAAGAGCACGATGACTTAGAAGCATTTAGATGATCTGGAGGAATGCTTTCAGACAGTCCGCCATCGTAAGTTGAGGCTCATTCCTACAAAGTGTACCTTCGGACTCGGTGCAGGGAAATTCCTAGGTTATCTGGTCAGTCAGAGGGGCATTGAAGCCAATCCGGAGAAGATCCAGGCTATTCTAGACATGAAGACTCCTCAGTCATTCAAAGACGTTCAACGTCTGACCGGCAAGATTACAACTTTAAGGAGGTTCATGTCCAAATCTGCAGAGAGATGCTTACCATTCTTTAACACACTGAAAGGACCAAAAAATGCGAAGACATTCCAATGGACTTCGGAGTGTGAAGACGCCTTCTAAGGCATAAAGACATATCTGTCTTCGGCTCCTCTACTGGTGAAGCCTGCCCCAGCAGAGATTTTGTATTTATATCTAGCAGCTAGTTCATTGGCAGTTGGAGCAGTACTGGTTCGGGAGGTTAGTGGAAAGCAGCATCCAGTTTATTATGTTAGTCACGTCCTAAGAGATGCTAAAACCAGGTATCCGAATATTGAAAAATTTTCCTTCACTTTAATAATTGCTAGTCAAAAGCTTCGGCAATATTTTCAAGGTCGACTCCTAGTTGTTTACACGGATCAGCTACTGAAGAAGGTGATGAGCAAGCCAGAGGTTTCGGGGAGATTAGCAGCATGGACTATGTAGTTATCCCAATTTTTTATTGAATATCATCCCTGAACTGCTATCAAGGGTCAATCTTTGGCCGATTTTATGGTGGAGTGTACATTCACCGAAGCAGATGCTGAGCTGCCAGAAGCAGGGACATCCGATCGAGCAGTTGTAGTTCTTCAACACGGTCAGAGTGCATGGACGCTGTATGTAGATGGGTCTTCTACGGTGAATGTTAGTGGGGCAGGGATTATCTGGACAAGCCCGAAGGGATTCAAGGTACAGCAAGCAATCAGATTTAGGTTTAAAGCAACAAACAACGAGGCCGAGTATGAAGCAGTACTAGCAGGAGTCCAGCTGGTAAAGAGTCTAGAAGTTCAGAAGCTGATTATTTACAGTGATTCTCAGCTGGTCGTCAAACAATTATCGGGAGATTATGAAGCTCGTGGGACCAGGATGATCAAGTATTTGGCAGAGTTGAAGGATCGGCTTCAGTATTTCGTCTCTTATGAATTTCAGGGCATAGAGCGCAACGACAATTCCATTGCCGATGCATTATCAAAGTTGGCCACTACGGATACCGTTATTTTCAATGGGTCAGTCTACTTAGAGGTTTTACAGCAACCGAGTATTCAATACGAAGCGGTAATATGTATCGAGTGGTCTAACTGCTGGATGACTCACTGCATCGAGTATTTGGCAGATGGCGTTCTTCCTTCGGATCAGATACTTGCAAAGAAGGTCAAGTATAAGGGTGCGAACTTCGTCCTTATTGATGGGGATCTTTATCGAAGGGCATTTTTGCCACCATTATTGAAGTGTTTGGTTTCGTCTGAAGCTGAGTATGCCCTTCGGGAGGTTCATGAAGGCATCTGCGGCGATCACATGGCTGCTAAATCACTGGCATACAAAGTTCTTCGACAGGGGTACTACTGGCCAACGATCTTCAAGGAAGCTACTGAGTATGTGAAGAAGTGTGATAAGTGTCAGCTCAATAGTTCGATCCCACATCAGCCACCAGAAGAGCGATACTCGATCTTATCTCCTATACCCTTCGTTGTCTGGGGGATAGATATATTGGGTCCGTTGCCGAAAGCTAAAGGGCAGGTTAGTTTCGTCATAGTTGCTATCGATTACATGACCAAATGGGTAGAGGCGAAGCCGCTTCGGTTGATAACGGAACAAGAGTGTTTGAAGTTTATGAAAGAATCCGTAGTGTTTCGCTTCGGGATTCCTAAAGTGGTGATATCGGACAACGGACGCTAATTCGTGGGATCAAAATTTGAAGGATTTCTGAAAGAGTTGGGGGTTCAGCACAGGAAGACTTCAGTGGCTCATCCACAGTCGAATGGGCAAGTTGAGGTGACAAATAGGACACTGCTGAACGGGATCAAGCGCATACTGGACGAAGCTAAAGGAAGATGGCCAGAGGAGCTGCTCAGTGTGCTATGGGCGTATCGGACCACACCGAGGACTACCATAGGGGATTCACCTTTTCGATTGGCCTATGATACTGATGCCTTAGTCCAAGTCAAAATTGGGTCTCCAAGTCTTCGGGTCAGTCAATTCAAAGAAATCTACAACGACGAAGGACTGAAGGCCAACTTGGATCTGTTAAAAGAAGTCAGAGAAGTGGCTTTAGTCAAACTGGCAGATTATCAACGAAGAGTAGCTAAGCATTACAACAAGGGAGTCAAGCTTCGCAGATTTGAAGTAGGGGACTTTGTCCTCAGAGAAGCCGAAGCATCTACGCCTCAGAACACGGAAAAGCTGATGCCGAACTGGGAAGGGCCGTATGAGGTGGTTGACGTACCAAAGCCAGGAACTTATCGATTAAAGGCATTAGATGGGTCTGAAATCAAGAATACTTGGCACGCTGGAAGGCTTCGAAAATATTTCCAGTAGAGATCGAGTCAGTTTTCCAGAAGTCTGTATATGGTTGTTCATAATCAATAAAAATTCACTTTTTCACGACTGATGTTCTTCCTATTTGGCACTAAGTTCACAACGAAGTAAGGAGGTATGGTCGGACTCGCTGGCCATTCGATGGCAGCCTATTTATTCGTTACCCCGTGTGGTAGTCGAATCCTATGGTCCTTTTAAAATGTCTCTACCCCGAGTGGTAAGCAAAATGTCCCTATATACTTGTTCTACCCCGAGTGGTAAACAAGATCCTGATGGTGCAAGGAGGATCAGCCGAATTCACTTCATACATGATCCATCTTACACTTCGGAAACGATAAGTATACACTACTTTATTTTGTTCAAGTGTCGAGTTCAGTTCATTCAGTTCATTTCATTTCTTAACTTGACTGCTATACACCTTATCTGATTTATAGTTTAAGCTAAGTTCATTCAAGATTATTAATGCTGAATTATTAACAAAAAATGAAGTAAACAGAAACCATAATATAAAACCATTACATAAAATTAAATTTTTTGTGACAAAGTTCTTAAAAATAATCCCAAGAAAGATAAATAATGTTCACATAAAGCTGGAAAAGTCAGAATAAAGCAATAAAATCATCAGGCATTATCCTCTTCTTCTGATGAGTCAAGCAGGGACGGATCCACGTTGACTGCAATCAACTTCTCCTTGTCGCGGCTTCGACAAAGCTCATAACTTTCAGAATGGATCTTCATAATTTCGGAGCTAATTTCATCTGATCGCCGATACTCTTCGCAAACCTGCTTGCGGAGATCCTCGGTTAAGGGAGGTCCCAGATCCCGAAGAGCCCGAAGTTCCCTGATCTCCTCCTCAAGCTTCTGACGCCTTTTCAGATGACGAATATCTTGTGACTCTAACTTTTCGATCGACTTAGCCAGGATCTTATTGCTGGCCTTCAACTCCTCAACTTTCTTCATCCTTAACTCATTTCGCTGCCAGGTCAGCATTCATCTTGACGATCTCCTCGTGGATAGCCTTGGATAACTTTAGTTCCTCTCTGGACGCTTTCACCTCCTCCTTAGTCTGAGCCAACTCATTTCGAAGACCTTCATTAGTGTGAAGAAGACCTTCACGTTGAGTTCTTTCCCGAACCAAAGCGGATTTCAAAATGGTGTTCTCCCTTTTTATTGCCTCTTCTTCGGCTTCAGCTTCAACAGACTTTGGACCCAGACGTCCGAAAATAGCATTTGCCTGCACGTGATTCCACATTATCTGATCAGTTTCGGATATCTATGTATGAAGATAAACACGGAAATTAAAAGAGAAAACCATTCACCTTTGCCAAATAGCTCATGCCTTCCTTAAGCAGATCCATGTTCGAACTGTTACCAAAGCGATGGTCGTCAGTCTCAAGAACGAAGGCATCAAACAGTCGAAAGGGGAAGTTGGCATTAAACCGAGGCCACATGGTTGGAGGGGCCATAGCGTCACGTTAAAATTTAGAAGGCGATTGTCTTGAAAGAGAAGGCATAGATTGATCACGAGTTGGTGAGGGATCCATGTATATGTTTTCCGGAGAGGGCAATTGGGCAGGATTAGGTTCGCAAACCGGTGAAGGAACGGAGGACGAACTTGGATAACTATCAGATGGTTGTTTTCTCTTGCGAGAGAACGAAGGAATGGATTCGATCGGCTCGCCATCGCCTGGCACTTGAGTTTCCACGGCGATGACTGGGGGATTGTTGGTCGAAGATGGGGGAACTCGAAGTTCCTCCACTATCAAGGGAGTAATCTTCGTCCTCAACTTTTTGACACGAAGAACTTTCGCCCGTTCGTGTGAGGGTATGTCAAACAAACTTCTCTTGATTGGGGCAGATTCGGGTGGTGCAGGAGGGGGATTGGATGAAGGGTTTGCTTCGGGGATTGCTTCTAGATTTGTTTCTGGCTCTGTTTCAGGGTCTATATCTCGGCAGATGGATTTAGATTTCTTAGCGGCCCTTTTTCTTCGTCGAGATTTGAGGGGTTCTTCAGGAATAATGGACTCTTCAACTTGTGATTCATTAATCGGAGGATTAACGATGGGTGTTTCAGTGGCGAGGGGATTAGCCTGAAGAGACTCTCCTGGGGGAAGCTCTTCATCAGCATCTGTAACCTTCCCAGCCAAAAAATCTTCAAATTCTTTCACCTCTGAAGGGGTTGGTCTAACCAAGGACACTGCAAAGATTGTGCAACGATAAATCAGAACCAATATTATCAAAGGTTTCACAGAAATATACACGAAAATAAGTTCGAAACTTACGTTTATGATCATACAACCATGCCTGTTTGGAAAGAAGACCATGTTGCCATTCCTCCTTTGGGAAACTATTCAAAAGTTCGATCAGGTCGGCTACACGTTCTTCGGGGATATCTCCGAAGTCAGCAGATATCTTTTCATTAGTCGCCCAATTTGGTAAAGAGGCGATCTATGGTCCCTTAATAAAAAACCATCTCTCATGCCATCCTCTGTTGCTCGAGGAAGTATTTATCAACGACCGCCTCTCGAACTTTTCACCAGTCTTGTGGGCGTGCTTACCCAAAACTTTGAACCCCTTTTCCCTAGTTTGAGCAATTTTGTATACAGTAAAAAAGAAATCGAGAGTAGGTTCGACTCCTAACTCATGACAGAGTGCGATAAAAGCCAAAACATGGATGTAAGAATTTGGCACCAGTTGGGCAAACCCTACCCTAATGAACCCTAAGAGGGTAACCAGAAAGATGTGGAGAGGAAATCTAACCCCCTTTTCAAGCAGAGTCACCGGAACAGCCGTCCAACCTTCTGGGCGTTGGTACATCTTCTCATCAGATTTGGGAGCTCGTATCAAATGGGTATTGGGGATGTGGTAAAGTTCCTTAATCTTCCGTAACTCAATCTCAGAGATGATTGAGGGTGTGTTGGCGTGAAAATATTGTTCCTTATTTTTGAAGAAATCGGAGGGGTTAGGCATGGGTTTCGGAGGCACAGATTTTCCGTCGGGGTTGGCAATCTGGGGGTCTGAGCTCGATACTTCTTCAGTAGGGCTGGGGTTCGAAGGAACGGTGGTGATGGGGGTTACACGGAGGGGGGAGTTCTGGTTCGAGTTCAGAGTCACCATTGTTGAAATTTTGCAAAACTGAGAAGGAAGTTTGAGAGAGGAGAGGAGAACTCAAAAGTCCAGAAATTTGAATTGGCAGGTGAAACTGTCAAATTTGGTAAAGTTTACTTTTCATACTGACGGTTACACGAATTACGAAGGCGGCACATTTAATTTCTGGCAATGATAAGAATTCGAATGGGGAGCATCCGGGTTAATCCTTAGATATTTTATCGGATTGGGCCTCTCGTTTGGACTTTCGGTTTTCAGCTCATCTTTTTCAAATTTAATCCTTAACTGTTTGGGCCTTTTATGTTGGACATCCAGCCATCCTCTGCTTTATCTTATGGACCAAATCGGGTATGTCTTAGTTACCCCTTATCATGGACCATTTATAGTTTTCTATTAAAAAATTCTGTTTAATAAAAAACTAGGGGGTAATGTTGGGTCATGATATTTTTCATATTGGGCCTTATGGATTGGGCTTAATTATCCAATTAGTCTATTGGGTCTGCCCTATTGGGTCTTGAAGATTGGGCCTAATTCTCACATTATATCTCCTTAATATTGGGCCGGGTCAATGAATTGGTCCATTAGATCTTTTAATATCTAAGTCTTTGACTTGCAATGATGAAAGGAGGTGACTATTGACCAAAAGGCTGAAAATCATTAATGTGGATGGGATTTTATCCGGCCGGCGGCATGCACAGTGGGAAAAAGGTGACAACCTGCACACATCCGACTGAGACTATAGAGGAGTGGGGGGGAGCTGTGTCAGATTAGGGTTGGTGGCACAAAAAACCGAGTATGAGAGTATAGCCTAGCAAGGGAGTCTCCTAATAAGAAGTACGCATACACACAACCCATAATTTTTATCTCTCTAGAGACATTAGATTTTTTATCCTCCATTGTTAAACTTTGAACGGCCTGTACTGACTCTCATGCCTGAGCTATCCCCCGACGGTCCAGCCGTCAAGCTTTTGGTATTGACTGTGTTTACTGTTCAGGATTAGGGCGTCTTACGTGATTGGGATGTCACCGAAGATCTTGGCTTTAACACTACTAAATCCCTACGCACTTTTCAAGGAGTTTGTTCATAAAACGTATTAAAAAATCTCAATAATAGTTATTCTATTTGGATGTAAACAAATGCTAAAAGAATAAAAACAACTGAATGTACCTCCTCCTCTAGAAGAGAAAGCTTATTAAACCCCTACTATAGTGAAGTCTTGAGAATTGAAAGGAGGCAGTTAACATAAAAAATGACATGTGTCGTATAAAAGATTACTAAAAATAAGAACAAAGATGATTAGAGGAAAGAGAGTATTTTCATTGTATTTTTGTATATCTTCTATTCTCTTTACACTGTTATTATATATAGATATATGAACATCAATACTTGGAGGTTTTAAAACTCAAAGGTCATAAGTTTCAAAACTTAAGGGACATGACAGTTTCAAAAGATCAAGGATCATTACAATTAAAGATAAGAGGAATGAATCTAGATTTCTATATATATATATATATATATATATATATATATATATATATATATATATATATATATTGTGACACCCCCAAAATAGGTATACAACACCCATTCTGAGTCGCCAACTATATGGTACAAAAAGCAAACTACAACTTCAATAATACAATTGTCGTGCAAAATACGACAACACATATTATGAGTTTAAATACAAATATTATCTTCTAGACAATATCCACACTCAAATAAGTCCTAATTACAATTATTCAAACACTATTTTACAGAAATAGTGAGGACAACTAAAACATCTTTCTAGAACTATCACTCCATACCCCGATTAGATCCTGCTATGTTCTCACCTCCTGAGAAAAAAAATGGAACAAAAAGGAAAGGGGTGAGCTCAACTAGCCCAGTAAAGAATATTATGACTAAGATAATATACAACAAATTATCATTAGTATTCAACAGGAAAAAATCTGATAGAATATAATCGACAACAAGTTTTAGATCAACAACTGCAGCGGGAACAACAAACCATTAGAAGAGTCAAGTAGAGAAAGAATTCTACTATCTTCTAAGATTTAAAAGTCTATCATCAATATTTTATCCCTGTAACATCAATCAATATACATCTTGAATCAAATATTCATCTTTGCACTACAGGCCAAAGATATTCATTTGTAACACCAGTCGATCATGTTCATCTCAACACCTGTTCATCTTTGCACTACATGCCAAAGATATTTAATAATATCATTATTTAGGACTGAGGATGATGAAAAATATCTTAAAAAAAATGAATCCAGTGAGACAGAAGGACAAATAGTAGGGATTCATATAACAGTTTATCCAAGATCAATAATACTTCATAATAATCAATGTGAAGCAGAATTCAAAAATAAAGATCAAAACATGGATACAATCAAAGATAGTAATCATAATAGACATCTTGGACAAAAAGGAAAAATTTTATTTTTCGGTGAATAGTGCCGTATTCGTGAATAGTGCCGTATACGTGAATAGTACCGTATACGTGAATAGTAACCCTGACTCAAAAAGTTCCAAATTTGATAAAAAAAAATTCATATCAATATTTCAGCATAATGATATTAAAGAAAATAATATCATTTAAGAAGAAAATAATATCCCTTACCTCAAAATAACCGTACTTCTGACTGAATATCGGATATGAGGCTGAATGAAACTTGTGCTGAATAGCAACTTTCAAAGTATCTAAATACTCACAAAATATACTCAATAATCTAGAGAAAGAAAGAGAGAAAACTTATGAATTTTGGTGTGATTTTCAATTCTAACTTAGCCCTCTATTTATAGGAAAATGTTAGCACGCCGAAGCAGACTTAACCTGCAACCTGATGGCTTTACCTGCTACTATTCCCACCCACCACATTTGAATAAAAATCTCAGCACATTTCCTCATCAACCAAGAGTGGGGCCCACCAATTCTAGAATTTTCCACCAAAATGATTAACTCCGAAAATTCAACAATTTCTGAACCAGTCATCTCGTAAAATTCATAACAAATCATACGTTCATTTTTAACGGTTCAAAATTTGTGGACATATACTTAACTTATATATGTATAACATATCCAAATATTACCACGATCCAACGGTCGGATTAAAAATTATAACCCTCGCAAAATATCTCAAAAATCCTAATTTGATTTTCAATACCTCCGTTCCGACAAAAATACAGATAAAACACCTCAACATTAACTCCTTTATTTTTAACCACAATAAATATATCCAACATTTATATCCACATATAATAAATATTTCCTTATCATATGAATCAATAATTAATTATTCACAAATAATATTACAGAATCACATTTAGGACAACCAGACCGTTCACAGGAAAGAGGGGGCTTTCCAATAAGAATTTTTCCTTACTGGCGCGCAATTAGATGACCAAACCTCTCGTTAGACAGAATTTTCTAAATATTGCCAATAATGTTATCTAATAATATTATTCAAATAATATGAATTATTGATCTGATAATGGGAAATACTGTGCAGCAATAATTATTAAAATAACAATAATATAAAATATTAACGCAGTAATTATTGAATCAATAAAATAAAATATTGAATAGTAACTACTGTAACAATTATTGAGTAGTGCCTTCCTTCGTAAGAATCAATAATTCTAAAATACTGTGCAATCCGTGTGCTACTGTGCAACCACGCGTATTACTGTATTTTAACCACCGGGTATTCCAATAGTGTTAACGGTAACAACTAAGTCGTTATTTATTAAAACTTAATTTTTGTCGTTATTTTTATCCAATCATTTTCCGTTATGGGGCCTACAAATAGTTGCGCCGTCGTACGAATATTCCCCGACAAAAAGAATATTCTACGACCACACGAATATTCACCGACCAAAAATGAATATTTTATAACCACTTGCTTATTTGAAATATTTGCGCATTTTACCCATAACTAACCACATTAATCAAATCAACCCTTTCTATTTTAAAATAATAAATAGAGGAAATTTAATTTCATTTATTAATAAGTTGGGGTCTTACAACCTCCCCTCCTTATGAAATTTCGTCCTCGAAATTGACGTACGTACCTGGTGTTTCGAAAAGGTGAGGATACCTCGCTTTCATTTCTGATTCCAACTCCCAAGTCATTTCTTCAATAGCATGGTTTCTCCACAAAACCTTAACTTGTGGTATAACCTTCGTGCATATGACATGTTCTTTCCTATCCAATATCTTAACAGGTACCTCCTCGTACGTTAAATCTTCGGCTATCTCGTCTGGTTCTAACGCAATAATATGATTCGGGTCGTCCACATATTTACGTAACATCGATACGTGAAAAACGTTATGAACACGCGACATACTTAGCGTTAAGACGAGTCTATAGGCCACAGTTCCTACTCGATCAAGGATTTTAAATAAATCGAAGGCTTGAGCTTTCTTCTCTTCATCGACTCTTACTTCTAGAATAACACATTCTTACACCTTCTTCTTTATATTCATCAGCTCCATGTCTGTAGCTTGAGCGGCTTTAACGTTATCGATTAAAGTCGATTTTACTCGTATATCGTCACGTGGGTCCCTAGAGTCATTAACTCTATCTCTATCATTTATAAATTATACAAAATAGGTCTTTGTGTTCAACAATATCGCACTCGTACTCGCGTACAATCTTCTACTCAACACGTCAGCTACCACGTTCGCTTTTTTAGGATGGTATAGTCAGAACAGGTTCCGAATGAGTCGCCTCTTGAGCTATTGGAAAATCTTCTCGCATTCCTCGCTCCATACGAATTTTGTATCTTTCTGAGTCAGCTAAGTTAACGGAGTAGTGATTCGAGAAAATCCTTCCACGAATCTCCGATAGTAACCAGCTAAGCCCAGAAAGCTACGTACTTTGGTCACCGACTTCGGTTGCTCTCAATTGTGATTCATATCTCAATCTTGGATAGCACGTCACAATGGCACCTATTGTTTTACCACCACACAAATATAAAGTCCCTTATGGAGAGTCTGGCTTTGGTGCATTCCACAAAGGAAGTCACTAGATAGAGGCTCGGGTACCAACTTCTATAGTTGAGTTTTAACTCCTGAAGTTCAATAGGAGCTATTCAATATGAGATTTTAGAAATGGGTTTTGTATCAGGTTGAAGATCAATACAAAAATTCAATATCACTCTCTAGGTTAGGCCAAGAAATTCTTCAGGAAATACGTTAGGAAATTCACTAACAACAGAAATATCATTCAAATCTAACGTATTTTTGTTCAAGTCCATGACATGGGCTAAGAAATCTTGACATTCATTTTTCAATAAACGAATGGCTTTATGGCTTGGTATGACAGTGATTGATTTTAGTGGTTTGGTTGCTTGAATTCACATAACAGGTTGGTTAGGAATATGAAAACTAACAACCTTACAAAAACAATCAATTTTGGCATGATGAGTAGTTAACCAATCAATTCCTAAAATCACATCAAAAGCAAGTATCTTTAAAGAGATAAGGTCAACAGGTAATGTGATTATGCCAACTTGGATTAAGCAAGATTTATAAACTGTAGATGTAATGAAAGTTTCTCCTAACGGGGTCTCCACAGATAGGTCAAAGTCTAATTTCTCCGGAGTCAAGTTTAAACGTTGAGCACAAGCAGGAGAGATAAAAGAATGGGTAGAACCGGTATCTAGTAAGGTATAAACTTCGCAAGAATTTATAATTAACTAACTCGTTATACCTTCGTTCGGGTTCCTCACGTTTTGGGTAGTCACGACAAACGCTCTTCCAGAAACCGCCGACTTTATTTTGTTCGTATCCGCCTTTGGTGTCACCGTCCCAGCTGGACTTGGTTTCGCTATAGCACAATCTCGAGCGATATGTCCTTCCTTTCCACAATTATAACATACCTTGAACTGTTGTGGGCAGTTTGGACTTATATGTCCCTCCTCTCCGCATCTGTAACATCTAACTGGCGGTCGTTCTCCTCCCCAAGAATTTGTTCCTGGTGCTGGTGCTGGTGCTGCTGTCGATGTCTTCATGTCATCGTTAAATCTTCTCTTCTTTAAATTTCCACTTGACTAACCTCTCCTATTATCATGGCCACGATGACCACCCGAGTGGTCACCACTTTTGTCTGTATTTTTCCCTCCTCGCTGGTTCTCATCGCTTCGATGACTGTTGTCACCAGTATGACCCTGGTTGTGGTCCCTCGGTTGAACATACTCATTATCTCGCTCTAATAATTGAGCCCTATTTACAACATCTGAATATAAAGAAAATTTATGAGAGATAAAATATTGTCGAATCTCGGGTTTTAAACCTCTCAGAAACATCCTTGTCATTCGTTCCTCATTCTCGACCAAATGAGGTGCAAACCTGGATAACTCTGCAAACTTCGCCTCGTACTGGGACACCGTCATGTTGTTTTGTTCCAGTCTAATAAACTCTACCTCCTTCATATGACGAATACTTTCAGAAAAGTACTTGTCATTAAACAGTTTTTGAAATGTTTCCCAGGACATGTTGAGTGCGTCAGGCTGGGTACGCTTCACAGACTCCCACCAGTAGTCTGCCTCACCGCGGAACATAAAGGTTGCGAATGGAACCTTCTGTTCCTCCGTGCATCCCAAGACATCGAATATCTTGGTAATTTGCTTGACCCACGTTTCCGCCATGATCGGATCCGGCTTTCCCTTAAATTTTGGTGGTCCCAATTCTTTGAACTGCTTGGCTATGACAAACCGCGCGTTGTTATCATTTCCACCCGTATTCTGCACACGAGTCTCCCTCGTCTGATTTTGCATGAACTGCAAAAAGCTCCTAAACATTCCATCATTCATCGTTTGCTCGGTAACGTTGTTTACAGGAGGAATATTGCCTTCCTGTTGGACGTTCCACTGGTGGTGATCAAAGGTGTCTCCACAGTCTCATTCACTCCATTGTTAACGTTCTCTGCTGCCATTCTCAAATACTGCCACAAAACAAGGGTTAATTGACATGTCACATATTATCCCTATATCTGACCGACCAAATAATTACCAAATAAACTTATTCAGGTCATACTAGCGAAGGAATTTCCCGTCTCTCCCCTCCTAGTTCTTGTCTCACATCTCAGCTAGGAATCATATCCCTAAGATCTGATACCAACTGTGACACCCCAAAAATAGGTATACAACACCCATTCTGAGTCGCCAAATACATGGTACAAAAAGCAAACTATAACTTCAATAATACAATTGTCGTGCAAAATACGACAACACATATTGTGAGTTTAAATACAAATATTGTCTTCTAGACAATATCCACACTCAAATAAGTCCTCATTACAATTATTCAAACACTATTTTACAAAAATAGTGAGGACAACTAAAACATCTTTCTAGAACCATCACTCCATACCCCGACTAGATCCTGTTATGCTCTCACCTCCTGAGAAGAAAAATGGAACAAAAAGAAAAAGGGTGAGCTCAACTAGCCCAGTAAAGAATATTATGACTAAGATAATATACAACAAATTATAATTAGTATTCAACAGGAAAAAATCTGATAGAATATAATCGACAACAAGTTTTAGATCAACAACTGCAGCGGAAACAGCAAACCATTAGAAGAGTCAAGTAGAGAAAGAATTCTACTATCTTCTAAGATTTAAAATTTCATCATCAATATTTTATCCCTGTACCATCAATCAATATACATCTTGAATCAAATATTCATCTTTGCACTACAGGCCAAAGATATTCATTTGTAACACTAGTCGGTCATGTTCATCTCAACACCTGTTCATCTTTGCACTACAGGCCAAAGATATTCATCAGGTAATCATACATCTTTGCACTACAGGCCAAAAATATTCAGTAATATCATTATTTAGGACTGAGGATGATGAAAAATATCTTAAAAAAAATGAATCCAGTGAGACAGAAGGACAAATAGTAGGGATTCATATAACAGTTTATCCAAGATCAATAATACTTCATAATAATCAATGTGAAGCAGAATTCAAAAATAAAGATCAAAACATGGATACAATCAAAGATAGTAATCATAATAGACATCTTGGACAAAAAGGAAAAATTTTATTTTTCGGTGAATAGTGCCGTATTCGTGAATAGTGCCGTATACGTGAATAGTACCGTATACGTGAATAGTAACCCTGACTCAAAAAGTTCCAAATTTGATAAAAAAAAATTCATATCAATATTTCAGCATAATGATATTAAAGAAAATAATATCATTTAAGAAGAAAATAATATCCCTTACCTCAAAATAACCGTACTTCTGACTGAATATCGGATATGAGGCTGAATGAAACTTGTGCTGAATAGCAACTTTCAAAGTATCTAAATACTCACAAAATATACTCAATAATCTAGAGAAAGAAAGAGAGAAAACTTATGAATTTTGGTGTGATTTTCAATTCTAACTTAGCCCTCTATTTATAGGAAAATGTTAGCACGCCGAAGCAGACTTAACCTACAACCTGATGGCTTTACCTGCTACTATTCCCACCCACCACATTTGAATAAAAATCTCAGCACATTTCTTCACCAACCAAGAGTGGGGCCCACCAATTCTAGAATTTTCTACCAAAATAATTAACTCCGAAAATTCAACAATTTCTGAACCAGTCATCTCGTAAAATTCATAACAAATCATACGTTCATTTTTAACGGTTCAAAATTTGTGGACATATACTCAACTTATATATGTATAACATATCCAAATATTACCACGATCGAACGGTTGGATTAAAAATTATAACCCTCGCAAAATATCTCAAAAATCCTAATTTGATTTTCAATACCTCCGTTCCGACAAAAATACAGATAAAACACCTCAACATTAACTCCTTCATTTTTAACCACAATAAATATATCCAACATTTATATCCACATAGAATAAATATTTCCTTATCATATGAATCAATAATTAATTATTCATAAATAATATTATAGAATCACATTTATGACAACCAGGCCGTTCCCAGGAAAGAGGGGGCTTTCCAATAAGAATTTTTTCTTACTGGCGCGCAATTAGATGACCAAACCTCTCCTTAGACAGAACTTTCTAAACATTGCCAATAATGTTATCTAATAATATTGTTCAAATAATATGAATTATTGATCTGATAATGGGAAATACTGTGCAGCAACAATTATTGAAACAACAATAATATAAAATATAAATGCAGCAATTGTTGAATCAATAAAATAAAATATTAAACAGTAACTACTGTAACAATTATTGAGTAATGCCTTCCTTCGTAAGAATCAATAATTCTAAAATACTGTGCAATCCGTGTGCTACTGTGCAACCACGTGTATTACTGTATTTTAACCACCGGGTATTCCAACAGTGTTAACGGTAACAACTACGTCGTTATTTATCAAAACTCAATTTTTGTCGTTATTTTTATCCAATCGTTTTCCGTTATGGGGCCCACAAATAGCTGCGCCGTCATACGAATATTCTCCGACAGAAAGAATATTCTACGACCACACGAATATTCACCGACCAAAAATGAATATTTTATAACCACTAGCTTATTTAAAATATTTGCGTATTTTACCCATAACTAACCACATTAATCAAATCAACCCTTTCTATTTCAAAATAATAAATAGAGGAAATTTAATTTCATTTATTAATAAGTTGGGGTCTTACACACACACACACATATATATATATATATATATATGTTATAATTTATAACACTTTCCCTGGGATGTCTATTGTATAGCCATACACATTGAAAGATGACTCATTAAAAACCTTACCAAGAAAAACCCAATGGGTAAAAAAATCTTGGTCAAGGAAAAAAGAGTGTAACGCGTATTAGCTCTCCTCATGAATGTGTCCTTAAGTCCTTCAGCCGTCGCATTCTAATATTACGACGTAATCTTTCAAACGTTGTAGTTGGTAATGCTTTAGTGAACAAATCTGCTAGATTATTTTTTGAGCGAATTTTCTGAACATCAATGTCACCACACTTTTCAAGGTCATGTGTGAAAAAGAATTTCGATGAAATGTGCTTTGTTCTATCTCATTTGATGTATCCTCCTTTTAATTGAGCTATACATGTAACATTGTCTTCATATAGAATGATTAAAGTTCCTTTGCTGGAGGATAAACTGCATGTTTCACGAATATGTTGAGTAATTGATCTCAACCACACACATTCTCGACTTGCTTCATGGATTGCAAGAATTTCAGCATGATTAGATAAAGTGGCAACTAATGTTTACTTTGTAGATCTCCATGATATAGCAGTATCACCACACATAAAGAGATAACCTGTTTGAAATCGACCTTTATGTGGATCAGATGAATATCCTGCATCAGTATCCAACTAATTTATGATTATTATTATTTGAATAAAATAAGCTCGTATGTGACGCCCCCAAAATTGGTATACATCACCCATCTTGGGTCGCCAGAAAATGCACTACTGACAACTCCATTTAGACACCTGTCGTGCAAATTACGATGACTCATATACTGTGAGTTTCAATAGAAATATTGTTACGTATATAATACGACAATATTCATATTTAAATTATTATAATGTCATATAAAGTACAACAACAATTATATCAAGTCCCCGAAGGAACACGAGAAGATTTATGTTCTCCTCTTTCTAATGGAGTGCACCTTTGACGCTTCCATATTCTGATTCGCCTCACCCTATTGTTGTTCACCAAAATTAAATATCAAATGATGTATAAAACATGTCACACACATTTTAAGTTCTCAGTACAATTATTATGCCACACCGTTTCATAATTTGATTAGACTTGTGACTAATTCGTATCACCACTTTATACCCATGTTCTCTCTGCTAGTCCCAGCTACACTTTTATTACCTGAAAGGAATGGTGAAGTAAAAGGGTGAGCACAAACAGCCCAGTAAAGGATATCATGACTTAAAATAATTAAATTATCAATAGTTTTCATCAATAATAATTCAGATATTTAGAACATATGGTAGAAGATAAAAGTTTCCAACCATAATAGCAGCGGAATCAACAATCCATTAGAAGAGTCAAGTAGAACATAATGTCTACTATCTCCTCTAGATTAAAAGTTCATCGTTAATATTTCATTTCCTGTAATAATCATCAACAGTTCTTGGTTATACCCAACAAAAAGAGAACTCTCATCACCTGTCTTCATATGAACCACCACAGATTATAATTAAATCACAATTCATATTTATAATCAAGTAAATCAACAGTCCAACTTTACACTACAGGCCAAAGATATACAACTGTAAAACCAATAATCAACATTCAATCTTTGCACTACAGGCCAAAGATATACAACTGTAAAACCAATAATCAACATTCCATCTTTGCACTACAGGCCAAAGATATACAACTGTAAAACCAATAATCAACATTCCATCTTTGCACTACAGGCCAAAGATATACAACTGTAAAACCAATAATGCTGAGACTCAGCTTAATACTATCACGACCACGAATTATCCATGCACTACGGGCTAAGGATATTCGTGTTTTCAATTACGGTCATGATTATACCGAATGATCCCTGGTCATAATCATGCCAAGTCCATCTATGCACTACGGGCCAAAGATGACTTTTACCACATCGTTTGTAACATTACGGTCATGATTATACCGAATAATCCATGGTCATAATCATATCAAGTCCATCTATGCACTACTGGCCATAGATGACTTTCAACACAATATAAGCATGAGAATGATGACAATGATATATATAATAAATAAACATAGATCATCATAATAATAAGATAACATAGATCTTAGTGATTTTTAACTTAATTATCCCGAGTCCAAATTGATAACATAATAATAGATGAAGCACAAACTATTAAGGATATTCTAATCCTTTCAGGACTTTTCACCATTTCATGATAAACTGAATAAACGAATAATAATATCTTACCATAATATGGAGTATGAAAGAAAATGATATTCCTTTTACCATAAAATAATACCCCTTACCACAATAATGATATCCCTTACCTTAACATGTGACTTGATTCTGCTTCCTGTGAAATTGATCAACTTAAACAATGCTTGCATTCCTTATCTACACTTGGAGTAACATTACACTCAATAGAAATACTCACAATACTATACTCACAATATTGAAGTAAAAGAATTCTATATTTTTAGTGTAGTGATGGTGTGTTTTGGTTTCACTTGGATGCTCTTAAGAGTTCATTTAGCTTCTGAGAATCATTCTTAAGAAGATTCTTTACACATACAACTCAAAATAACATCTAACACGATATGAAGCTCAAAGATAATCAAAAATGGAGATTTAAGGTTTTAAGAACTTACTTTCTAGATTTTCCTCCTCTAAGATGTTAGATGATGTGCTAGAGATGGTTAAGATAATCTCCTCTACATCCTTGATGCTTCCCTTAGCTCTCAAAAAACTTTATCATCAAACCCATTTATTTCTCTCTCCCTTTCTTTCTCTCTTTTCTTCTTCTTAGCATGGCTACGGGAGGAAGTGAGAAAAATGTCATGAAAAATGCTGAACATTTGGCTTACTTAGCCAAAATAAAAGGCCAACATCCTTGTCCCACCAATAAAAGAAATGACCAATGGGGAAAAGTTTGGTGCATAATGAGAAATTGGAATCATCTGAAAATAATTCAGCATATCACCCCTCATCTAGCCGCCACTCACATGCCACCCTTCTAGAAGATTTAATCTCCCTCTTTTATTAGCTCATTTATCCGATTAATTGTTCATTTGACCATTTATCAATTTAACATTTTACAATTTAAAAAAAAAAAATAATAATAGTCATAAATTAAATTAGACTTTTATTTTATAAAAGTCGGGGTTTTACAATCACCCCACCTTATGAAATTTCGCCCTCGAAATTTACGTACCTGGTAGTTGGAAGAGATGAGAATTTCAAATTCTACCTCACAGGCTACTTCCTTTGTCTCATGGTTCATCCATTGCTCAATTCCTGTATTTCAGATATCATTCTAGAATACAGTTTCAAAACAAGGGTTAATTGACATGCCACATATTATCCCTATACTCTGACCGACCAATTAAATAACAAATAAACTTAGGTAGGTCATACTAGCGAAGGATTTACCCGTCTCACCCCTCCTAGTTCTAGCCTCACATCTCAGCCAGGGATCATATCCCTAAGCTTTGATACCAACTGTGACGCCCCCAAAATTGGTATACATCACCCATCTTGGGTCGCCAGAAAATGCACTACTGACAACTCCATTTAGACACCTGTCGTGCAAATTACGATGACTCATATACTGTGAGTTTCAATAGAAATATTGTTACGTATATAATACGACAATATTCATATTTAAATTATTATAATGTCATATAAAGTACAACAACAATTATATCAAGTCCCCGAAGGAACACGAGAAGATTTATGTTCTCCTCTTTCTAATGGAGTGCACCTTTGACGCTTCCATATTCTGATTCGCCTCACCCTATTGTTGTTCACCAAAATTAAATATCAAATGATGTATAAAACATGTCACACACATTTTAAGTTCTCAGTACAATTATTATGCCACACCGTTTCATAATTTGATTAGACTTGTGACTAATTCGTATCACCACTTTATACCCATGTTCTCTCTGCTAGTCCCAGCTACACTTTTATTACCTGAAAGGAATGGTGAAGTAAAAGGGTGAGCACAAACAGCCCAGTAAAGGATATCATGACTTAAAATAATTAAATTATCAATAGTTTTCATCAATAATAATTCAGATATTTAGAACATATGGTAGAAGATAAAAGTTTCCAACCATAATAGCAGCGGAATCAACAATCCATTAGAAGAGTCAAGTAGAACATAATGTCTACTATCTCCTCTAGATTAAAAGTTCATCGTTAATATTTCATTTCCTGTAATAATCATCAACAGTTCTTGGTTATACCCAACAAAAAGAGAACTCTCATCACCTGTCTTCATATGAACCACCACAGATTATAATTAAATCACAATTCATATTTATAATCAAGTAAATCAACAGTCCAACTTTACACTACATGCCAAAGATATACAACTGTAAAACCAATAATCAACATTCCATCTTTGCACTACAGGCCAAAGATATACAACTGTAAAACCAATAATCAACATTCCATCTTTGCACTACAGGCCAAAGATATACAACTGTAAAACCAATAATCAACATTCCATCTTTGCACTACAGGCCAAAGATATACAACTGTAAAACCAATAATGCTGAGACTCAGCTTAATACTATCACGACCACGAATTATCCATGCACTACGGGCTAAGGATATTCGTGTTTTCAATTACGGTCATGATTATACCGAATGATCCCTGGTCATAATCATGCCAAGTCCATCTATGCACTACGGGCCAAAGATGACTTTTACCACATCGTTTGTAACATTACGGTCATGATTATACCGAATAATCCATGGTCATAATCATATCAAGTCCATCTATGCACTACTGGCCATAGATGACTTTCAACACAATATAAGCATGAGAATGATGACAATGATATATATAATAAATAAACATAGATCATCATAATAATAAGATAACATAGATCTTAGTGATTTTTAACTTAATTATCCCGAGTCCAAATTGATAACATAATAATAGATGAAGCACAAACTATTAAGGATATTCTAATCCTTTCAGGACTTTTCACCATTTCATGATAAACTGAATAAACGAATAATAATATCTTACCATAATATGGAGTATGAAAGAAAATGATATTCCTTTTACCATAAAATAATACCCCTTACCACAATAATGATATCCCTTACCTTAACATGTGACTTGATTCTGCTTCCTGTGAAATTGATCAACTTAAACAATGCTTGCATTCCTTATCTACACTTGGAGTAACATTACACTCAATAGAAATACTCACAATACTATACTCACAATATTGAAGTAAAAGAATTCTATATTTTTAGTGTAGTGATGGTGTGTTTTGGTTTCACTTGGATGCTCTTAAGAGTTCATTTAGCTTCTGAGAATCATTCTTAAGAAGATTCTTTACACATACAACTCAAAATAACATCTAACACGATATGAAGCTCAAAGATAATCAAAAATGGAGATTTAAGGTTTTAAGAACTTACTTTCTAGATTTTCCTCCTCTAAGATGTTAGATGATGTGCTAGAGATGGTTAAGATAATCTCCTCTACATCCTTGATGCTTCCCTTAGCTCTCAAAAAACTTTATCATCAAACCCATTTATTTCTCTCTCCCTTTCTTTCTCTCTTTTCTTCTTCTTAGCATGGCTACGGGAGGAAGTGAGAAAAATGTCATGAAAAATGCTGAACATTTGGCTTACTTAGCCAAAATAAAAGGCCAACATCCTTGTCCCACCAATAAAAGAAATGACCAATGGGGAAAAGTTTGGTGCATAATGAGAAATTGGAATCATCTGAAAATAATTCAGCATATCACCCCTCATCTAGCCGCCACTCACATGCCACCCTTCTAGAAGATTTAATCTCCCTCTTTTATTAGCTCATTTATCCGATTAATTGTTCATTTGACCATTTATCAATTTAACATTTTACAATTTAAAAAAAATAATAATAATAGTCATAAATTAAATTAGACTTTTATTTTATAAAAGTCGGGGTTTTACATCGTATCCATAGTTTCTCGTAGGTAACGAAAAATATGTTTAACCCCATTCCAATATCTCCGGGTAGGAGAAGAGCTATATCTTGCTAACAAATTCACAGATAATGCTATATCAGGTCGGTTGTTATTAGCAAGATACATTAACGCACCAATTGCACTGAGGTATGTCTAATATGAGTATTTAATCCATATAACATGAAAACATATATGCTGGTTAGTATTTCAAAAGAAGATTTATATACATACTACTTAGTTTCCCATTTTATCATGCTTCATCCAACCGGTTTTTTTATGTCTTATCAAGTGATTCCAAAGCACTTAACTAATTTCGTCAACCATTTGCCTGTTGTCATCCATCTTGTACGTATATAAACAGTAATACATATATATGATCAAATTTAATTATAATGAAACAATACCTACAATGAGTTAAGAGAATTCCTTTTCCAAAATTGGGTAGAGCTTTGTGCTGATAACGTATTATAAAAGATTGTTAAAAATAAGAACAAAGATGATTAGAGTAAAGAGAACATTCTAATTGTATTTTTGTATATCTTCCATTCTCTTTACAATGCTTATATATATATATATATATATATATATATATATATATATATATATATATATATATATATATATATATATATATATATAGAGGTTTCAAAACTCAAAGGTCATGAGCTTCAAAACTTAAGGGACATGAGAGTTTCAAAAGATCAAGGATCATTACAATCAAAGATAAGAGGAATGAATCTAGACATCCATATATATGTGTTATAATTTTATAACAATGTGATGATCTAATTTTTGTTATTTTGTATGGCACATGTTAAGAGCGTCTTTGAGATCGCTTATAAGTAAAAATGTTTATAATCAGTTTTTATGAAAATAATTAAAAATCCTAATTTGTAGCTTCTCATTATTTGTTATATCTAATTAATAATCAAATTTGACCAAGTATATATATTACTATATATCCTTGTTTGTTTTAGTAATTTCATCCATTACTCATCGTTACTTCTCAAAATATTTCTTTTTAGTAATTTACAGTTGAAATAAATGATTAGAATTACTATATACCAAAAAATTTAACTTTTTACTAGTTTAAGTTTTTTTATTTACCAAAACACAAACTACTTTTCTAAAACTAATTATAATAAAAAAATATAATCAGAATTAGTAATCACATTTTTTAAGTAATCCCAAACATACTCTATATAAGTCTATTCCTCAACATAATCATCATAGGCGATGTTAATGCTTGAATTTGTTTGCACGTTCAACCACCGACTTGGACGTAGACTTGCTCAGAAAGAACCACAAAAAAATACTTGACAACTTGAGATGTGATATAATAAACATTTACTATGTAATTTTTATTTATTTATTAATAATATAATTCATTTAATAAAAGGCATTCTTTATACATGCATGTTTAATTTATTGAATTAAATAAATGTGATAAACTCATAGTTTTCGAGCAATACTTTTAGAAACATGATATTGATCATGCTAATGAGATATAAATTCTAAATAGCTCAAAACTAAAATGTTCTTAATCGCTGAATCACTAATGTGGGGTTAACGATTTTGGATAGATTAGTACATATTATGCTTGCTCGAAAAGAATGATTGATCTCATAATCATTTGTGTGGAGACACTAAAGCAAGTATATAGGTGCTTATTGGAGAATAATTTCACTGAACGTGACTCGCTTAAAATAACACCTAATGAAGTTTTACTTGCATGAAAATAAGAGTTCCTATAGTAATAATAGTACAAGTGATCATTGGACTTAAGATCGTCATAATACCTTGTGTATTCTGAGTTATACTTTGTCATATTCCTTAATACTTCAGAGTATATTATAGGGTATGTTCAAGTATAATAAAGTGTACATGGATGTGAGTGAATGATCAACAAAGGATCTACCACTTCCAGTAAAGGGAGAAAATGTCATATGCGATTCGATAAGTGACAACTCAAAAATATTTGACCAAGGTGAATGTAAATTAGAAGTAAGTTTCTAATTTACATTAATCAGAGTTGTGCATTATGTGAATTGAAATGCATATGATTAAATAAATAAGACTTATTAGTAATTTCATGTCTTATGTTTAATCGGGATATTATATGGTAGAAAGATTTAATTGTACAGTAACTATTCATGTAATATGTTCTTTGTGATTAAACGTTGATATCATATTATCCAGATAGTAATATTACATTATTGTAAGGTGTCACTCATGATGTAGAATAAATATTATTTATTTATATTTGAATTAAAGGAGTTTAATTCATTATAAATAATATTAGAATGATTCTAATTTATTTATTCTAGTACCGACTTAATATTGAACCTAAAGTTTAGGTCACACCATAAAAGATAAATATAATTTTAGAAGTAATTGGCTTAATAATAATAAATTAAGTATATTTAATTTATTGGTGGAATAAATTAAATAGCTTAATATTTATAATTAAGTATTTTAGAAATACTAAATTATAAATTAATAAGAGGAGTCTTATTATTATTATTATTATTATAAATTAATTGGCAAAATAATAATGAATTAAGTGTATTTAATTTATTAGTGGAATAAATTAAATAACTTAATATTTATAATTAAATATTTGTAGAAATACTAATTATAAATTAATTAGAGTAATCTTATTATTATTATTATTATTATTATTATTATTATTATTATAAATTATTTAGTTCCTAAATAGTTTAGGAATCGAATTAAAACCCTGAGTTCTATAAGGTTTAGGAGGGAGGGTTAGTCTATAAATAAAAATGGTCTTATTATGGAACAAATTAATGCTATTTTGCTAGAATTCTCAAAAACCTAAGCAGTTAGGAGAGAGATAATTAAGGCTAGTCACTCAAGGTCTTGTAGAACTTAAATTCACTTCTTCTATCAATATTTTATTGGTGGATTACCGATAGGGCGTTGCACACTTGAGTAACGAACGTTTGATTCCTGAACTTGAAGAAGCGCGGAGGATCAAAAGATTGGAATTTGAAGATTATAGCAAGGAGTTGTATTATTTTCATAAGGTATATTTTTATCCTTCCTTAATTAATAATATTGAATAAAGTGATTCTTGCAATTACAGAAAATTTTAAACTTAATTTATGTCATGCTTCCGTTTTATTGCAATATGATTATATGTATGTTCTCGTTTCTGCAAACCAATATAAGAGGCATTTACCAAAACTGACATTAACATTGGTCCAACCCAAAAGGTGTTATTTAAGGCAAGAGGCCATATATAGGCGCGTGCAAACGTCATAAAGCTCATGACAACACATTAGGAGGAATAACTATGACACACGCGTACGTTTCGAGATAGGTGTCCTATTACTACCCCAACCGTTAGATCATTATTGAAGGAGTGCCAAATCTCAGTATAAATAGAGAGAGTGGAAGCTATCACACTTTTCTGCATTTGCGAGATCACATATATTTGAAAAGAGAGAATAGAACAATAATTTCCTTTAGTAGCAGATTCAGTGTTGATTCATCTTCAATATTAAAATCTCATCTTATTCTCAGTAAGATCTTTCTCATCTTCTTGTTTTCACTCTTCATTATCTGCAAATGGCCAGTTCTTAGAAGAATTTAGGTCTGTCTTCTTCCCCCATGCCGAGGAAGAAGTTACAGTGGTTGTGAATGGGATTCCCGTGGGGCAAACGTATAAACTCCCTGTTGTGGAGCATTTTAAGACCCCTAAGGAAGTAAAGGAACACAATATAGCAAAATATGTTAGGGCTACTTATGAACAGTGAATACTTCATCAGAGATCTCTGAAGCAGATATAGAACTGCTGAAGACTGAGTTTTACATCCCTGAGTATTATGAAATTAAGAAACTCAGCGAGGAATATAAGATGTACTGATAACCCAAAAGTGGGTAAATCGCCATGTCAAGGCACCTTCTCTTATTTGTATTGTGTTTTCCTCTTCAGGAGTTCGTTCTTGAACTCTGTCTTACCATCCGTTTTAGTTTGAACCAACTAGTGCCAAACTCGTACATTCATCTTCATAGTTTCATGGCATTTTGTCATGATTAGGCTATTAAACCCTCCTTAAGATTTTTTGTACAAATTTTTCTTTATTGGGTCTTGCTAGGGAAATGAGTTATTCCAATTTAACAAATAAATAGGTAGAGATGTTCTAATGAGAACCCCTTCGTTTAACAAAGGATAACATAATGATTGGTTCTATATAAAGGGACCAAATACTAAGCTAATTGGGCCATGGGTAGAGCCGAATAGGTCCCAACTGAACCCTATCCAGATCAGTGGGGTCAGACTAGGAGAATTCAAAGCCTTTTACTCAAAGAGATGCTCAACCAGGGAAGATAAAGAGGTTCTGAACGATTAGAAGTGACTATTCAGCCATAATTTTGAGTGTCAATTTATACATTTTCATATAAATGCTCTGACCTTTTCTAATTTTCTCAACTAGCGTTGATCTAACTGTGTTGCAGTGGGCAATCAACTGAAGAAGGCTTTAAATGAAGCTATTCTGAAATCATTAGAGCTGCCGAGGAAACCCATGATCCCTGCTGAGAAGTTAAAGTTGGCTAAGCAGCACAAAGGAAAGACATCAACGTCAACTGTTGCCTTTACTGCTGATGTCAGTGCTACACGTCCTTCTCCCTCTCCTCCTCATGTGATAGAAGATAAATGTCCAAGTCCTCCTCTCTCTTCTCCAATTATCTTTATGGGCAAGCTTCTCAATGTGAAACCAATAAATGAGATAGCGGTGAATCCAGAGGCTGAAGCCGCTAGGAGAGAGAAAAAAGGAAAGCCTTTATTGAGGACGAAGGGGATTATGGCCTTTAGTCAGCCATCAAGAGGCAGAAGATCATCTAGAAGTCGTAGTGGAGGGTGAGGTTTGATGCCTCATGCTTTGGGGATTTCGAAGACTTCCACATCGAGCTGTACTACAACTTCAAATTGCCAGCTGATGAGCCAAGGTACGAGGGAATGGACCTAGAGACCCTGACTAAGATATAAGGGTAGTAGCTTGTGTAATAACCGCGAATTTTATGGATAATAATAATATTAATATTTAGAATGTTTGAATATTTATGTTGAAATACATCTATAGTTATGTGTGTCATGGAAAGTGAGAGTTCAATTTAAATTTAGTTAAATGCGTGATGAGTAAGTAAAGCGGTAGAAATGATGAGAAGCTTAATTTAAGCTTATGAGATATGCCTATTGTTGGACCATAATACTTCTCATACTGGACCAGGCCGAATGGGCTTGTCCTTTGGACTATGTCACTTTTGTCGTATTGGGTCAAATGACTTGGGCCCCGTTACTTGACTATAATATTGGGCTTAGTCATTGGATTGGTCCATTATGTAAGCTGTCACTTATCCTATCTTTGACCGGTAATCATCACAAAAGGTAGTAGTTGACTGTTATGTCTGCCACCTTTCTGCATGGCATTAATGAGGATGTGACTCCGATTACCGGCGGGAGGTAACAGTGGTAGTAGGTAGGGAAATAAGCTACATACTTTCGGCTGAGAGGACCGGGGGTGAGAGGAGGTGTCAGGAGATAGTGGATGGCACGGTAAACCGGGTCTAGGGAACGTATGAGGCAATGATCACAAAAAGAAAGAGGTAACAAAACACAACACACAATATTATTATTTTCTCTCTCTCTCAGACACTAGTCAATATTTTTCTTCCATTGTTAACCTTGTGATCGCCTGTACTGACTCTCACGCCGGAGCTATCCCCCGACGGTTAGGCCGTCAAGCTTCTGGTGTTGACTCGTTGAACTGTGCAGGATCAGAGCGTCTTACGTGATTGGGACGCGGGAGAAGATCTTGGCGTTAACATTGGCGCTAGAAGGAGGGCCGAGTTCTAGTGTCCTGAGTATTTTTCAATCACAAACTGTGTTCGTTCTACGTCGGTGTTCATGGGGAAGAGTAGGACACCTACACCTGAGGGGCAGCCGATGGCTGCCAGTGAATCAATACCGCGAGTATCTGTCAAGGACCGTTTGGGACCTGCACTAAGTGTTCATGCCAGCACGGCGTCCAAATGATCGCATGGAGATTCTCGTCCGAGGGCTGTGAGCAAAGCCAAGAGAAATCTAGTTTTTACAGCAGAGAAAGGGTCCGGTCAAGACCGGAAACGAGTAGAAGGCACCTCGCCTAGAACTCGATACTGGGACGACCAAGACGAAAAGGCTGCCCGCTTGGCTAAGATGGCAGACGAAGCTGATAGGGCCATGGAGGCGCTTGTGAAGCAACGACAGGATATAGCTGAGCAGATGCCTCGAATGGCAGAGTTGACGGACGAAGCATCCAGCTATGTCCAATCTGAAGAACGTGGGC
Source organism: Panax notoginseng (assembly GCA_016801055.1). NCBI lineage: Eukaryota > Viridiplantae > Streptophyta > Magnoliopsida > Apiales > Araliaceae > Panax > Panax notoginseng. Next base: position 31,727,480 of record CM029014.1, on the reverse strand, counting down.
ATCGGAGTGGGAAAGAACCTGTTCATTCAGGGCGTGAGTCTCGGGGTCAACCTAGAGAAAGAAGAAGGTCCAGAAGCCCTACTCCTCAAAGATCGAAGAGGGCACATCACCCTGTCGGTTCTAAGGAGCAGGGTCGAAGCGAACGAAGAGGTCAATTCAGGGATCGTACTCCGGAGAATACTAAGAAGGCGCTCGTTGTTGCGCTTTCCCACCACGGCAGCCGGGTTCAGAGACGAAGCAGATCTAGGGGTCGTACACCCGAAAGTCCACCGAGGGCACTCCGCCCTGTGGACCATCGTCATCGTAAAAGCCCCTCGAAAGTTGGGGGTTCTATGGAAAGAGACCGGTCCATTCAGAGGAGGGAGGAGTCACCGGAAAAAGTAGCATCGTCCCAACCCGAGGGCATGGAGTATCTGGTCAAAGAGGTAAAGGAGCTTCGGAGACAGCTTGCCGAGGTACAGAAAATGAAAGATACTTCGGGAAAGAAGGCATCCCCTTTTTTCGCGGAGATTCTGAAAGAAAAGTTGACCCCACCAAGAAGTTGCCTCACATTGAAAGTTATGACGGATCGGGGGATCCCTATAACCATAGTCAGGCGTTCGACCGACTGATGGATTATTACGACTTTAGCGATGCTGCTAAGTGTCATATTTTTGTCACGACACTCCGAAAGGATGCCAGGCAGTGGATGGGGACTTTGCCTTCGGATTCGATTTCATCTTGGGCGGATATGTGCAGTAAGTTCCACGCTCGCTTCGGGAGTAACAAAAGGAGGGGAAACCAACTGGCTCGTTGGCTCAGGTTCGATAGTATTCGAATGAGTCTTTGGGCCAATATGTAAAGCAATTCCGTGAAGCAGTCGGCCAAGTGACAGACCTGAACGATCTACAAGCCGTGGGACTGTTTCAGAATGGGTTAGATCTGATCAAATCGGAAAAGTTGGTGAAGAAGTTGATGTTTCATCACCCGAAGAGTCTCGCAAAAGCCGTCGATAAAGCGGAAGGTTATATTGTGGTAGAAGAAGCCATGAATAGCCTCAAGCGCCCTTCTTCAGATCAGCTTAAAGAGACAGATCGGGACAGAACAGAGGGGGACCAGAGTAAGAATGAAGGAAATAAAGGTCGTCATGACGGCAGGTCAAATAAATATAACAATAATTGGAGACAGGGTGGAGAACGCTCGTCCGCTCCCGCTCAGAGGGTAAATAGGACATATACTGTACTCAATGTTGACAGGGCTATTATCTTGGATTAGATTAAGAATCAACCTATTTTCGAGCCACCTCGAGATAACATTAAGCCCGGGAAAGGGAATTCTCGTAAGTATTGTGACTATCATCAAGCCTCGGGCCACGATACGAACGACTGTGCTAGTTTGAAAGATTTTATTGGGAGAAAGGTGCAAGACGGGGGTTTAGTTCATTATATGGCTGCTAGAACGAATCAACAGCAAGATAGAGGACCTGTTCAGGCAGCCCAACCAGTTCAGCAAGTGTTCCCCGCTCCTGGACCGCCAGCAATGCAAGTGATAGATGTCATCACTAGGGGTACTTCGGGCAAGCTTGTTGGAAAGAAGCTCCAAAGTTATCTGGATTCGGTCATATCGGTGGCGGGTACCCTCCCGAAGACTGACAGACCCTTTCCGGGTACGGTAATTTCCTTTACAGATGAGAATTACCCTTCGGGAACCATCGAACCGCATGAGGGATCATTGGTAGTGATGGCACAAGTGGGTTCGGTGGACATGAAACGAATGATGATCGACAATGGGTCTTCTGTGGATATCTTATGTGCCCATGCTTACCAAAGGATGCATCTTGATGGGCAGAAGATGGAGATCGGGCATGAGGCCCCTTTATATGGCTTCAGCAACGATCCGGTCAAAGTAGCTGGAACTATCGAACTGTCGGTTATCTTCGGTACGACCCCCCAACAGGTAGAAATTATTTGCAAATTTTATGTTGTGCATGTAGATTCCGCTTATAATGCTATTTTGGGGAGGCCCACTTTAACTGCTTTACAAGCTGTAACCTCAATCCCTCATTTCAAAATCAAATTTCCTACGGCTCATGGGGTTGGGGAGGTAAAAGGAGATCTGGATCTGGCCAGAAGATGTTATAGAAATGCCGTGATCACTTCGGAAGTAGGGGTGTCAAAGCAAAAATAGACCATGGCAATAGAGATCGAACCCTTCACGGAAAGCAGCTCAGAGCCGTTGGTCATGCCAGCTGAAGAAACAGAAGAAATAGAGCTCGTCCCGGGCAAGGCGAATAAGACGGTGAAAATAGGTTCGGGCTTACCGGAACCTCTCCGGACGAACCTCATGGAACTCCTGCGATGTTATGTTGACATCTTCGCCTGGGAGCCTCAAGATATACCGAGGGTGAGTAGGGATATTGCAGAGCATCGGTTAGAAGTGGACCCGTCGAAGAAGCCAGTTCGGCAAAAGAGGAGGATCTTTGCGCCTGAGCGCCAAAGAATCAACGATGAAGAAATTGCGAAGCTGCTAGCTGCTAACTTCATCTTCGAGATCGACTATCCGCAGTGGATGGCAAATGTGGTGCTGGTCCAGAAGCAGAACGGGAAATGACGAGTCTGCATCGACTATATAGATCTAAATAAAGCTTGTCCAAAGGATTTCTACCCGTTACCCCACATTGACCAGCTCATCGATGCAACTTCGGGGTATGCCTTGTTGAATTTCATGGATGCATTCTCTGGCTATCATCAGATCTCCATGTGTAAAGAGGATATACCGAAGACGGCGTTCATTACGCATCGTTCGGTATATGCCTACAAGAAAATGACCTTCTGTCTCATCAACGCCGGGGCCACTTACCAGAGGATGATAAACTATGTCTTCAGGCATCAGTTGGGCAAGAATATGGAAGTATACGTGGATGACATGATTGTTAAGAGCATGTTGGTGCACAAACATCTGGATGACCTGGAAGAATGCTTCCAGACAGTCCGTCATCACAATTGAGACTGAATCCTGTCAAGTGCACCTTCGGATTAGGGGCTGGCAAGTTTCTAGGTTATCTGGTCAGTCAGAGGGGAATTGAAGCCAATCCAGAAAAGATTCAAGCGATCCTGAACATGAAGACTCCTCAGTCATTTAAAGATGTTCAACGTCTGACGGAAGGATTGCAGCTTTGAGGAGATTTATGTCCAAGTCGGCAGAAAGGTGTTTGCCGTTTTTGATACGTTGAAAGGGCCGAAGAATGCCAAGACGTTCCAATGGACTTCGGAATGCGAAGATGCTTTTCAGAGCATCAAGTCCTACTTATCTTCGGCGCCTTTATTGGTGAAGCCCGCTCCTGCTGAGCCTTTGTATTTGTACTTAGCAGCTAGTTCGTTGGCAGTAGGAGCAGTTTTGGTGCGAGAAATTGGGGGTAAGCAGCACCCGGTTTATTATGTAAGCCATGTCCTTCGGGATGCTAAAACAAGGTACCCAAACATTGAGAAGTTTACTTTTGCTTTAATAACTGCTAGTTGAAAGCTTAGGCAGTACTTCCAGGGTAGGTTGGTAATAGTCTACACAGATCAGCCTTTGAAAAAAATTATGGGCAAACCTGAGGTATCGGGGAGATTAGCTGCATGGACGATGGAGTTATCGCAATTCTTTGTTGAATATCATCCCCGAACCGCCATCAAGGGACAGGCCTTGGCAGATTTTGTGGTCGAGTGTTCGTTTTCTGAAGTTGATGAAGTTGTGGCAGAAGCTGAAGGGTCGAACAGCATAGTCGCGGTTCTTCAACAGAAGTAGAGTTCGTGGACACTGTATGTAGATGGGTCCTTTACCACGGACGTCAGCGGAGCAGGGATTATTCTTACCAGTCCGGAGGGATTCAAGGTACAACAGGCCATCAGATTTCAGTTTAAAGCGACGAACAATGAGGCGGAGTATGAGGCAGTGTTGGTGGGATTGCGACTAGCTAAGAGTCTCGAAGTGAAAAGAATAGTTATCTTCAGCGACTCTCAGTTAGTCGTTAAACAAGTCTCCGGGGAATACGAAGCCCGAGGTCATAGAATGATCAAGTATTTGGCAGAATTGAAAGAACGGCTTCAGTATTTCCAGTTCTACGAATTTCAGGAGGTCGAACGTAACGACAATTCCATTGCCGATGCACTCTCCAAATTAGCCACTACGGATGTTAACGTTTTTGATGGGTCGGTTTACTTGGAAATTTTATAACATCCTAGTGCTCATCATGAATCGGTAATGTGCGTTGACCGAACCAACTGCTGGTTGACTCCATATCTGGAGTATCTGGCAGATGGCGTTTAACCTTCGGATCAGATGCTGGCCAAGAAAATCAAGTACAAGAGTGCTAATTTCGTTCTGATAGATGGGGATCTGTTTCGAAGGGCCTTCTCGTCTCCACTGTTAAAATGTTTGACTCCGTCCGAAGCTGAATATGCTCTTCGAGAAGTTCACGAGGGCATCTGTGGCGACCATATGGCTGCTAAGTCATTAGCCTATAAAGTACTTCGTCAGGGGTACTACTGGCCTACCATCTTCAAGGAAGCGACTGAATACGTCAAGAAATGCGAGAAATGTCAGCTCAACAGTCCGATCCCACATCAGCCACCAGAAGAGTTATACTCAATCTTATCTCCCATACCCTTTGCTGTCTGGGGGGTTGATATACTAGGTCCGCTACCGAAAGCAAAAGGTCAGGTCAGCTTCGTTATAGTTGCCATCGACTACATGACCAAGTGGGTAGAAGCAAAACCGCTTAGGTTAATAACGGAACAGGAATGCTTAAAGTTCATCAAGGAGTCGGTAGTATTTTGGTTCGGAATTCCTAAGGTGGTGATTTTAGACAATGGACGTCAGTTTGTGGGATCAAAATTCGAAGCATTTTTGAAAGAACTGGGGGTCCAGCACAGAAAGACTTCGGTAGCTCATCCTCAGTCTAATGGACAAGTCGAAGTGACCAACAGAACGCTGCTGAATGGAATCAAGCGCAGATTAGACGAAGCAAAAGGAAGCTGGCCAGAAGAGCTGCTCAGCGTGTTATGGGCCTATCGGACCACTCCGAGGACCACAACAGGAGATTCACCTTTCAGACTGGCCTACGACACTGATGCCTTAGTCCCAATTGAAATTGGATCTCCAAGTCTTCGAGTTAGTCAGTTCAAAGAGATATACAATGACGAAGGGCTGAAAGCTAATCTTGATTTACTCGAGGAAGTCAGAGAAACAGCCTTGATCAAACTAGCAGCCTATCAGCGACGAGTAGCTAAGCATTATAACAAAGGGGTAAAGCTTTGCAGGTTCGAAGTAGGGGATTTCGTTCTCAGAGAAGTCGAAGCATCTGTACCCCAGAATTTGGGAAAGCTGATGCCGAATTGGGAAGGGCCGTATGAAGTCATAGAAGTACCGAAGCCGGGGACTTATCGGTTGAGGGCCTTGGACGGATCAGAGATCAAGAATACTTGGCATGCAGGCAGGCTTCGAAAGTATTTTCAGTAGCTACAATGTCAGTACACCGGAAGTCTGTAAATGTTTTTAAGTCATCATCAATAAAAATTCTCTTTTTCTCAAACAAGTCTTGTCTTCGTTGCTGTTAACGTCATTGGTGTAAGGAGGTTCGGGTGGACTCGCTGACCATTCGATGGTAGCCTCATCGGCAGGTGGTCCTTATGAGTTTGACAGGCCTTGCGTGGTAGGCAAACGTCATTGGTGTAAGGAGGTTCGGGTGGAATCGCTGACCATTCGATGGTAGCCTCATCGGCAGGTGGTCCTTATGAGCTTGTCAGGCCCTGCGTGGTAGGCAAGTGTCATCCTTAAGACGTTGTCAGGCCCTGCATGGTAGGCAATTGTCGACCTTTAGACCTTGTCAGGCCCTTCGTGGTAGGCAAGTTTCATCCTTAAGACATTGTCAGGCCCTGCGTGGTAGGCAATTGTCGACCTTTAGACCTTGTCAGGCCCTTCGTGGTAGGCAAGTGTCATCCTTTAGACTTCGTCAGGCCCTTTACGGCATCTACCTCACACTTTGGTAACGAATAAGTATTCCTTTACTTTATTACCTAATTTTTTCTAAGTGTTGAGTTCGAAAGGCCACATTCTTTAACTTCATCTTGTCTGTTATACGACTTGCCTAGTTATTAATTAACAGTTTAAGTTAAGTCCACGAAGGAGCTTGTACATTTTTCAAGTTGAATCGATATTGAAGTGTTGATAAACAGTAAATACACCGAAGTCATAAGGAATAATGTTGATATTTCATTTACATAATACTGTTTACAAAACGATAGAAACTTTTACAGAAATCCTACAGCTAAGGGAAAAGAGAATCATCTTCAGGAATCAGCTTCGTCTTCTGAAGAGTCGAGAATGGTCGGATCAACCTTAGCCGTGATAAGTCTTGCCTTGTCTTTGCTTCGGCATTCGTCATATTCATCCGAGAACATTTGGACGATCTCCTCGTTCAACTCAGCTGATTTCCGATATTCTTGTTGAACTTCTCTCTGAAGATTTTCGGTCAGAGGGGGACCCAAATCTCTCAAAGCACGAAGTTCTTGAAGCTCCTCTTCGAGCTTTGCCCGTTCCTTCAGATGTCTCAAGTCCCTAGCTTCGAGTTCATTTACTTGCATCGCCAGACTCTTGTTGGTTTTCACCATTGTTTCGTTCTTCCCCACAAGAACTTCATTTCTACTAACCAGATCTACGTTCGTACTAATGGTGATTCGGTGTGTGGCTTCAGCTGTCTCCAGTTTTTCTTTTAACTTATTCACATCCTTCTGAAGGCATTCGTTATTGAAGAGAGCGGTACCATGGTCCCTTCTCTCTTTATTCAGAGCCGACGCCAGAATAGCGTTCTCTCGACTGGCTGCGTCTTCTTCGGCTTCGAACTCTTTGTATCGGGGAAGAAGCCTCCCGAAGACAGCATTGGCCTACAGACATTCAAAGACAGCCGGTGAATTATTAGAAGAAACAGATAATTCCCAAATATTTCAATTGAATAAGCTAACCTTAGCCTGGTAACTCATGCCTTCCTCGATCAAATTCCTAATCGAGCTGTTTCCGAACCGATGATTATCGGTCTCTCGAACAAAGGAATCGAACAGCTGAAAGGGAAAGTTCGCGTTAAACTCCGGCCATACGGTGGGAGAAGATGCGGCTTCTCACCTGAAGGCGGAGGGGGAAGATCTTGTCGAAGAGGGCATGGATGGTTCGGGGGGTGGTGGTGGTTGATCATCGGAAGGTTGTTTCCTTTTACGAGACAGAAGTGGAGACTCGGTTGGGTTTTCGAGCTCGTCTTCGGAAACACGGATCTCCACAGGAATGACGGTCGGAGGATCAACTTCAGCAGGGGGAACCCGAAGCTCATCAGCAGATAAAGGAGTCACTTTGGTCTTCCTCTTTTTGGTACGAAGAGCTTGCATCCGCTCCTTAGCCGGTATATCAATCAGACTGGTGGTAGAGGTTTGTTGAGATTCTTGAGGGATAGATCTTGGTTTCCGAACAGCCCTCTTCTTTTGTCGAGGACGGCTAGATTCCTCCGCCGCTTCTGATCCAGGGAAGACATCAGTGTCATGGGCTTCCGAAGTCGGGAGTTCTTCTTGTGGGATGTCGGTGGGGGATGATGACAATTTACCCGAAAGGAATTTTTCCAAATCCCTTCGGTCGATCGATGTTGGTTTTATCAAAGACACTGCAAATTAACAAATCACGTAACCCTTTAGACCAGTTCACTAAAACAAATCTCAGTAAATTACATATCAGTAAGAGTTTAGAACTCACATTTATGGTCATACAACCATGCTTGCTTGCTCAGGAGTCCGAAGCTCCATTCCTTCAGGGGAATCTTCTCGAGAATGCTCGCCATTTCTTTCACACGCTCCTCTGAAATGTCCCCGAAGTCTGCAGAAATCCGTTCGGAGGTGGTCCATTCCGGGATAGATGGGATTTCAGGTCCCTTCACGAAGAACCATTCTCTGTGCCACCCCTTGTTGCTCGAAGGAGTATCCATCAAAGATCGTTTCTCGAACTTGGCGTTGGGCTTGGGGGACTGTTTGCTCAGTACTTTGAAGCCTCGTTACCGAGACTTCCCAACAGAGAAGAGAGTGAAAAAGGAATCAACTGTTGGGGGTATCCCCAACTCATAACAGAATGCTATGAAAGACAGGATGTGGATGTACGAATTCGGCACCAGTTGGGCGAATCCCACTCCGATAAACCCTAGAAGAGCAATAAGGAAAGAGTGAAGAGAGAATCTAACTCCCTTCTCTAAAATAGTTACCGGTACGGCAGTCCACCCATCCGGTCGTTGGTACATTCGTTCGTGTGATACTGGAGCTCTCACCAGATGGGTGTCCGGAATCTAATAACGACTTCTGATGGCACGCAACTCGATCTCGGTGATGATAAAAGGGGTATTGGCGTGAGGGTATTGTTCGTCACTCTCAAAAAACTCTGAGGGGTTGGGTAGTGAGTTTGAGGGGTTCTTGGCAGGGCTAGCCGTGATTTGGGGGTTTGGGCTTGAAACCGTCTCGGTAAGGTTATGACTAGGAGGAGTGGTGGAAATCGGAACTGCAAGAATGGGGGTGGTGTTGTCAGACTCTTGGGTCGCCATTGCTACTAAGATCTTGCAGGTAAGAAAGAAATCGGAGAGAAGGAGAGAACACTGTGTGTATCAAATTCAAATTAAGCTGGTAAAGTCGTCAGAATTAGGGAAAATTGGCTTTTATAATGGTCTTTTTAAATTTTGCACGAAAACCAAGGGCGGCGCATTAATTGGAGATAATGATGTGAAAGAGGAAGGGGTAACGTGTAAGACCCCGAATTTTATGAAATAAAAGTATTCAATTTTTCTTATAATTACTATTCAGTAAGTGGTTAAATTGATAAAAGTTTAAAGTTATGGGTGAAATGTGATTTTTTTTTTCAAAATAAACAAGTGGTTATAAAATAATCATTGTTGTTGGGAAATATTCGTTGGTCGTGGAATATTCTTTCTGTCGGGGAATATTCGTACGACGGCGCAGCTATTTGTGGGCCCCATAACGAAAAACGGTTGGATGAAGATAACGATAAAAATTAAGTTTTTATAAATAACGGTATAGTTGTTACCGTTAACACTGTTGGAATACCCGGTGGTTAAAATACAGTAATACGCGTAGTTGCACAGTAACACACGATATTGCATAGTATTTTTTTAATTATTGATTCTTACGTGGGAAGACACTGCTCAATAATTGTTACAGTAATTACTGTTTAATATTTTATTTTATTGATTCAATAATTGCTGCGTTGATATTTTATATTATTGTTGTTTCAATAATTGTCACTGCACAGTATTTTCCATTATCAGATCAATAATTCATATTATTTGAATAATATTATTAGATAGCATTATTGGCAATGTCTAAAAAGTTCTGTCTAAGGAGAGGTTTAGTCATCTAATTGCGCGCTAGTAAGGAGAAATCCTTATTGGAAAGCCCCCTCTTTCCTGGGAACGGTCTAGTTGTCATAAATGTGATTCTGTAATATTATTTGTGAATAATTAATTATTGATTCATATGATAAGGAAATATTTATTTTATGTTGATATAAATGTTAGATATATTTATTGTGGTTAAAAATGAAGGAGTTAATGTTGAGGTGTTTTATCAGTATTTTTATCGGAATGGAGGTATTAAAAATCAAATCAGGGTTTTTGAGAAATATTACGGGGGTTATAATTTTTAATCCGACCGTTGGATCGTGGTAATTTTTGGATATGCTATTCATATATAAGTTGAGTATATGTCCACAAATTTTGAACCGTTAAAAATGAACGTATGATTTGTTATGAATTTTACGAGATGACTGGTTCAGAAATTGTAGAAGTTGCGGAATTTGTCATTTTGGTGGAAAATTCTAGAATTGGTGGGCCCCACTTTTGGTTGGTAAAAATATGCTGAGATTTTTATTCAAATGTGGTGGGTGGGAATAGTAGCAGGTAAAGCCATCAGGTTGCAGGTTAAGTCTGCTTCGGCGTGCTAACATTTTTCTATAAATAGAGGGCTAAGTTAGAATTGAAAATCACACCAGAATTCATAAGTTTTCTCTCTTTCTCTCTCTAGATTATTGAGTGTATTTTATGTGTATTTAGATACTTGGTGAGTTGCTATTCATCAGTGCAACTTTCCTTCAGCGTCATATCCGATATCCAGTCAGAAGTGCTGCTCTTTTGAGGTAAGGGATTTTAAGGGTTATTATGTTTTTCAGTTCGTACTTCTTTCGACCTTCAGAAAACTCTGAAAAATTTTAAAATGATATTTTGATGAGTTTTATTGATTGTGTCCAAAAATGGTGATTTTTGGATGTATAGATTAAGAGTTATGAATTTTACGGGAAAAGACTATTTTAAAAGTAACAGCTTATAACTCCTTGTGGTTAACTCCAAAATTGATAAAATTTTTATTGGAAGAATATATATATAATATCAGTGTACTTTGTGAATTTCAGAATTTTTGGATAAAATTACGATTTATGATAAATGTCTAAATATTCGGCTGTATTGGCCATATGAAAAATAGTAAATGAGTTTTAAAAATTCTGAAAAAAATATATGTTCGATATGGGACTATATTCTGCTAAATCCCAGAAAAGAAATATTTTTGGAACTGATTTGGTATTTTTCATGAAAATAGACTAGTTATGAGTAAATGAATTAAATATGTTATGTGAAGTAAGAAAATTAGAAAATAGGATTTTATGGCTTGAGAATCCTATATGAGTTATATGCAGATTTTTTATGAGGGTTTTGGTTATTGGTAATGAAATCTTATGAGTTTGGCATTTTAGGATGATTAAATGCATTATTTAGTAAAGTGTAAACAATTAAAATAAATTGTTTATAAATTTAAAAAATGTTATTCTTTCAATATCATTATACCAAAATATTGGTATAAATTTTATTATGAAATTTCTACCTTTTTGTGTCGAGATTACTATTCATGAGTTACTATTCACGAGTTACTATTTACGACAAAATTGATTTCTTTTTCTGACCAAATTATAGTTAATTTATGAATATTACTCTTAAAATTAAATCGATATTTTGATCATATTAGTTTTATTATCATATATAACATTTTTATAACCCTGATGTTGAAATTCTCTTTCACTTGAGTGTAAAGATGGGTAGATTGTTGGTATGATCATGACTATGGGTTCTCTTTGGCCAGTAGTGCAAAGTTGAATTGTTGACTGGTATGATCATGACCATTGAATTTATAACTGAATATCTTTAGCGTAAGTGTAAAGGTGAATTGATCAACATGGTTATAATTATTGTTTATATAATTCTGAAATGATTATATATTAATATATTTGGCCTATAGTGCAAATATGAACTGTTGAAGAATATATTTGGCCTGTAGTGCAAAGATAAATTATTGATGAATATCTTTGGCCTGTAGTGCAAAAATGAACTGTTGATGAATATGTTTGGCATGTAGTGCAAAAATAAATTATTGATGAATATCTTTGGCCTGTAGTGCGAAGATGAACTGTTGTTGAATATCTTTGGCCCGTAGTGCAAAGATGGTTTGTTGATGAATATCTTTGGTCGTAGTGCGAAGATGGATTTATTAGCATGATTATGAACAGGAACTGTGATTTGGTATAACCATGATCTTTGATGTTTCAGATAAAGACAGGTGATGAAAATATTCTTCGTCTTGGGTGCGAAGAAAAATTTAGAATCACGATTATGATTATGAGTTATTCATATAATTGTGGGAAGGAACTGTTGAGTGATGTTACAGGGATAAAATATTGTTGGTGGATTTTTAACATGAAGAAGATAATAGACTTTATAGTCTATTTGACTCTTCTAATGGATTGCTCGTTCCGCTGCAAGTATGGTTGAAATTTTTATCATCTACCATATGTTCTAAATCTCTAATTTATTACTGATGAAGATTATTGATAATTTATTTATCTTTAGTCATGATATTCTTTACTGGGCTAGTTGTGCTCACCCTTTTATTTTAAAATTCCTTTCAGGTAATAAGAGTGTAGCTGGGTCGAGCGGGGGTAATAAGGGAATAGAACGGTGGTCATCATTTAGTAGTTATATTTGGTGAAGAAAATAGGGTGAGGCAAACCCAATGTTGGAAGGGTGTTTTGTCAGTATCATACAAGATGTCTAATGACATACAACCTCGTGTCATCATAAGACAGGGTTGTGCTCATCCACTTGCTGAGTATCTTTACGAGCACTACCTATATAATCTTGGTATTTGTTTGAAGTATAATTTTTAATTAGAGACAGTGGAGATAATGATATGTCAAGAGAAGACTCACCATTGGGAAGAATATGATAGTAAACTTCTCGTTTTTCTTTGGGGTCTATTGGGTCAACCAAGGATAATTCTGTGGCCATATGATATCTATCATAACCTAGATGCATGGCCTCCCATGTACGAAGGTTTCCTTGAGCACTTCCCAAAGATTCTAATTTCTAAAATAGTTTTTGACTATACCTTTATGTAAGGTATCATTGTGAGGTGCTGTCCACGATTAGGACATGAGTCACATTTGGTATATATTTGTATCCAAACTCACAGCATATGTGTTGTTGTATTTTGCACGACAATTGTTGTAATAAAGTTGTAGTTATTTTCTGTACCATGTATTTGGCGACTCAGAATAGGTTGGATGGAATGGACCTGTTTTGGGGTTGTCACATAACGTCCGATTTTGGTTTTAATGGGTTATCCAGAGTAGGCTGGAGTTCATTGGATCTTCATTTTTCGTCCTTAAGGCTGTTGGACATGTGCCATTTGGGCTTCTGGATCCACTTGAATTAGCGACTGTTACTTATCAGTTGGACCTCGGTGAGATTCCTTTCTGCCCCTTTGGTTTATTATAAATCCCTTTCACTATGGACTTACACTATTTACAGTCTTCCACTAAACATCCTGTTTAATAAAAGACTGGGGGGCAATGTTGGGCCATAATACTTCTCATACTGGACCAGGCCGAATGTGCTTGTCCTTTGGACTATGTCACTTTTGTCGTATTGGGTCAAATGACTTGGGCCCCGTTACTTGACTATAATATTGGGCTTAGTCATTGGATTGGTCCATTATGTAAGCTATCACTTATCCTATCTTTGACCGGTAATCATCACAAAAGGTAGTAGTTGACAGTTATGTCTGCCACCTTTCTGCATGGCATTAATGAGGATGGGACTCCGATTACCGACGGGAGGTAATAGTGGTAGCAGGTAGGGAAATAAGCTACATACTTTCGGCTGAGAGGACCGGGGGTGAGAGGAGGTGTCAGGAGATAGTGGATGGCACGGTAAACCGGGTCTAGGGAACGTATGAGGCAATGATCACAAAAAGAAAGAGGTAACAAAACACAATACACAGTATTATTATTTTCTCTCTCTCTCAGACACTAGTCAATATTTTTCCTCCATTGTTAACCTTGTGATTGCCTGTACTGACTCTCACGCCGGAGCTATCCCCCGACGGTCAGGCCGTCAAGCTTCTGGTGTTAACTCGTTGAACTGTGCAGGATCAGAGCGTCTTACGTGATTGGGACGCGGGAAAAAATTATTGGCGTTAACACCTAGTATGACAAAGTAGTGAAATGAGTAAGTTACAAAGTAAATTAATGAAGGAATGATTTAATAATAGGATTAATTAGTACTATTAATGAGTAAATAATTAAATAAGGTGATAGACTAATCTTTATTATTTTTAATTAATTGTTATGTGTAACAACATGTATTGTGTGGTCATATATAATAAAGTCACTTCATGCATTAAATATAGTACAAGGTGTGACATTATTATGTGAATGATTATTAGACAAAATCATGTGACAAAGGTAAGTTGAACTATATAATTTACTAAATTGCATAAAGGAGCTTATGTGGCCTTATGGTGTATGATGAGTTAATTAAATGTACACTTTAAAAATATGGAAGGAAGTTAATTTTATATTGATATTAATTATTACTATGTTAATTGGGTGCAATAAAAATACTAAATTTTATGGAATATAATGGGCTGTCAGTACCCAACTAAATTATATTCTAACCCAATTCAAATATTATTTGGACTAACCTAATGTACAGGGATTATATGGTTATGTGCTTACATACCCATATCTTGTCTCAAAGTAATAATATTAGCTCATTAAAATTTCACTTATGAGCCCAAAAGGAATAAACCTTAATGTAACTAGTGACCATTTTAACTAATGTAGTAAGCTAAATAGCCTAGTCCCAAAATCATAGTCCCATTCTAAGTCTCAGCCGTGTTTTATCAAAAGCCTATGGCTTTATGTTACTGAAAATCAAGGAGAGGGACGATGGCTAGAAGGATGGGTGGAGATGGAGTGGGTGGGGCTTTCCACCAACTTTTTCTTGCCCAATGACTTCTTCTTCCTCCCTTTGGTTTGATTTCTAGGGCAAAGTCCAAAATTTGGACAATAGTTTGGCTATATATAGGAGCTTTCTCTTCTTCATTTTCAATTGTTGATTCTCTATTGAAGTTCTGAAATTTGTGTGTGAGTATTGTTGAGTTGAAGAGGAAATATGAGATTGAAAGCAAAGAGTTAACTTCATAACTTCAAGAAGGTAATGTCCATTTTCATGTTCTTAAGTTCAAGTTTTACAAGTTCTTAGGAATATGCTAGAATAGTTGTTATTTAAGTCAAAAATTGAGGATTGAAGCATGATGTAATCTATAACTTAATGCTAGACATTGTTAATATGGTTGAATACGAAAACAACGAAGGTTAAATGGATTAATTTGGTCAAGAAACGAATCTGTAATGAAGAGAATCGCTAAACATGTTAAACTTTGAAAAATGGCATAAACTTTGAATTTGATTCTTTAATTTGGTTGTCTATTTGGTTTGAGTTATTAGAATCATGCTAGGGATGTTTGGTAGTAAGTTTATAGAGTTTATATCAATTGGGTAGCCTTAAATTACTGTTTGTATGTGGTTTTAGGAGTATTGGATCACAATTGTTATGAAGAAACATGGAGTAGAAGCTGAGTCTGGGCATTGCCATCCTGACGGGCTTTATTGTCGCCCAAGCGGCCTTCCTGTAGTATAAAAGTGCCGCCCCGGCGGGGGTTGGGCAGAGAAGTTAGATTTCTATTTTGTTGTTTTATCCAGGAAATCCTAATCTAACCTAACCTAACTTAACCTAAGGAGCATAAATAAGCTTTAATCATGTATGAAAACGTATCGTAAATTGTTTTAGTTGGCATAAGGATTGATTTGTAGCATTTTGAAAAAAGTTTAAAAGTCGAAAACCAAACTCGATAAATCTTGTATCTTTTGAATTCTGACTTTTTGAGCATGTGTATGTAACTTAATTAAGTTTATAAGTGAGTATGAAATATGTTTTCAAGATGCTTTGCATACTTGCTGGCTTTGGGTTCTATTGGCCCGATCACATCCATCCCCCATATAGAAAAAGGCCACGACGAACTCATACAGTGTAGTTCGCTTAGAGGAGCGTGAATAACATTTCCATGGATTTGACATTGATAACATCTTGACATGATCATCACAGTCAGCTTTGAGAGAGATCCAGTAATGTCATGTTCTTAATATATTCTTGGCAAGTAAGGGACCGCTCATATGTGGTCCACACACTCCACTGTGTACTTCATTTATAAGTCTTTGAGCTTGGCCTTTGTCCAGACACCTTAGGAGTCCAATTCCTACATCTTCTTTGTAGAGGGCATCTCCACTTAAATAGAATTTCGTAGCCATTTTATGGATTCGAATTCTGTCTGCTTAGCTAACCCTAGCGGGTGTAGATCCATCATGTAGATATTCTTTGATATCCTGATACCAGGTCTGTTTGATGGGAGGTATTTCATCAGCTACTTCTCCAATGTAATTTCCATAGGTTGGTGCCATCTGACTTGTGATATGATGTCTGATATTCTTTTTTTTGTTGAAAGGTTGACTAAGAAGGCTAGGGTTGCTAGTGCGTTTGTAAATTATTTCGATTATGAGGAATGTGGATGAAGGCTATATCTTTGAATTCTACAGCCATCTTGATAACCTGCCAATGATAGGGCAACAAATATAATTCTTTGGTGTGATATGCCCCGGTGGTTTGTTTGATGACCAACTCGGAATCTCCAAAGACAGATAAACGTTTGATACCCATTGATTGGGCCAATTTCAATCTCATTATACAACCTTTATACTCGGCTGTATTTTTAGTGTTGACAAAATGTAGCTTAGTAGTTATAGGATACTGATCCCAAGTAATGGATACAAGAACTGCCCATGTTCCTGCACCTTTTATGTTTACAGCCCCATCGAAGTAAAGTTTCCAAAATTGACATGTATATTCTTGATGGCCTTCATCGATTTATCTTCACCATGATCGACTACTTCACTAAATGGGTAGAAGCGGCCTCCTTTCCTAAAGTATTAACAACAGAAATATCATTCAAATCTGACGTATTTTTATTTAAATCGGTGACATGGGCTAAGAAAGCTTGACATCCGTTTTTCGATAAACGAATAACTTTATGGCTAGAGATGATAACGATTGATTTCAACGGTTTGGTTACTTGAATTATGTTGGGTAAAATCTATATACGCACAAAACACAAGTATACGTGGTCAGCAAGTAATATAGTAATAAGTAGAGTATCGTTCCCACAAAGACAAATTAGTAAGAAACTTAACCTTACAATTACCAATTTCCTATTAATCCTAATTTTATTAAACTATTCAATTCAATGATTAAAATTATAGAAACTAAATTAAGAAACAAATAAACTACCACAAAACAATCACAAAAATCAAAATCTGGAATTTCAAACAATTAATGGAGAATTAGACTTATGATTTCACCCTAAGCTTCACTCTGATTTCTACACCTTTATTCCAATTCAAATCACTAACCCAGTTCATTAATCAAGAACACGAATGTAGTACTAGCCACCTCTCGATGCACTAATACCGTATTAACTCAAATCCACAATTTAGATAGAAACAAGTTAAACACCTTAATCAACTAACTCACTATATTTCTATGTGAATTATAATTAAAGAAGGTTTAATATTAAGTTCTCTATCCGATTACATGCGATGTCAAGCATATCTCTACCTTAACATTTATCAAGAATCTGCTATTCACAAAATTCATGAACACACACTATATTAACTAAGTCTAGATTTGAATATCCTCTCCCGATTCCATACAATTCCACAAAGAATTGTTGATCAGGCAATTCATAAATTCAAGCTCAAATTAATATAGATAAACTGGAAAATAGCTTATTGAACTGGAAATCAAAGTTTACAAAATCATCGTTTCACTTAAGGATCCACCATAAGCCTAAAAAGTGAATTAGTTCATCATGAATGAAACAATAACTGAATAATTTAAAGATAACATTCTTTCAATTACAAATAAAAGACTAAGGAGAAGAATAGTGAAAAACACCCTTCACGTAGCCTAAATCTGCAATCGTCTCGAAAATCGCTTCAAAATCTTCCTCCAATGCTTGCTATGAAAAACTAGAATTGATCTTCGTATTATGCCTTCTGTATCGTTTTATTCGTTGTTAATTGAGTAATAAACATCCAACACACGTTTTTCTATTTAATTCCATGCCCAATAGAGTCCACTTGCCATCCAAATGCTAGAGTTCATGCCCCAGCAGAGTCCAAAACAAAACAGGAGAGTTCACCAGTAGAGACCCCCCACCCCGGCGGGGGTATAAGCCTAAAACAAGCCTGCCCCGGCAGGCACCCTTTCTGTTAGTTGCTGTTGAAGACCCCCCGCCCCGGCGGGGGTACATAAACAAAAAGGGCCCGCCCCAGTGGGGGTCTATTCTGCCAGATGACTTTGCTAACTTCATGATTACTTCCAGAAATGCTCTAAATGACTCCAATTCTTCGTTAAATGCCACAACAACCACCCTACACATAAAAAAACACAAAACAAATAAAAAACGAACATGAAAACAAGAAAATAGCAACAATTAAGCATGAAATGGATAACGATTCGTGGATTTGAAATCCACTTATCAAATTCTTATAACAAGTTGATTAGGAATATGAAAACTAATAACCTTACAAAAATAATCAATTTTAGCATGATGGATAGTTAACTAGTTATTTCTTAAAATTACATCAAATGCAAGTATTTTCAAATAGATGAGGTTAATAGGTAATGTGAGGGTGTCGACTTGAATCAAACAAGATTTATAAATAGTGGATGTAATGAAGGTTTCTCCTAACGGAGTTTCAACAGATAAGTCAAAGTCTAATTTTTTAGGAGTCAAGTTCAAACGTTAAGCACAAGCAGGTGAAATAAAAGAGTGGGTAGAACCGGTATCTAATAAGGCATTGAATTCACAAGAGTTTATGATTAGCTTACCCGTGATAACTTCGTTCGGGTTCCTCGCTTTTTAGAAAGTCATGACAAAAGCTCTCCCCTAAACTATCGACTTTGACTTGTCCGGGACAGCCTTTGGTGTCACCATCCTAGATGGACTCGACTTCGCTATAGGGCACACTCGAGCTATGTGACCTTTCTTTTCGCAACTGTAGCACAGTTTGGGTTGTTGTGTATAGTTTAGACTAATGTACCCCTCTTGTCTGCATTTGTAACATACGACTGGTGGTCGTTCTCCTCCCCTAAAAATGGGTGTTGGTGCTAGTGCTATCGTTGATATCTTTCCGTCATTATTGAATTTTCTATTTTTAAAATTTCCACTTGACTCACTTCTTCTATTATCTTGGCCAGGATTACCACCAAAGTAGTTACCATTTTTGGCATTATAATTTCATTCACGCTGGTTATCATTATTCCGATGACTGTTGCTACTGGTACGACAATTATCATGTTTTCTATTGTTGTCTTTTGGTTGAACTGTCCCATTATCTTGCTAAAATAATTTAGCCTTATTCACAACATCTGAATACAAATAAAGTTGATGAGAAATGATGTATTGACAAATTTCAGGCTTCAAACCTCTCAAAAATATTTGTGTCATTCGTTCCTCATTATCCACCAAATGAGATACAAACTGGGATAATTCCGCAAACTTGGCCTCGTATTGTGATACAGTCATATTGTTCTGTTCTAGTTTGATGAATTCCACCTCCTTCATATGACGAATACTTTCTGGAAAATACTTGTCGTTGAAAAATTCTTGGAACTTCACCCAAGACATCTTAAGTATGGAAAGATTAGTACGTTTCACATATTTCCACCAGTAATCTATTTCTCCACGCAACATAAAGGTGGCAAAAAGAACCTTTTGCTCCTCTGTGCATCCCATGACATCAAATATTTTGGTGATCTGATATGAGTGGTATTTATACCCGCGAATCGGATCCTCTATGGCTTAAGAGACTGCCTGTTCTTCGTAATTTATATAGCTTTTATATTATTTTGTTATTGATTTTATTAAATCTTTGTGTTGCAGGGCTTATTAGGTCATTTCCAACTTTATAGGGGCAAAAAGGTTAATTTATTCATACCAGCGCTGCAGTGTCCCTGTCAGGCCTAAAACTAGCGTTGCAGTGGCACCACCTGACCAACTTTGACAGTATCTCAGCGCTGCAGCGCCCCAGTTCCTTTATAAACTGGAGCTGCAACGCCATCTTTGGTCTTTTTGTGCTGACGCGGCGCTGCAGCGCCATTCCAAGGTCTAAACTTGGCGCTGCAGCGCCGGCTCCGGTTCCTAGGCAGAAATTAGGTCTTAATGACCTAAAAAGGGAAGATAACATATTATTATCAAAAAGCAGCATCCTCTAACTTCTCTGGAGCAGATATTAGGGTTATTTTAGAGTTTCTTAGCTTAGAAGAGAAAGAAGTTGATCTTCAAGGAAGAAAAGTTCATTGCATCCTTCATAGCTCGGCATCTACACGAAGAAGAGAAGACATGGAGCTAGAAAACTTCACAAAAGGAGTTTTCTTTATCCAAATCTTTCATTCATTAGTGTATTATTGAGCATGTTGAACACTTTGAAAATGTGTATTAATACCATAGTTATGAACTAATTCCATTTCTAGGATTGCAATGTAACCTATTGTTTAGCTTAATTAACTTTCTCTCCTATTTATATTAATGAATCATTTTGGAATGGGTTGTTGTATTTCATGCTTATTTATTGATTGCTTGACAAAGAAATTGATATAGATATTAATGAATATTGAAAAATGGATATTAATGTCTAACCTTAAAATACAAGAATACTTGTTATGACCATGCCTATGGGAATGTGTGCATAATTTACATAATAGGATAGACATATCTCTATTTGCCTTGTGTATCCAGTGAGATTAAGCTTAATGACCCTAATCTAGTTATTTTCACCATAGAAATATTGTGATTCATCTAGCAAGGGATGTGCATTTGACTTTCGAAAGAGGCTTATGTGTAATTAATGTTCTCAGTTGGCCATTCCTTTGATTTGTTTGTAATGTGGAGAGTTAGGAGATTAAACGACGCATTAGGGGAGTTGTGATCCTATCTTGACTATCTTGTACAACTCATTCTATTATTTTTACTATTTTTAAGCATATAGTTTAACACACCATCTTTAATTACTTATTTAGATAAGACTGTATTGAACCAATTTTAGTATTTGATTAGCTTTAACACTTTGTCCTCGTGGGTATGACACTCGACTTATCATATATTACTTGTTGACCGTGTATACTTGCGCGTGTTTTATTGATCATGAAAACAATCAACAAGTTTTTGGGGTCGTTGCTGGGGATTTAGTATTATTTGTTTATCAATATTAACATTAAGTCAGTACAAACTTAATTTGAACTGATATATCTGTTTAATCTTCTTTTCAGGTAGTCTCAACTGTGTATGCCACCTCGAAGGGGTCGGATTATAATGCATCTTGATCCCGAGGTAGACAGAACGTATAGACGTCTGAGAAGAGAAAAAGCTCGGGACAACCTACTCCTATTATTATGGGTGAGGAGATTCAAAAATCTTTAAGGGAGTATATCATGCCCCATATCGCATATTTACAAGCAGGCATTCTACGGCCCGTGATCCAAGCTAACAACTTCGAGATCAAGCCGGATACTATTCAAATGATCCAAAATAATGTTCAGTTCAGGGGATTGCCAAATGATGACCCGAATGATCATTTGATCAATTTCTTGGAGATCTGCGATACATTTAAATGCGACAGAGTGTCTGGCGATGCTATTAGACTGTGACTTTTTCTATTCACTCTACGGGATAAGGCCAATAGTTGGTTTCACTCACTTTCGTCAGGCTCCATCACAACATGGGCTGACTTGGCTCAAAAGTTCGTGGTGAAGTTCTTTCTGCCCGCAAAAATAGCCATGCTCAGGCATGACATTACATCATTCGTCCAAATTTGAATCCGAGTCTTTATTCGACTCGTGGGAGCGATTCAAGGATTTACTGAGAAGGTGCCACCACCATGGATTGCCAAAATGGATTCCCATTCAGACATTTTATAATGGTTTATCCGGGTCTACTCGTTTGAGTATAGATGTCGCATCTTGTGGGGCCTTCATGTCAAAACATCATGCAGAAGGATATGACTTGGTGGAAACAATGGCTTCTAACAATTACCAATGGTCAAATGATAGGCAAGCCCCTAGGAGAGTAGCAGAGGTGTATGAGGTTGACTCAGTCACGGCATTAGCTGCTCAGGTTGATGCGTTAACCAAAAGACTCAACACTATGGGAGTGCAATCAGTGCAAAATGTGCAAAGTGTCGCGGTTCCATGTGAAATGTGTGCAGGAAGCCACCCAACTGATCAGTGTGCCATAAGCCCTGAATCAGTCGAATTTGTTTCAAACTATGAGCGATAGCAAAATGCAAATCTTCCTACTCACTACTATACTGGATTGAGAAATCATCCGAATTTCTCATGGGGCAACACAAACAGCAAACAAGCACAACCATAACCCGAATAGGAAGGATTGGTCCAAAAAGTTGGATGATGCCTTGTGGGCATACCGCACTGCATACAAGACGCCTATCGGAATGTCTTCGTATAGGCTTGTTTATGGAAAGGCATGTCATCTCCCGGTCGAATTGGAGCATAGTGCTTATTGGACAATTCAAAAGCTCAATTTCGATTTGGATGCAGCAAGTGAAAAGAGATTGTTACAACTAAACGAATCAGATGAGTTTCATCTCCAAGCGTATGAAAATGCTAAGTTGTACAAAGAGAAGACGAAGCGTTGGTAAGACAAGAAGATAGTCGAAAGAGATTTCGCACCTGGCCAGAAAGTGCATCTATTCAACTCCCGATTGAAACTGTTCCCTGGGAAGTTGCAATCCCGATGGTCGGGGCGTTTACTATAGCCAAGGTATACCCTCATGGAGCAATTGAGGTCGAAGACCCAATTCTGACAAAACTTTCAAGGTGAATGGGCAACGCCTTAAACACTACTGGGGCGGCGAGGTCGACTGGCAGAACACTTCCATCACATTGGGTGTAAGGCGGGGGGAAAGTCAAGCTGATGACTTTAAAATAAGCGCTTGATAGGGAGGCAATTCCATCTCAGTATCAAAATTTTCTGTTTCTATTTACTTATGTCTAGTTTACATTGCATCTTGTCTCTTTAGTTAGTAACATAGTTTTCTATATGTTTATTATTGTAATGTCTTATCTAATATGCATGTTGTGACGCCCCCAAAATTAGGTATACATCACCCATCTTGGGTCGTCAGATACATAGTACAGAATACAAATACAACTTAATAATACAACTGTCGTGTACCATACGACAAAACATAAACTGTGAGTTTGAATACAAATATTATCTTCTAGAGAGTATTCATACTCAAAAGGAGTCCTCATTACATTTATTAACACACCATTACATAGAATAGTGAGGACTACTAACTAATACTATCATTCGGACCATCACTCCGTACCCCGACTTGTCCCAGCTACGTTCTCATTTCCTGAAGAGAACAGTGAAAGAAAGGGTGAGCTCAACTAGCCCAGTAAGAAATATTATGACTAAGATAATGCAGAATAAATTATCATTAGCCTTCAACAATGTTAAACTGATAAAATATAATAGACATCAAGTTTAACTGTAGCGGAACAAGCAATCCATTAAAAGAGTCAAGTAGAAAATAAACTCTACTATCTTTTATGATTTAAAAGGTTTTTCAACACTGCGATCGCTGAGACTCAGCTTAATAAAATAATCCACATCATCGAATCACCCCTGCACTACGGCCAAGGATATTCGTGTATTCATTAATGGTCATGATCATGCCAACAACTGTCCATCAATGCACTACGGGCCAATGAGGACTTTTACCACATCATTTGTAACATTACGGTCATGATTATACCGAATAATCCCTGGTCATAATCATACCAAGTCCATCTATGCACTACAGGCCACAGATGACTTTCAACATTTTATAAACATGAGGATGATGACAATGATATAAGAATTCAATAAAACAAGTTCAAGAATTAATTTATCCAGGAATTAACAACGTCCAAATTGTCAACATGATACTGCATTGTGGAGTAAAATTCAAGAATGCTTAGAAGAATATTTTCTTGAAAAGATACTGGATGAAACGCAACTATCAAGGATATTCCACAAATTTCATGGAGTATAGAAGTCAAAACTTAACCAACTGAGTACAATAAAGAATGGAATAACAAAAGAAATCACCATGCATGCGATAGACCGCACAGACAGGTTATTCCAACAGAATAATAAATAATGGAACCAGGTCCGGCGTAAACGCACAGACAGGATATTCCGACAGAATAATAAATAATGGAACCAGGTCCGGCGTAAACGCACAGACAGGATATTCCGACAGAATAATAAATAATGGAACCAGGTCCGGTGTAAAACACACAGACAGGATGTTCCAACAGAATAATAATAAAAACGGAACCAGGTCCGGTGTAAAACACACAGACAGGATGTTCCAACAGAATAATAAACGGAACCAGGTCCGGTGTAAAACACACAGACAGGATGTTCCAACAGAATAATAGAAGAATGTCACCAAGTATAGGGTAGACCGCGTATACTGGTTATTCCAACAGAATAATAACGAATGGAATAACAGAAGTTCTCTTCATGAATATAAAAGAAATAATATTCCCTACCTTAAAAGAACTGGATATTGGAAAAGTGATGTAGCAGAATACTTTTATTCTCTCTCTCTTATTCTCTCTATACTTTCTCTCTCTATAGCTTGAATGAATTCGTGAAAAATAATGAAGCCCTAGGCCTCTATTTATAGAAAAACTGAGGGTGGCTCTTGGTCTTAACGAAGGGTCAAATGACTCTTGGTCTTAACGAAGGGTCAAATGACTCTTGGTAATATTGAAGGGACAACTACTATTGACGAAAGTAATTACTATTGACCAAGGTAAATACTATTGACGAAGGTAATTACTATTGACCAAGGTAAATACTATTGACGAAGGTAAATACTATTGACGAAGGTAATTACTATTGACCAAGGTAAATACTATTGACGACGGTAATTATTATTGACGACGGTAATTACTATTGACGACGGTAATTACTATTGACGAAGAGACTCTTAGATGATGACATATGGCCCCCCATAAAATAACCAAACTTACCACAACGTCTCAATTATTGATTTAATAATATAACATATTATACAGATGATACTATGACAATAATTTAAGAGATATGATGCAGCAATTACTGTAGCAATAATTGAGTATAGCTGAGTGACTTCTCACGTAAGCATCAATAATCAATACCGTGTGCTACTATGCAACCACGCGTATTACTGTACTTTTACTACCGAGTAGTTCAACAGTTTTAACGGTTTTAACGGTAACACTTCAGCCGTTATTTTTAATAAAATATTTTTGTCGTTTTCTCAATCCGACAATAATTCCGTTGTGGGGTCCACCAATGATTGTGCCGTCGTACGAATATTCCTCGACAAAAAGAATATTCTCCGACCAAACGAATATTTTATAACAACTTGCTTACTTTGCAAAATTTATAAATATTACCCACAACTATAACATTATATCAAATTAACTCCATAATATTCAAAAATGATATTTATAGAAAATTCATCTTTATTTATAAAAGTTGGGGTCTTACAACCTCCCCTTCTTATGAAATTTCGCCCTCGAAATTAGGGTACGTACCTGGTATGTCGAAGAGGTAAGGATACCTTGATTTCATTTCTGATTCTAACTCCCAAGTCATTTCCTCAACATCGTGGTTTCTCCACAAAACTTTAACTTGAGGTATAACCTTGGAGCGTAGAATATGTTCCTTCTTATCCAAGATTTGAACAGGAACTTCTTCATACGTCAAATCCTCCGCTATTTCGTCCGGTTCTAACTCAATAATGTGGTTCGGGTCTTCCACATATTTGCGTAACATGGATATGTGGAAAACGTTATGAACACGAGACATACTTGGCGGTAAAGCGAGTCTATAAGCCACAGTTCCTACTCGATCGAGGATTAAAAATGGACCGATGAATCGAGGATTTAGCTTTCCTCTCTTTCCAAATCTCGTAACTCCTTTCCATGGAGCAACACGTAAGAACACATGATCTCCTACATCAAATTCCACGTCCTTTCGATGAAGATCAGCATAACTCTTTTGTCGATCTTGTGAGGTTTTTATACGTTGTCGGATCGTTTGAATCTTTTCTGTAGTCATACGTACCAACTCCGGTCCCAACAACGTTGCTTCGCCCACCTCATCCCAGCATACTGGAGAACGACATTTTCTTCCATACAATGCTTCGAATGGAGCCATGCCAATACTTGCTTGATAACTGTTGTTGTAGGAAAACTCCACCAATGGTAAGAACTTGTCCCAACTTCCCTTGAAGTCAAAGACACAGAGTCTTAATAGATCTTCAAGAGTTTGAATAGTCCTCTCTGATTGTCCGTCCGTCTGAGGATGATATGCTGAACTAAATCGTAACTCCGTGCCCATAGCTTTTTGTAAACTAACCCAAAATCGTGAAGTGAATCTTGGGTCTCGATCAGAAACTATGGATACTGGCATACCATGCAGTCTTACAATCTCGTTTATGTACATACGAGCAAGACGTTCAAGTGTATAAGTTTCTCGTATCGGTAAGAAATGAGCAGACTTGGTCAATCTATCAACAATGACCCAAATCGCATCAATACCTTGAGAAACCCTAGGAAGACCGGTAACGAAATCCATGGTAATGTGCTCCCACTTCCATTCTGGAATTTCAAGTGGTTGCAATGGACCTTTTGGTACTTGATGCTCCGCTTTGACTCGTTGACAAGTTAGACACCTTGAGATAAACAACGCTATCTCTCTCTTCATATTGCTCCACCAAAATGTATGACGAAGATCATGATACATTTTGGTACTTCCAGGATGGATTGCAAA
Source organism: Panax notoginseng (assembly GCA_016801055.1). Taxonomy (NCBI): domain Eukaryota; kingdom Viridiplantae; phylum Streptophyta; class Magnoliopsida; order Apiales; family Araliaceae; genus Panax; species Panax notoginseng. The sequence continues at coordinate 31,701,078 of CM029014.1, read as the reverse complement.
CGGTGTGTTGTGCGCCTCCATCATGATTTCATACTTTAAATCAGGGTTGTTAGGAACACAAAGTCTGGAGTTGACTCGAAGTATTCCTTCTTCATCGATTCTTGCTTCCGGCATAGCACCTTCTTGCACTTTCTTCTTCATACGCATCAGCTCCAGGTCTGTAGCTTGAGCAGCTTTAACTTTATCGATTAAAGTCGGTTCTACTCGTATATTCGCCATCATCACATGGGTCCCTGGAGTCTTCAACTCTATCTCCATCCTTTGCAAGTCACACAAAATGGGCCTTTGCGTTGTTAATATTGCACTTGTACCCGCATATGATCTTCTACTCAATGCGTCAGCTACCACGTTCGCTTTTCCAGGATGGTATTGAATGGTATGATCATAATCTTTCAACAGTTCAAGCCAACGTCGTTGTCGCATGTTGAGTTCCTTTTGAGTGAAGAAATATTTGAGGCTTTTATGATCCGTAAAGATCTCCACTTTCTCCCCATACAAGTAATGCCTCCAAATTTTAAGTGCAAAGACAACAGCTGCCAACTCTAGATCATGAGTAGGATAATTCCTCTCATATTCCTTGAGTTGTCTTGATGCATAGGCTATGACTTTTCCATGTTGCATGAGAACGCATCCCAACCCTTTGCTCGAAGCATCACTGTAGATGACAAATCCCTCCGAGCCAGATGGTATTGTTAGAACAGGTGCTGAAATGAGTCTCCTCTTGAGTTCTTGAAAACTCTGCTCACATTCTTCGCTCCAACCAAACTTTGTATCTTTCCGAGTCAGCTGAGTTAATGGAGTAGCGATTCGAGAAAATCCTTCCACGAATCTCCGATAATAACCAGCTAAACCAAGAAAGCTACGTACCTCGGTCACTGATTTAGGTTGCTCCCAGCTTTGAATAGCTTCAATCTTTGCCGGGTCAACCGATATTCCACGACTTGATACTACGTGCCCAAGGAATGCTACCTCTTCCAGCCAGAACTCGCATTTCTTCAACTTGGCATAAAGCTTGTATTCACGAAGCTTTTGGAGTACCAGCCTCAAGTGTTGCTCATGATCTTCACGGCTTTTGGAATAAATAAGGATGTCATCAATAAAGACGACCACAAAGTGATCCAAATATTCCTTGAATACCCGGTTCATCATATCCATGAAGGCAGCAGGAGCATTAGTCAATCCAAAGGACATGACTAGGAATTCATAATGCCCGTACCGAGTTCTAAAAGCCGTCTTTGGAATATCCTCAGTTCTAACCTTCAGCTGATGATATCCAGAACGAAGATCGATCTTTGAAAAGAATTGTGCTCCTTGCAACTGGTCAAACAGGTCATCAATACGTGGCAATGGGTACCTGTTTTTGATGGTGACATGATTCAACTCCCGATAATCAATACAAAGTCGCATACTTCCATCTTTCTTCTTCACGAATAGAACAGGAGCACCCCAAGGAGAAGTACTAGGACGAATAAAACCAATGTCTAACAATTCCTGCAGTTGGGTCTTTAACTCCTGAAGTTCAATAGGAGCCATTCGATATGGGGCTTTGGAAATGGGTTTTGTACCGGGTTCAAGGTCGATACAAAATTCAATTTCACGCTCTGGGGGTAGGCCAGGAAGTTCTTCGGGAAATACGTCAGGAAATTTATTAACAACAGAAATATCATTCAAAACTGACGTATTTTTGTTTAGATCTGTGACATGAGCTAAGAAAGCTTGACATCCGTTTTTCAATAAACGAATAGCTTTATGGCTTGAGATGACAGCGATTGATTTTAATGGTTTGGTTGCTTGAATTCGCATAATAGGTCGATTAGGAATATGAAAGCTAACAACCTTACGAAAACAATCAATTTTTGCATAATGAGTAGTTAACCAATCAATCCCTAGAATCACGTCAAATGCAAGTATTTTTAATGAAATCAGATCGATAGGTAATGTGTGGGTACCAACTTGAACCAAACAAGACTTATAAACAGTGGAGGTAATGAAGGTTTCTCCCAACGGAGTTTCCACAGATAAGTCAAAGTCTAATTTCTCCGGAATCAAATTTAATCGATGAGCGCAAGTAGGAGAAATAAAAGAATGGGTTGAACCGGTATCAAATAAAGTATAAACTTCTTTAGAGTTTATGATAAGCTTACCCGTGATGACCTCATTCGGGTTCCTTGCTCTCTGGGAGTTCACAACAAACGCTCTCCCTTGCACAACCGGTTTTGACTTTTCTGGGACGGCTTTTGGTGCCTCCATCCTAGCTGAATTTGTCTTCGGTAAACGACAAAATCGGGCTAAATGACCTTCTCTTCCACAATTATAACATGCTTTGGACGGCATCGCGCAGTTTGGACTGATGTGCCCCTCCCCTCCGCATTTGAAACATATGATAGGTGGTCGTTCTCCTTCCTTAACGACAGGTGCTGGTGCTGACGTCTTTCCATCATTGTTGAATCTCCTCTTCTTGAAATGTCCATTCTTATTGTTTTGGCCCTGATTACCACCGAAGTGGTTACCATTTCTGGCCTGTTGATTCCCTCCACGCTTGTTGTCACCGCTTCGATGACTGCTCTCACTGGTATTATCATTTTGCCGGCTGCTCTCTTTTGGTTGCGTTGTCTCGTTATCGCGCTCCACCAACTGAGCCCTATTTACAACATCTGAATACAAACACAGTTTATGAGAAACAAGATGTTGACGTATCTCCGGCTTCAAACCTCTTAAAAACATCCGCGTCATTCTTTCTTCATTATCCACCAGGTGGGACGCAAACCGGGATAACTCCGCAAATTTTGCCTCGTACTGCGACACGGTCATATTATTCTGCTCCAATTTGATGAACTCCACCTCCTTCATGTGACGAATACTCTCGGGAAAGTATTTGTCGTTAAACAGCTCTTGGAACTTCTCCCAAGACATCTTCAGTGCGGCAGGTTGAGTACGCTTTATCGATTCCCACCAGTAATCTGCCTCTCCTCGCAACATAAAGGCGGCAAAGGGAACCTTTTGCTCCTCGGAGCAACCCAAGACATCAAATATCTTGGTGATCTGCTTTATCCATGTTTCAGCTACAAGTGGTTTGGGTTCTCCCTTAAACTCCGGTGGTCCCAGCTCCTTAAACTGTTTAGCGGTGACCGCCAGAGAGTTTCCAGTATTTCCACCTACGTTGTGGACAGGAGCCGCTTTCACCTGTTGTTGCATGAATTGCATAAAGCCTCTGAACATTTGATCATTCATCATTTGGTCAGTGTTGTTGTTTGCATGAGGATTGACACCTTCCTGATGCACATTATCCTGATTATTGATATGTGGTGAATCAACAGTCGTCTGTGCTCCATTGCTATTCTCAACATTCTCAGATGCCATTTTCAGATACTGCCACAAAATAAAAATTAATTGATATGTCATATATTATCCTTATATTATGACCGACCAATTAAATACCATGCAAATAAACTTAGGTATGTCATACTAGCGAAGGAATTCCCCGTCTCTCCCCTCCTAGTTCTATTCTCACATCTTAGCCAGGGATCATATCCCTAAGCTCTGATACCAACTGTGACGCCCCCAAAATTAGGTATACATCACCCATCTTGGGTCGTCAGATACATAGTACAGAATACAAATACAACTTAATAATACAACTGTCGTGTACAATACGACAAAACATAAACTGTGAGTTTGAATACAAATATTATCTTCTAGAGAGTATTCATACTCAAAAGGAGTCCTCATTACATTTATTAACACACCATTACATAGAATAGTGAGGACTACTAACTAATACTATCATTCGGACCATCACTCCGTACCCCGACTTGTCCCAGCTACGTTCTCATTTCCTGAAGAGAACAGTGAAAGAAAGGGTGAGCTCAACTAGCCCAGTAAGAAATATTATGACTAAGATAATGCAGAATAAATTATCATTAGCCTTCAACAATGTTAAACTGATAAAATATAATAGACATCAAGTTTAACTGTAGCGGAACAAGCAATCCATTAAAAGAGTCAAGTAGAAAATAAACTCTACTATCTTTTATGATTTAAAAGGTTTTTCAACACTGTGATCGCTGAGACTCAGCTTAATAAAATAATCCACATCATCGAATCACCCCTGCACTACGGCCAAGGATATTCGTGTATTCATTAATGGTCATGATCATGCCAACAACTGTCCATCAATGCACTACGGGCCAATGAGGACTTTTACCACATCATTTGTAACATTACGGTCATGATTATACCGAATAATCCCTGGTCATAATCATACCAAGTCCATCTATGCACTACAGGCCACAGATGACTTTCAACATTTTATAAACATGAGGATGATGACAATGATATAAGAATTCAATAAAACAAGTTCAAGAATTAATTTATCCAGGAATTAACAACGTCCAAATTGTCAACATGATACTGCATTGTGGAGTAAAATTCAAGAATGCTTAGAAGAATATTTTCTTGAAAAGATACTGGATGAAACGCAACTATCAAGGATATTCCACAAATTTCATGGAGTATAGAAGTCAAAACTTAACCAACTGAGTACAATAAAGAATGGAATAACAAAAGAAATCACCATGCATGCGATAGACCGCACAGACAGGTTATTCCAACAGAATAATAAATAATGGAACCAGGTCCGGCGTAAACGCACAGACAGGATATTCCGACAGAATAATAAATAATGGAACCAGGTCCGGCGTAAACGCACAGACAGGATATTCCGACAGAATAATAAATAATGGAACCAGGTCCGGTGTAAAACACACAGACAGGATGTTCCAACAGAATAATAATAAAAACGGAACCAGGTCCGGTGTAAAACACACAGACAGGATGTTCCAACAGAATAATAAACGGAACCAGGTCCGGTGTAAAACACACAGACAGGATGTTCCAACAGAATAATAGAAGAATGTCACCAAGTATAGGGTAGACCGCGTATACTGGTTATTCCAACAGAATAATAACGAATGGAATAACAGAAGTTCTCTTCATGAATATAAAAGAAATAATATTCCCTACCTTAAAAGAACTGGATATTGGAAAAGTGATGTAGCAGAATACTTTTATTCTCTCTCTCTTATTCTCTCTATACTTTCTCTCTCTATAGCTTGAATGAATTCGTGAAAAATAATGAAGCCCTAGGCCTCTATTTATAGAAAAACTGAGGGTGGCTCTTGGTCTTAACGAAGGGTCAAATGACTCTTGGTCTTAACGAAGGGTCAAATGACTCTTGGTAATATTGAAGGGACAACTACTATTGACGAAAGTAATTACTATTGACCAAGGTAAATACTATTGACGAAGGTAATTACTATTGACCAAGGTAAATACTATTGACGAAGGTAAATACTATTGACGAAGGTAATTACTATTGACCAAGGTAAATACTATAGACGACGGTAATTACTATTGACGACGGTAATTACTATTGACGACGGTAATTACTATTGACGAAGAGACTCTTAGATGATGACATATGGCCCCCCATAAAATAACCAAACTTACCACAACGTCTCAATTATTGATTTAATAATATAACATATTATACAGATGATACTATGACAATAATTTAAGAGATATGATGCAGCAATTACTGTAGCAATAATTGAGTATAGCTGAGTGACTTCTCACGTAAGCATCAATAATCAATACCGTGTGCTACTATGCAACCACGCGTATTACTGTACTTTTACTACCGAGTAGTTCAACAGTTTTAACGGTAACACCTCAGCCGTTATTTTTAATAAAATATTTTTGTCGTTTTCTCAATCCGACAATAATTCCGTTGTGGGGTCCACCAATGATTGTGCCGTCGTACGAATATTCCTCGACAAAAAGAATAATCTCCGACCAAACGAATATTTTATAACAACTTGCTTACTTTGCAAAATTTATAAATATTACCCACAACTATAACATTATATCAAATTAACTCCATAATATTCAAAAATGATATTTATAGAAAATTCATCTGTATTTATAAAAGTTGGGGTCTTACACATGTTATTGTGTCTATAGTATGTAGGTAGCATGTTTATCTAGTATGTTATTATTGTGTATATAATAGGTAGAGTTAAGCTTTGTATAAGTTTTTGTGTTGATTAGTACGATGGCTTATATCTGTCTTGGTTTGTTCAGGAAAGAAATCTGCCTTGAGTTTATGCAGGATGGCGCTACGGCACCTGTGTGTAAGCCTGAACCAGCGCTGCAGCGCCATCTTTAAAGACTAGTTATACAACACAGCGCTGAAGCGCTTGTGTTGCCTTGAAAACTAGTGCTGCAACGCCATCATATCACACAACCTATTGGAAATATGCGTGGCAGCGCCACTTCAAAAAGTAAAACCAGCACTGCAGCGCCACCACAGCAACTTAGCTACTGGAAATATGCGCTGCAGCACCACTTCACAAAGGAAAACCAGCGCTGCGGCTCCATCATAGCAAGTTAGCTACTGGAAATATGTGTTGCAGCGCCATCTTCATGCGTATGCATAGAGCTGCAGCGCCACTTTAAAATACAGCATTTAATACTGGCGCTGCAGCGCCAGTTTACAAAGGGATAACAGCGCTGCAGCGCCGTTAGCGCGTCCTAATTAGTTAAGTATGTTGTTTCAGTTTCTTTTGCCTCAGTTTACCAAACCTCTCTTCAGATACATCTCCCCTCTCGACAGACTCTCCTTCCGAGCATTCTAAGCAACTAAAGCAGTGTACACACCGAATTTTATCCTAGCAATCCTTATATAATTTGTCTTCATCTACATCAAGGGCACAAGATTCTCATCAGTTCTTCTTCTCTATTAATCCGAGGTGATTGGGTACTGGGGTTTTCAACTTTTTTTCTGAACTGGACTGTTGTTAAGGTTAATTCTGGTAGTGCTTGTGGTTGGGCTTTGGATTTCTTTAAATTATTGCTTATGTTGTTGAGTTATTCCTTGGGACACAACTGCCTTAGCTTTCATTGAAAAACCCTAGTTTCAAGTAACGCACATAAGGTGTTTACATATTGCTTCAGAGAGCGTTTTAGGGTGGTGTGCTTGGTATTTGAAGTTCTGCTTGTAAGTATTTCTAGAGACTACTAAGTTCTGAAATGGCACCGAAAAAGCAAAAGCTGAGTATGGGCGGATCCTCTTCATTCTTGCCACACTGGGATCACACAAGGTTCATTAGCAAGGAGGCGTCGAAAAAGTTCTACACCACTTTGGCTAAAAAAATCTTAGTGCCCGAGAGAGGCCTTAGGCTTGATGCACGGCTCGATGGCGAGATGTTCCAAATGATTGATGATAAGAACTAGACACACTTCACTCACCAGCCAGTGTCCCCCGTCATTGCCTTGGTGAAAGAATGCCAACGCCACGGTCGAGGGGAGTTTGGCGGTACTACTAAGGGGCAAGACAGTTCGTTTTGACATGAGGTCATCAACGAGTGTTTCCAGATGCCCAATTTTGATAAGGATTACCTAGCTGATGGGGTGCGCATCTACGATAAACCAATACATATGCGAGAAATCCAGCTTTGCACATACCGAGCTATCACGCTATGGGAAAGCGTGGTATAGCTTCATCTGCCATAACCTGATACCAACCAGACACGTCAGTGATGTGACTAGAGAAAGGGCAGTGCTGTTATTTGCCATAGTCAATGGGCTAAACATTGATGTGGGATACATTATTCAAGAGTCAATCCTTAAGGCTCTGCGCGGCAACACTTCGGGAGGTCTACCGCATCCCTCGGTCATCATATTCTTGTGCCAAATAGTAGCGATGCCCGTGGCCATGGACGAGATACTCCTACCTCCCATGGCGATTATAGATCACGCCACTATTACCAGATACCAAGTCTGGGACAGTGCAGAGTCTCATCCCCGCGGTGAGGGCTTCCTGCTTGCTACTCAGCCTCCGTATCCTTCTTCTGAGGCCGACACATCTGCACCACCCATACAGCTAGGTCCTTTCATTTTTGATCAATTAGCAGAGATACTGACCTCCATGAACCTCTTGCACCAAAAGATTGACAGGCAGGGTAGGAGGATCGATGCAACGGTTCAACGGTAGGATCTCTTCATGCAATATCACATGGAGTTTTCCAATACAGTGGAGAGCATCTACATTGCATCTCAGGGCGACGAGGCAAAATCGATGTCGTTCCCGGTGCCTCCAGTATGCCCTCCATATCCTCCACCATCATCAACCGCGGATGCTGAAGAGGATGATGATGATGCCGAGTGAGCAGACCTCAGGGAAGCCCTCTTGAGTTGATTTAAATATGTTTAGCAATGGGGGCATTGCTCATCTTCAGTCTGGGGGTGTTTTATCTATTTTATTTTATCTATTGCCATGATAGGTTGCCATCTTAGTATTGTGTTTATGTTTTATCAGTATTGTAGTACAGTCATGTATGAATTGCTATTGTCATCTTTTGGGTTGTCATAGCCGCAAACTTATGTTTAATGTTTTATTATGTTTGGATGCATGAACAGGCTTATGTTTACTGTTTTATTATATTTTGGATGCATGAATAAATTTTGATTATTCTATGGCTTTATTTAGCATGCTTTATTTAGCCATATTTTGGGATTTGCACATATTGGTATACTTGATGCCATGTTTTGGTTTACCTTATTTTGAGCTGGTATTAGTGCAAGGGGAAACTTTAACTCTTATCTTTTAGGCTATGGTTTTTGTTCAACCTTGTTGCCCTTTCTTTAACTGTTGATATGCTGGGCAGGGTTTTAGAGTTTATAATTTTTTTATTGTGGCTAATGATAAGCGCCAAGTGATTATGGCTATTTCTTAGAGTCTATGTCAAGCATGTTTGGATAAGGGGTTAGTTCAGTTGATAAGTCGAGACTATTATTTGTAAGAGCCCAACTTTTTATAAATAAAATCGAATTTCCTCTAATTATTATTTTGAATAATAGGGTGTTAATTTGATATAATGCTTTGGTTATGGGTGAAATGTGCAAATTTTGCAAAATAAGCAAGTGGTTATAAAATATTCATTGTTGTCGGGGAATATTCGTTTGGTCGTGAAATATTATTGCTGTCGGGAAGTATTTGTACAATGGAGCAGCCAATTGTGGGCCTCATAACAGAAAACGGTCGGATGAAAAAAACGATAAGTTTGAGTTTTTATAAATAACGGCGTAATCTTTACCGTTAACACTGTTGAAATACCCGATGGTTAAAATACAGTAATACGCGTGGTTGCACAGTAGCACACGATATTGCACAGTATTTTTGAATTATTGATCCTTACGTAAGAAGGCACTACTCAATAATTGTTACAGTAATTACTGTTTAATATTTTATTTTATTGATTCAATAATTGTTACGTTGATATTTTATATTATTGCTATTTTAATAATTGTCACTGCACAGTATTTTTCATTATCAAATCAATAATTTATATTATTTGAATAATATTATTAGATAGCATTATTGGCAATGTCTAAGAAAGTTCTGTTTAAGGAGAGGTTTGGTCACCTAATTGCGCGCCAGTAAGGAGAAATCCTTATTGGAAGGCCCCCTCTTTCCTGGGAACGACCTAGTTGTCATAATTGTGATTTTATAATATTATTTATGAATAATTAATTATTGATTTATATGATAAGAAAATATTTATTTTATGTGGATATAAATGATGGAAATATTTATTTTTGTGGATATAAATGAAGGAATTAATGCGGAGGTATTTTATCAGTATTTTATCGGAATAGAGGTATTAAAAATCTTCCGTATGTGGATTTCGGATATTTTTCGTTTGGAATTTGGAAAACTTAAAGTTACAAAGTTGTAGAGAATTTAATTTCCTATGGAATGGACATAAAATTTATATTTTTCTGATAAAAAGGCTATTTATTATGAATTATTGAAGTTTCGAAAATTAAATATTTTTATTAAAATTATGGGTGGGACTCACTTTTGTTTTTGGTGAAAAATGTGTTGAATTAGTTTTTCAAAAGTGGAGTGCTGGTCATGTGGCGTACTTGAAATTGTTATGGAATATTATTATTTTATTATTTAGTCTGCTTTGGCGTTCTAGGATTTTCCTATAAATAGGGTGCTTAGGTTAGAATTGAAAATCACACCAGAGACATAAGTTTTCTCTCTCTATATTATCGAGCGTATTTAGATACTTTGAGAATTGCAATTCAGTACAAATTTTCTTCAGCCTTATACATGATATTTCAGCCGGAAGTACTGTTCTTTTGAGGTAAGGGATGTTATTTTCTTCGTAAATGATATTATTTTCTTCAATATCATTATGCCGAAATATTGATATGAATTCTATTGTGAAATTTTTACCTTTTTGTGTCGGGATTATTATTCACGTATACGACACTATTCACAGAAAAATAAAATTTTCTCTTCTTTGTCCAAGATGTCTATTATGATTACTATCTACGATTGTATCCATGTTTTGATCTTTATTTTTGAATTTTGCTCCACAATTGATTATTATGGAGTATTTTTGAACTTGGATAAACTGTAGTACGAATCCCTAATATTTGTCCTTTTGTCTTACTGGATTCGTTTTTTTTAATATATTTTTTATCATCCTCAGTCCTAAATGATGATATTACTGAATATCTTTGGCCTGTAGTGCAAAGATGAATGATTAACTGATGAATATCTTTGGCTCGTAGTGAAAAGATGAACAAGTATTTAGATGAACATGACCAACTGGTGATACAAATGAATATCTTTGGCTTGTAGTGCAAAGATGTATATTTGATTCAAGATGTATATTGATTGATGTTACAGAGATAAAATATTGATGATAGACTTTTAAATCTTAGAAGATAGTAGAATTCATTCTCTACTTAACTCTTCTAATGGATTGTTGTTTCCGCTACAGTTGTTGATCTAAAACTTGTTGTCTATTATATTTTATCAGATTTTTTCCTGTTGAAGACTAATGATAATTTGTTGTATATTATCTTAGTCATAATATTATTTACTGGGCTAGTTGAGCTCACACTTTTCCTTTTTGTTCCATTTTTCTCAGGAGGCGAGAATATAGTGGGAACTAGTCGGGGTGTGGAGTGATGTTTCCAGTCAGTTGTGTTAGCAGTCCTCACTATTTTGTAAAATAGTATTTCAATAATTGTAATGAGGACTTATTTGAGTGTGGATATTGTTTGGAAGATAATATTTGTATTTAACTCACAGTTTATGTGTTGTCGTATTTTGCACGACAGTTGTAGTAATGATGTTGTAGTTGTTTCTGTACCATGTATTTGACGACTCAGAATAGGTGATGTATACCTATTTTTGGGGCGTCACATTATTGATTCGTCCTTCTGAACAAGCACCGACCAACTGTTTTAACTAGTTATATTTCAGATATAGTGTGCATGTTTATTGTTTTGAGGATATGATCACTCTGTAAAAATTTTCATGATCACAAGGTAATAAAAGACTTAAACACTTATACAGTTTCGTATCTTGAGTTCTGGCATTTCGAAAGAAAAAAGCTCGAAAATCTTGCGGTGGGTCGAGATGGAGCGTAAAACGCACTCGCCCATAAACGTGGACTTAAGTTGAAATGGAACGTAAAACGCACTCGCCCATAAAAGCGGGCTTAGGGTGAAATGGAGCATAAAATGCACTCACCTAAGATTCCTCGGATTTCGTAAAGTCTAATTTGGCTTAAGTTGATTACATGGCCTTTGTTGCTCAAGTTATTAGATTCATAGGGGTGTTCTACACCTAGTGCCCTAAAGTCATCTGGCTTAGGAGTCATTGATCAAAAGCTCATTAATGGGTAGCTCTGAATAACCTAAGGTAATTAAGCACTGTCTGAGTCAGATTATAATGTCTTCATGCTAGTGCCTTTTGATCCTTTCTTGCATCTGCGTCTTGTTCTTAATGCTTGTTGATTGTTTGAGTTACAGAGTTAGCAATTTAGTTATTACAATCGACTATGTGAACTTATCTTGGCTATGATTAGTTAGGATGGTTGGTCTGCACACCCACACATAGAATGATCGAATACAACCTTATACTTGAAAATTGACATTGAACCCTTATTCATATATGTGTTTGTCCTGTTCTCTGAGAGTGGCTATAATTGTGCTTAGAAGTCATGATTCTAGTATCTAGTATTAGATTCCATTCGCGTCTTACATTACTATGGATGTGAACGTTTAGATAGTTTACTTAAGGGCAAGCAAAGGCTTAAGTTTGAGGGTATTTGATGAGTGAGATTTATAACCGCGAATCGGATCCTCTATGACTTAAGAGGCTGCCTGTTCTTCGTTATTTATATAGCTTTTATATCATTTTGTTATTATTTTGCTTAAATTATTGTGTTGCAAGACTTATTAGGTCATTTCCAGCTTTGCAGGGTCAAAAAGTTCATTTTATTCATACCGACGTTGCAGTGCCGCTGCCAGGCCTAAAACTGGCACTGCAGCGCCACCACCAGACCAACTGTGACAGTATCTCAGCGCTGAAGCACCCTAGTTCCTTTATAAACTGGCGATGCAGGGCCATCTCCGGTCCTTTTGTGCTGACGCGACGCTGAAGCGCCGTTCTAAGGTCTAAACTTAGCGCTACAGCACCAACTCCGGTGCCCAGTCAGAAATTAGGTCTTAATGGCCTAAAAAGGGAAGAAAACATATTATTATTAAAAACTAGCAGCCTCCAATTTCTCTAGAGCAGAGATTAGGGTTATTTTAGAGTTTATTAGCTTAGAAGAGAAAGAAATTGATCTTCAAGGAAGAAAAGTCCATTGCATCCTTCGTAGCTCGACATCTACACGGAGAAGAGAAGACTTGGAGCCAGAAAACTTCACAAAAGGAGTTTTCTTTATCCAAATCTTTCATTCATTGGTGTATTATTGAGCATGTTGAACACTTTGAAAATGTGTATTAGTACCATAGTTATGAACTAATTCCATTTTTAGGATTGCAATGTAACCTATTATTTAGCTTAATTAACTTTCTCTTCTATTTATATTAATGAATCATTTTGGAATGGGTTGTTGTATTTCATGCTTATTTATTGATTGCTTGACAAAGAAATTGATATAGATATTAATGGATATTGAAAAATGGATATTAATGTCTGACCCTAAAATACAAGAACACTTGTTATGACCATGCCTATGGGAATGTGTGCATAATTTGCATAATAGAATAGACATATCTCTATTTACCTTGTGTAGCCAGTGAGATTAAGCTTAATGACCCTAGTCTAGTTATTTTCACGATAGAAATATTGTGATTCATCTAGCAAGGGATATGCATTTGACTTTCGAAAGAGGCTTATGTGTAATTATTGTTCTCGGTTGGCCATTCCTTTGATTTGTTTGTAATGTGGAGAGTTAGGAGATTAGGCGACATATTAGGGGAGTTGTGATCCTAGCTTGACTTTCTTATAAAACTCATTCCCTTATTTTTACTATTTTTAAGCATATAGTTTAACACACCATCTTCAATTACTTCTTTAGATAAAACTGTATTGAACCAATTTTAGTATTTGATTAGCTTTAACACTTTGTCCTCGTGGGTACAACACTCAACTTATCATATATTACTTGTCGACTGCGTATACTTGCGCGTGTTTTATTAATCATGAAAATGACCAACAATCTGCTTAACACAAGCTTCTGCCTTAAGTGGCTCTGGCTTTCCAAAAAACTCCAGCGGTCCCAACTCCTTCAATTACTTGGCAGTGACCAGCCGTGAGTTATCATTGTTTCCACCTGCATTTCGAACAAGAGTCTCTCTCGTCTGGTTTTGCATGAATTGTAGAAAGCTCCTAAGCACTCCATCTTTCATCATTTGGTCGGTGATGGTGTTTATAGAAGGATTATTGCCTTCCTGATGCACATTATCCTGGTTATTGATTGGCGGTGTCTCAATGGTCTCATATGCTCCATTGCTTATCTCCAGATTTTCAGATGTTATTCTCAAATACTACCACAAAACAAGAGTTAATTAAAGAATTTGACATGTCACATCTTATCCCTATATTCCGACCGACCAATTAAATAATGAATACGCTTAGGTAGGACACACTAGCGAATGTTTTACTTGTCTCTTCCCTCCGAGTTCTAATCCCAGATCTCTACCAGAAATTATATCCCTAAGCTCTAATATCAACTGTGACTCCCCTAAAAATATGTCCACACAACCTATTTTGAGTCACAAAAAATATACTACAAAATCCAAATACAAACATCCCTATTTACAACTATTAATCTTTCGTTCAAAATACGACCACACATACTATGAGTTTGAATACAAATATTGCATTGTACATAATACGACAATATCCAAACTCAAATTAAGTCTTCATTAAAGTTATTGTCACACTATTTTACAACATAATGAAGACTTCTATAATAAGTATTCCAGACTATTACTCCACTCCCCGACTAGTCTCAGCCACACTCTCATTTCCTGAGAAAAATAATGGAACAAAAAGGAAAAGGGTGAGCTCAACTAGCTCAGTAAAGAATATTATAACTAAAATAATGGAGAATAAATTATTTTTAACCTTCAACGATGATAAATCAGATAAAATATAATGGACAACAAGTTTTAAATCAACAACTGCAGCGAAAATAGCAATCCATTAGAAAGGTCAAGTAGAGCATGACGTCTACTATTTTTTATGATTTAAAAGTTCATCATCAATATTTTATTCCTGTAACACCAATCAATAATTATTTCAAACTAACGAATTATCTATACACTATGTGCCAAAGATATTCGTTTGTATTATCAGTGGTCATGATCAAGTTAAAAACTTGTTCATCTATGCATTATGGGCCAAAGAGGACTTTCACCATAAACATTTATCTGTAATATTAAATGTCATAATTATACCAATACACAATTCATGATCATAATAATTCCAATCAACAGTCCATCTTTGTACTACAGGCCAAAGATAACTTTCACCACAGGCCAAAGATGACTTTCACCACAATATAAACATGAAGATGACGACAATAATATAAAGAATGAATCAAGTGATATCAAGGATAAATATTAGAGATTTATAATTTAATTTATCCCGAGTTCAAGAATGTCAAAATTGTCAACATGATCACCAATTTGTGGAGTAAAAATTTAAGAATGATGTTTAAGATTTAAATTTCAAAGATAATTTGGACAGATAAAAGAAACTAGATTCAGTCGTGAATAGTTTTCTGGCATGAATAGTACCCCGAATAAATAGATTAAAATTTAATAAGAAAGTTCAAATCAATATTCTAGTGAAATGATATTAGATGAAGTGTAAACTAATAAGTATATTCTACTAATTTTGGAGATTTTCACTATTTAATAATAAGGTTATGGAATCAAACAATAATTTCGTACCATAAATGGAGAAATATGAAAGAAAACGTCATTCCTTGATAAGTACAAAAGAAATGATATCCTATACAAGTATGAAATAATATATGAAACTGCAAATAGATTTTCACTCGTCATGCGGTAATCCGCGTATATAGATCATTTTCACAACTTTATAAAGAATGAATACGAAGGGTTATTCATCAGGCATGCAGTAATCTGTGTAGACAGGTTATTCCCACATATTAATAAGGAATAGAATGACAACCCTTATGAGTATGAAGAAAATAACATCGTTTACCTTAATAAAAGACTAGCTACTGCAATAGTGTAATAGCAGAACTTTATGTTGTTAGTGTGTGCTTGCTTCTCAAATACTCTTCTTCTCTCTTATTCTCTCTCTAAATTTCTCTTGTGTGTTTCTTCTCTTAGTGAATTGGTGAGAAAGAAGGAAGAAATGAGCTTATATTTATAGAAGAATTCTATCTTAGCCCTTACAATGTGAAGAGGCAAGTGGCTTGACGCCTGTAATGTGAAAAGGTAAGTGGTTTGACGCCTATAATGTAAAAAGGTGAGTGATTTGATGCATGTAATGTGAATAGGCAAGTGGTTTGACGTCTGGTAAAGGCAAATACTATTGACAAAAGTGACTCTTAGATGATGACCTATGGATCCCATAGAATAAGCCAAACTTACAAAATGCCACATATCACCATTATTTCTTTCGAGTGTCGGCAACTTCTTACTAATGGTTATGCTACGCATCACATAATTAATTAACACCTTTTTAATCCTTCAATAATTATTCATCATTAAATATTATAACTCACAATATTGACAACCATATCATTCCCAGAAAAGATGGGGCTTTCAAATAAGGATTTTTTCTTACTGGCGCGTAATTAAATAACCTAACCACTTTCCTCGACAAAACTTTCTAAACATTTTCAATAATACTAATAATAATATGAGTAACTGTGTTATGCCAATTATTGATTTAATAATATAAAATATTGTGTAGATGTTACTATAACAATTATTGAATCAATAATATGAGATATTATGCAGCAACTACTGTATCATTATTGAATGAAATACTGAGTGACTTCTTTCGTAAGAATCAATAATCAGAGATAATGTGCAACACCGCGTACTACTGTGGAACAACGCGTATTACTATACTTTTATCACCGGATATTTCAACAGTATAACGGTAAAAGTCTTGTCGTTATTTTATAAAAAAGTTATTTCTGTCGCTTTATATATCCGACAATTATTCCGTTATAGGTCCACCAATGATTGCGTCGTCGTACGAATATTCCCCGACCAAACAAATATTTTATGATAACTTGCTTACTTTGTAAAATTTGCACATATCACCGATAACTATAACATTTATTAAATTATCACCTTACTATTTAGAAGAAAATATATAAAGAAAATCAAATCTTATTCATAAAAAGTTGGGGTCTTACAATATATATATATATATATATATATATATATATATATATATATATATATATATATATATATATATATATATATATATATATATATATATATAAGTACATATTAATATTGTATTCACATGAAGATGTAATTTGTTCATTTTAAGTTACATTTCTCGTCTTATTTTTCTATTAGATTTTAATATAGTAGCACAACTTGCCATAAGAACTAAATGTATTAATTCAGTTTAGTACAAGGATTTAATTTGTCCATAAATATGATCCGCCAGGGGCGGATCCATTAAGGGGTAGCATAGGCAGCTGCTGTAAGATCCCAACTTTTTATGAATAAAGATTTAATTTTCTCTAAATATTATTTTTAATAATAAGGTGTTGATTTGATATAATGCTATAGTTATGGGTGATATGTGCAAATTTTACAAAGTAAGCAAATTGTCATAAAAATTCGTTTGGTCGGGGAATATTCTTTTTGTCGTGGAATATCTGTACGACGACACAATTATTGGTGGACCCCACAACGGAATGACTATCAGATATAGAAAGCGACAGAAATAACCTTTTTATAAAAATAACGGCAAAACTTTTACCATTAACTGTTGAAATACCGGTGATAAAAGAACAGTAATACGTGTTATTGCACAGTAGCATAATGTATTGCATAGTATATCTGATTATTGATGCTTACGTAAGAAGTCACTCAGTTCATTTAATAATTGTCACAGTAGTTGCTGTATATTATCTCATATTATTGATTCAGTTATTGTGACAGTATCATCTACACAATATTTTATATTATTAAATCAATAATTGAGACGACACAATTATTCATATTATTATTTGTATTATTGATAATGTCTAGAAAATTCTGTCGAGGAAAGGGGTTTGGTTATTTAATTGCGCGTCAGTAAGGAGAAATTCTTATCGGAAAGCTCCCTCTTTCCTGAGAAAGATCTGGTTGTCAATATTGTGAGTTATAATATTAATGATGAATAATTGTTAAAAGATTAAAAATGTGTTTATTGAAGGTAAGTGATTTGTGATAAATATTTATTTAATTTTTGATATAAATAGAGGGGTTTGTCATGAGGCATTTGTTGTAAGTTTGACTTATTATTCCATGGGGAGATGTACTAATTTTTTGGACCGTCGGTTGTGATTTTAATATCAAATCAATATGGACCGTCGGTTATGGTTTACACGGATCACTCTGCAATCCGATATTTAATTTCAAAGAAGGATGCTAAGCCTCGACTTATCAGATGGATCCTCCTTCTACAGGAATTTGATTTAGAAATAAAAGATAGAAAGGGGACAAAAAATCAAGTTGCAGATCATTTATCGAGGCTGGAAAATCTGGGTAAAGATGAAGAGGATAAGTGTGTAATCAACGAGTCGTTTCCGGATGAGCAATTGTTTGGAGTCAATGTAGAATTTCCATGGTATGCGGATTTTGCTAACTATTTGGTGAGCAACATCCTTCCCCCTGATCTTACACGACAGCAGAAAAAGAAATTTCAACATAACGTCAAGTGGTACATGTGGGATGAGCCACACCTATTTAAACAGTGCACCGACAAGATGATTCGAAGGTGTGTGTCATACAGTGAGGTGAAGAATATATTGCACGAGTGTCATTCGTCTGCATTCGGGGGACATTATGGAAGTGAGAGAACAACGACGAAAGTTCTTCAAGCAGGGTTCTATTGGCCTATTGTAAGACCCCAACTTATTAATAAATGAAATTAAATTTTTTCTATTTATTATTCTGAAATAGAAAGGGTTGAATTGAATAATATGGTTAGTTATAGGTAAAATACGCAAACATTTCAAATAAGCAAGTGGTTATAAAATATTCATTTTTGGTCGGTAAATATTCGTGTGGTCGTGGAATATTCTTTCTGTCGGGGAATATTCGTACGACGACGCAGCTATTTGTGGACCCCATAACGGAAAGCGATTGGATGAAGATAACGACAAAAATTGAGTTTTTATAAATAACGGCGTAGTTGTTACCGTTAACACTGTTGGAATACCCGGTGGATAAAATACAGTAATACGCGTGGTTGCACAGTAGCACACGGATTGCACAGTATTTTAGAATTATTGATTCTTACGAAGGAAGGCACTACTCAATAATTGTTACAGTAGTTACTGTTCAATATTTTATTTTATTGATTCAATAATTGCTGCGTTGATATTTTATATTATTTCAATAATTGTTGCTGCACAGTATTTTCCTTTATCAGATCAATAATTCATATTATTTAAATAATATTATTAGATAGCATTATTGGCAATGTCTAGAAAGTTCTGTCTAAGGAGAGGTTTTGTCATCTAATTACGCGCTAGTAAGGAGAAATCCTTATTGGAAAGCCCCCTCTTTCCTGGGAACGGCCTGGTTGTCATAAATGTGATTCTGTAATATTAATTGTGGATAATTAATTATTGATTCATATGATAAGGAAATATTTATTTTATGTGAATATAAATGTTGGATATATTTTGTGGATAAAAATGAAGGAGTTAATGTTGAGGTGTTTTATCAGTATTTTTGTCGGAATGAAGGTATTAAAAATCAATCAGGATTTTTGAGATATATTGCGGGGGTTATAATTTTTAATCCGACCGTTGGATCGTTGTGATTTTTGGATATGTTATACATATATAAGTTGAGTATATGTCCACTAATTTTAAACCGTTAAAAATGAACGTATGATTTGTTATGAATTTTACGAGATGACTGGTTCAGAAATTGTAGAAGTTGCGAAATTTGTCATTTTGGTAGAAAATTCTACAATTGGTGGGCCCCACTCTTGGTTGGTGAAGAATTATGCTGAGATTTTTATTCAAATGTGGTGGGTGAGAATAGTATCAGGTAAAGCCATCAGGTTGCAGGTTAAGTCTGCTTCGGCATGCTAACATTTTCCTATAAATAGAGGGTTAAGTTAGAATTGAAAATCACACAAGAATTCATAAGTTTTCTCTCTTTCTCTCTCTAGATTATTGAGTGTATTTTGTGAGTATTTAGATACTTTGAGAGTTGCTATTCAGCACAAGTTTCATTCAGCCTCATATCCGATATTCAGTCAGAAGTACGGTTATTTTGAGGTAAGGGATATTATTTTCTTCTTAAATGATATGATTTTTTTCAATATCATTATGCTGAAATATTGATATGAGTTTTTTTATCAAATTTAGAACTTTTTGTGTCGGGGTTACTATTCACGTATACGGCACTATTCACCGAAAAATAAAATTTTTTCTTTTTGTCCAAGATGTCTATTATGGTTACTATCTTTGATTGTATCCATGTTTTGATCTTTATTTTTGAATTCTGCTTCACAATTGATTATTATGAAGTATTATTGATCTTGGATAAACTGTTATACGAATCCCTACTATTTGTCCTTCCGTCTCACTGGATTCGTTTTCTTTAAGATATTTTTCATCATCCTCAGTCCTAAATGATGATACTACTGAATATCTTTGGCCTGTAGTGCAAAGATGTATGATTACCTGATGAATATCTTTTGCCTGTAGTGCAAAGATGAACAGGTGTTGAGATGAACATGACCGACTGGTGTTACAAATGAATATCTTTGGCCTGTAGTGCAAAGATGAATATTTGATTCAAGATATATATTGATTGATGTTACAGGGATAAAATATTGATGATGGACTTTTAAATCTTAGAAGATAGTATAATTCATTCTCTACTTGACTCTTCTAATGGTTTACTGTTTCCGCTGCAATTGTTGATCTAAAACTTGTTGTCGATTATATTCTATCAGATTTTTTCCTGTTGAATACTAATGATAATTTGTTGTATATTATCTTAGTCAAAATATTCTTTACTGGGCTAGTTGAGCTCACCCTTTTCCTTTTTGTTCCATTTTTCTTCTCAGGAGGTGAGAACATAGCAGAATCTAGTCGGGGTATGGAGTGATGGTTCTAGAAAGATGTTTTAGCAGTCCTCACTATTTCTGTAAAATAGTGTTTGAATAATTGTAATGAGGACTTATTTGAGTGTGGATATTATCTAGAAGACAATATTTGTATTTAAACTCACAGTATGTGTTGTCGTATTTTGCACGACAATTGTATTATTGAAGTTGTAGTTTACTTTTTGTACCATGTATTTGGCGACTCAGAATGGGTGTTGTATAGCTATTTTGGGGGCGTCACAGTTGGTATCAAAGCTTAGGGATATGATCCCTGGCTGAGATGTGAGACAAGAACTAGGAGGGGAGAGACGGGAAATTCCTTCGCTAGTATGACCTGAATAAGTTTATTTGGTAATTATTTGGTCGGTCAGATATAGGGATAATATGTGACATGTCAATTAACCCTTGTTTTGTGGCAGTATTTGAGAATGGCAGCAGAGAACGTTAACAATGGAGTGAATGAGACTGTGGAGACACCTTTGATCACCACACAGGGGAACGTCCAACAGGAAGGCAATATTCCTCCTGTAAACAACGTTACCGAGCAAACGATGAATGATGGAATGTTTAGAAGCTTTTTGCAGTTTATGAAAAATCAAACGAGGGAGACTCGTATGCAGAGTACGGGTGGAAATGATAATAACGCGCGGTTTGTCACAGCCAAGCATTTCAAAGAATTGGGACCACCAGAATTTAAGGGAAAGCCGGATCCGATCATGGCGGAAATGTGGGTCAAGCAAATTACCAAGATATTCGATGTATTGGGATGCACGGAGGAACAGAAGGTTCCATTCACCACCTTTATGTTCCGCGGTGAGGCAGACTACTGGTGGGAGTCTGTGAAGCGTACCCAGCCTGACGCACTCAACATGTCCTGGGAAACATTTCAAAAACTGTTCAATGACAAGTACTTTCCTGAAAGTATTCGTCATATGAAGGAGGTGGAGTTTATCAGACTGGAACAAAACAACATGACGGTGTCCCAGTACGAGGTGAAGTTTGCAGAGTTATCCAGGTTTGCACCTCATTTGGTCGAAAATGAGGAACGAATGACAAGGATGTTTCTGAGAGGTCTAAAACACGAGATTCGACAATATCTTATCTCTCATAAATTTTCTTTATATTCAGATGTTGTAAACAGGGCTCAATTATTAGAGCGAGATAATGAGTATGTGCAACCGAGGGACCACAACCAGGGTCATACCGGTGGCGGCAGTCATCAGAGCGATGAGAACCAGCGAGGAGGGAAAAATACAGACAAAAGTGGTAACCACTCAGGTGGTCATCGTGGTCATGATAATAGGAGAGGTGAGTCAAGTGGAAATTTCAAGAAGAGAAGATTTAACGATGACAGGAAGACGTCGACAGCAGCACCAGCACCAGGAACAAATTCTAGGGGAGGAGAACGACTGCCAGTTAGATGTTACAGATGCGGAGAGGAGGGACATATAAGTCCAAACTGCCCACAACAGTTCAAGGTATGTTATAATTGTGGAAAGGAAGGACATATCGCTCGAGATTGTACTATAGCGAAACCAAGTCCAGCTGGGACGGTGACACCAAAGGCGGATACGGACAAAATAAAGTCGGCAGTTTCTGAAAGAGCGTTTGTCGTGACTGCCCAAAACTCGAGGAACCCGAACGAAGGTATAACGGGTTAGTTAATTATAAATTCTTGCGAAGTTTATACCTTACTAGATACCGGTTCTACCCATTCTTTTATCTCTCCTGCTTGTATTCAACGTTTAAACTTGACTCCGGAGAAATTAGACTTTGACTTATCTGTGGAGACTCCGTTAGGAGAAACTTTCATTACATCTACAGTTTATAAATCTTGCTTAATCCAAGTTGGCACAATCACATTACCTGTTGACCTTATCTCTTTAAAGATACTTTCTTTTGATGTGATTTTAGAAATTGATTGGTTAACTACTCATCATGCCAAAATTGATTGTTTTCGTAAGGTTTTTAGTTTTCATATTCCTAACCAACCTGTTATGCGAATTCAAGCAACCAAACCACTAAAATTAATCATTGTCATACCAAGCCATAAAGCCATTCGTTTATTAAAAAATGGATGTCAAGCTTTCATAGCCCATGTCATGGACTTGAACAAAAAATACGTCAGATTTGAATGATATTTCTGTTGTTAGTGAATTTCCTGATGTATTTCCTGAAGAATTTCCTGGCCTAACCCAGAGCGTGATATTGAATTTTTGTATTGATCTTCAACCCGATACAAAACCCATTTCTAAAATCTCATATTGAATAGCTCCTATTGAACTTCAGGAGTTAAAAACCCAACTATAGAAGTTGGTACCCGAGCCTCTATCTGGTGACTTCCTTTGTAGAATGCACCAAAGTCAGACTCTCCGTAAGGTACTCTATATTTGTGTGGTGGTAAAACAATAGGTGCCATTGTGACGTGCTATCCAAGATTGGGATATGAATCACAATTGAGAGCAACCGAAGTCGGTGACCAAAGTACGTAGCTTTCTGGGCTTAGCTGGTTACTATCGGAGATTCGTGGAAGGATTTTCTCGAATCGCTACTCCGTTAACTTAGCTGACTCAGAAAGATACAAAATTCGTATAGAGCGAGGAATGCGAGAAGATTTTCCAATAGCTCAAGAGGCGACTCATTCGGAACCTGTTCTAACCATACCATCCTGAAAAAGCGAACGTGGTAGCTGACGTGTTGAGTAGAAGATTGTACGCAAGTACGAGTGCGATATTGTTGAACACAAATAGCTATTTTGTATAATTTATAAATGATAGAGATAGAGTTAATGACTCTAGGGACCCACGTGATGATATACGAGTAAAATCGACTTTAATCGATAACGTTAAAGTCGCTCAAGCTACAGACATGGAGCTGATGAATATAAAGAAGAAGGTGTAAGAATGTGTTATTCTAGAAGTAAGAGTCGATGAAGAGAAGAAAGCTCAAGCCTTCGATTTATTTGAAATCCTCGATCGAGTAGGAACTGTGGCCTATAGATTCGTCTTAACGCTAAGTATGTCGCGTATTCATAACGTTTTTCACGTATCGATGTTACGTAAATATGTGGCGCGACCCGAATCATATTATTGCGTTAGAACCAGACGAGATAGCCGAAGATTTAAGTACGAGGAGTACCTGTTAAGATATTGGATAGAAAAGAACATGTCCTATGCACGAAGGTTATACCACAAGTTAAGGTTTTGTGGAGAAACCATGCTATTGAAGAAATGACTTGGGAGTTGGAATCAGAAATGAAAGCGAGGTATCCTCACCTTTTTGAATCACCAGGTACGTACGTCAATTTCGATGACGAAATTTCATAGGTTGTAAGACCCCAACTTATTAATAAATGAAATTAAATTTTTTCTATTTATTATTCTGAAATAGAAAGGGTTGAATTGAATAATATGGTTAGTTATAGGTAAAATACGCAAACATTTCAAATAAGCAAGTGGTTATAAAATATTCATTTTTGGTCGGTAAATATTCGTGTGGTCGTGGAATATTCGTACGACGGCGCAGCTATTTATGGACCCCATAACGGAAAGCGATTGGATGAAGATAACGACAAAAATTGAGTTTTTATAAATAACGGCGTAGTTGTTACCGTTAACACTGTTGGAATACCCGGTGGTTAAAATACAGTAATACGCGTGTTGCACAGTAGCACACGGATTGCACAGTATTTTAGAATTATTGATTCTTACGAAGGAAGGCACTACTCAATAATTGTTACAGTAGTTATTGTTCAATATTTTATTTTATTGATTCAATAATTGCTGCGTTGATATTTTATATTTGTTTCAATAATTGTTGTTGCACAGTAATTTCTTTTATTCAGATCAATAAATCATATTATTTAAATAATATTAATAGATAGCATTATTGGCAATGTCTAGAAAGTTCTTCTAAGGAGAAGTTTGGTCATCTAATTGCGCGCTAGTAAGGAGAAATCCTTATTGAAAGCCCCCTCTTTCCTGAGAACGGCCTGGTTGTCATAAATGTGATTTCGTAATATAAAGTGGATTAATTAAATATTGATTCATATGATAAGAAAATATTTATTTTATGAGAATATAAATGTTGGATATATTTTGTGGATAAAAAAGAAGGAGTTAATGTTGAGGTATTTTATCATTAATTTTTGTCGAATGGAGGTATTAAAAATCAGATTTTTGAGATATTTTGCGGTGGTTTATAATTTTTTTAATCCGACCGTTGGATCGTGGTAATTTTTGGATATGTTATACATATGTAAGTTGAGTATATATCCACAAATTTTGAATCGTTAAAAATAAATGTATGATTTGCTATGAATTTTACGAGATGACTGGTTTAGAAATTATAGAAGTTGCGGAATTTGTCATTTTGGTGGAAAATTCTAGAATTGGTGGGCCCCACTCTTGATTAGTGAAGAATTGTGCTGAGATTTTTATTCAAATGTGGTGGGTGAAAATAGTTGCAGGTAAAGCCATCAGGTTGCAGGTTAAGTCTGCTTCGGCGTGCTAACATTTTCATATAAATAGAGGGCTAATTTAGAATTAAAAATCACACCAGAATTCATAAGTTTTCTCTCTTTCTCTCTCTAGATTATTGAGTGTATTTTGCGAGTATTTAGATACTTTGTGAGTTTCTATTCATCACAAGTTTTATTCAGCCTCATATCCGATATTCAGTCAGAAGTACGGTTATTTTGAGGTAAGGGATATTATTTTATTCTTAAATGATATTATTTTCTTCAATATCATTATGTTGAAATATTGATATGAGTTTTTTTTATCAAATTTGGAACTTTTTGTGTCGGGGTTACTATTCACGTATACGGTACTATTCACGTATACGACACTTTTCACGAATACGGCACTATTCACCGAAAAATAAAATTTTTTCTTTTTGTCCAAGATGTCTATTATGGTTACTATCTTTGATTGTATCCATGTTTTGATCTTTATTTTTGAATTCTGCTTCACAATTGATTATTATGAAGTATTATTGATCTTGGATAAACTGTTATACGAATCCCTACTATTTGTCCTTCTGTCTCACTGGATTCGTTTTCTTTAAGATATTTTTCATCATGCTCAGTCCTAAATGATGATACTACTGAATATCTTTGGCCTGTAGTGCAAAGATGGATGATTACCTGATGAATATCTTTGGCCTGTAGGGCAAAGATGAACAGGTGTTGAGATGAACATGACCGACTGGTGTTACAAA
Source organism: Panax notoginseng (assembly GCA_016801055.1). Lineage (NCBI taxonomy): Eukaryota > Viridiplantae > Streptophyta > Magnoliopsida > Apiales > Araliaceae > Panax > Panax notoginseng. Next base: position 31,675,127 of record CM029014.1, on the reverse strand, counting down.
TGAATATCTTTGGCCTGTAGTGTAAAGATGAATATTTAATTCAAGATGTATATTGATTGATGTTACAGGGATAAAATATTGATGATGGACTTTTAAATCTTAGAAGATAGTAGAATTCATTCTCTACTTGACTCTTCTAATGGTTTGTTGTTTCCGCTGCAGTTGTTGATCTAAAACTTGTTGTCGATTATATTCTATCAGATTTTTCCCTGTTGAATACTAATGATAATTTGTTGTATATTATCTTAGTCATAATATTCTTTACTGGCTAGTTGAGCTCACCCTTTTCCTTTTTGTTCCATTTTTCTTCTCAGGAGGTGAGAACATTGCAGGATCTAGTCGGGATATGGAGTGATGGTTCTAGAAAGATGTTTTAGCAGTCCTCACTATTTCTGTAAAATAGTGTTTGAATAATTATAATGAGGACTTATTTGAGTGTGGATATTGTCTAGAAGATAATATTTGTATTTAAACTCACAGTATGTGTTGTCGTATTTTGCACGACAATTGTATTATTGAAGTTGTAGTTTGCTTTTTGTACCATGTATTTGGCGACTCAGAATGGGTGTTGTATACCTATATTGGGGGTGTCACACCTATAATATTTAAGGATGCCCACTAGTTTGTGAAAAGCTGTGACTGATGTCAAAGGGTGGGTAACATATCGAAAAGGAATGAGATGCCACTACAAACTATCTTGGAATTTGAAATTTTTGGCGTTTGGGGCATGGATTTTATGGGGCCATTTCCTTCATCGTTCAATAATCAGTACATCTTACTTGCGGTTGACTATGTATCAAAATAGGTTAAAGCCGTAGCACTCCCCACAAACGATGTCAAAGTGGTTCTTAAGTTCATGCAAAAGAATATTTTTACATGATTTGGCACGCCAAGAGCTATTATAAGTGATGAGGGTAGTCACTTCTGCAACAGATCGTTTACAACTCTTTTGAAAAATATGGGGTCAATCACCGAGTGGATACAGCATATCACCCCCAAACAAGTGGGCATGCTGAGGTTTCAAACAGGGAGGTGAAGAAAATCTTAGAGAAGGTAGTAAACCCTAACAGAAAAGACTGGTCTCTCAGATTGGATGATGCATTATGGGCTTACAAGATGCCAATTGGGATGTCACCATATCAGTTGGTCTACGAAAAAGCATGTCACCTACCTGTGGAGTTACAACATAAAGCCTACTAGGCAATTCAGAAGCTCAACTTCGATCAACAGCAGCAGGTGAAAAGAGACTACTTCAATTAAATGAACTTGATGAATTCAGACTTCAAGCTTATGAGAACTCGAAGTTGTATAATGAAAAGGTTAAGAAATGGCACGATCAAAAAATTATGCAGAGAACGTTCGAACCGGAGCAATCAGTACTATTGTTCAACTCAAGATTACTGTTGTTCCCAGGAAAGCTAAAATCGAGGTGGTCAGGCCCATTCACTATCAAAAGGGTTTTCCCACATGGCGCCGTTGAACTATACAGTAGGAATCCATTGGAGACATTTAAAGTCAACGGTCTGTGCATCCAACATGGATGTCATCGCAATCACACTTGCCGACGCGCCATAAACAGAGAGTAGTCAGGCTGAAAGACTTAAAATCAAGCACTAATTGGGAGGCAACCCAATTTCACTTTTATTCTTAGTATTTTTATTCATGCTAGTCAAATTGTAGTTTAGAATAATAATTAGTATAGAATAAGTTCATTAAGTAGTTACTTAAGTTATATTTTTTAGATAATCTTACCTTCCATGCTTAATTTGCTCAATATTGACTTATATTCATGTTTAATGATGTTTCAGGTAACTAAAAAGCTCATGGTTATGTTAAGGATGCACAGAATGGAAGAATTCAAGTGAACTAGCAAAAGGCATGCCCGCCAGGGCGGGCTATTTGTGAAGGAACCCCCCACCGGGGCGGGGGTCTTGATACCAAAAATAGAATGTATGCCCATCGAGGTGGATATTTTAGCTTGCATAGTCTGTCGGGGCGAGGGTCCTAATTCGGTTAACAGAATACATGCCTGCTAGGGCGGGCCTCCAAGGCTTACTACCCCCCGCCAGGGCGGGGGTACGGAATATGAAGAGCTAAGATTCGGCAGTTACAGAACTTGCAAGCCATCTTCACCACTTCCTTCTACTTACAACACAACTGAAACCCCACTTCTCCACTCTCAACCCACGATTTAGCAACTTAATCCCCCATTTCCCCACTCCATTAAATTACTTGTCCACTACTTCAACCCACAACTCTCTACATTACCTCCTCTATATAAATCTATACTCTCACAACACACTCTAACCACCTAATTCCATTCAAGTTCTGCTCTCACAAGAGGTTAAGGGTTCTTAGAGTGCAATTTTATAGCATAAAAGGAGGGGATAATCAACCAACTTGGGGATATACTGAGAGTAAGTGGGTTACTTATACAAGTTCTCAACACCTACCACCATATTTGAAGCCAAATCACTAAGTTTGGGGGTATTATAAGTCTAGCACGCCAAGTATTCGACGGGTTGCTTGAGTGAAGTTTGGGGGAATATTTGTTGAAGCTCATCAATTCAAATCCAATGGCACCTAAACCGGCATCAAAACAACAACGTTGAGAGAGTTCAGGGACCACACCACCAACCCGGACCTTTGACAGGTGAAAATTCATAAGTGCCGCCGCCGCCGACCGTTACAACTACTTTGTGACAAAAACACTCACACTAGAGCGGGGGTTGGCACTTGAACACGTCGACGGTGAAATGATGCAACAAATCTATAAGAAAGGTTGGAATAAGTTCATGAAAGAGCCCGAGCCAGTAATTGTGAATGTGGTAAAAGAATTCTACGCCAACGCAAATGATAAGGCCCCATTCACATCCTTTGTCCGAGGCAGGTTAGTTCCTTTCAGTTCCGACGCCATCAACACATACTACCATTTACGAGTTCCTAGAGAGTGCCACTATGCTTACTTGCGTGACCATGATCCAGACTATGAAGTGATTCTGATAGAAATTATAAAGTCGGGTACCACATGGTTAAAAGGCCGAAAATGGGGCACTATTTTCCACAGTAAGGATCTCAGCCGGTACGAAAAGATTTGGCACGCGTTCATGTGCGCCAAGCAGTTTCCATCCACACACACGACAGAGGTGACCAAGGAGAAGATATTACTCTTATATGCCATCGTCAAAGACTTCCTCATCGACGTGGGTGCGATTATCAGTTTTACTATCGGAAGATGCCTGCGCAGACCATTCTCTGGCGGCTTGTCACACCCATCGCTCATTTGTGGGTTGTGGTGGCAGGCGAGAGTTAGATGGTCCGATGATGAGACCACCCAAATACCGCTTCAGATGTTAGACACGAGGATGATTGCGCAGTATTCGGTGTGGCCCGGGGGCGAGTCGCACCCTAGAGGAATTAGGTTCATATTTCTACTAGCCTCAGAGGATGAGGCTGAAGCTGAGGACACCTCGATTGATGATGAGTTTCAGGGGGATGCGACGATGGAAGAGCAAGGAACGGAGGAGATACCACAACCCAAAGCTACATCTAGCCCTAAATTCTAGAGCCTCCAGAGACAAGAGGATGGGTACAACAAAGATGCCAACAGAATGACGCGGCGAGGCAAGACCATGTGTTTGAGGCCATGAACATGTCATTTGCCTCATTAAACGTGACGCTCTAGGGTTTCAACCCTACCGCACAATTCCCATACCAACCGCCAACCCCGATGCCAAGGTTCCCACCCTCTGATTCAGATGAAGAGCAACAACCGCCACCACCACCCCAAGCTTAGGCAATTACAGGGAAGTCCTCATACATTTACTGCTTTATTCTTTACAATGAGGACATTGTAATGTTCAAGTTTGGGGGAGTTAGTTAATTTTTATGTTTGCATGTTTAATTTTATTAGTTAGCTTTGCATATGTTAATTTCATGTTTAGTTTAGGATTATTAAATGTTTGCATTCTTGTAGTGATTTTAGTTGCATAGTAGTATAGGATTGTAAATAGTTTTTATTTAGTTTTCAATCATGTTATGTTTACCAATTTAAAATATATATATATATATATAATATATATATATATATAGAGAGAGAGAGAGAGAGAGTTAAGTATTGTGTTATATTGCATATGTCCAGCGGTTTGATATAGTTCATGTGATTTTGGTCAATGATGAGATTGGGATTAAGTAGACAAGTACGGTACTGAGTATTAGAACTGTGAAGTAATTTTTTGTTATGAATTGGATCTTTTACCTATTTGAAACTGGTATAATAAGGTTAGCACGTTAATGACACTTATGTGAATTGATGAGTTCAAATTGATACATAAAGGACATCTAAAGGATAATGCTATTTTAAATGAAAGAATGACAAGAATAGGCAGTGAAGACGTCGAATTAGGCAAGAACCTAAGTTTGGGAGAAAATTTGGGGTATATAAGCTTCAGTATCTAAAAAAATATCGTGGCTAGTTTTGTTTCGGGACCTTTGTTACTTGAGCAAGTACAACCAAGGGAGTGTCTTTACACCTAGCGCCCTAAGGTCTTTTATGGTCTGGGAGTCGTTGGTCGAAAGCTCGCTAAGGGATATCATTGTTAGCCTAATGGAATGAGACATTGCATAGTCATGGAAAATATATATAAAAAAACGAGAATAAAACGGGAAATAAAAGCAAAAAGCCCCCGTGATTGAAAAAAAAGAGCATAAGTACCATATTTGGACCCTTAATATTGGTAATTGTTTGATTTTAGTTGGATCTCATCTATTTTTTTGAAGTTCTCGAGTTTACGCTATATGATGCCTTCTAAGAGGCTTTTTATGTATTAAAATTGAAATTTGCATCAGTTAGCATAGATGTTGAGCACACACACACTATACCAGTAATAACAGTTTAAGATTTGATGAGTGATGGGAATTATTGATTAGTTTTGATATGAAGTATTGTTGAGTTTGCTTGATTTTTCTGAGGGTGGATGAATAAATTTGATTCTATGATGACGACTGGATTTCTAGGCATATAGATTAGATGCATTACATCTCATTGCATTGCATTGTATAGCATGTTTGTTTTGTTTCGTGCTCGAGGACTAGCACGATTTAAGTTTGGGGGATTTTGATAAGTGGGTTTTATACCTACGAATCGGCTTCTAATTCGAGCTTAAATTGTGTTAATTCTTTATTTTTATGTTTCGTTTTTATTTGTTTAGTGTTATTTTGTGTTTAGGTGTGGTAGAGTGGCAATTGGACTTAAAGGGTGGAATTATGGCAAAATTTGGCATGTTCAGAAGCTAAATTGGACAAATAACATAATGGTAGCCCGTCGGGGCGGACTTTCTATATTTAAAACCCCCGCCGGGGCGAGGGGTACTGGAGAATTAACAGTAGTATAGCCTGCCGGGGCGGACAATTACAAAGCAAAACCCCCGCCGGGGCGGGGGTACTAG